>CADDXX010000542.1:204268-221865 GCA_902810485.1 Alauda arvensis
CCTTCCTTCCTTCTTTCCTTCTTTTTTTCTTTTTTCCCTCTTTCTTTTCTTTTTTCTTTTCAAAATGGCTGTCCACAAAAGAAAACAATAAAATCTCTCTGGCTAATTTCCATAAAGGAAAAACAATAATGTGTATCTCAGCATTCAGTGCAGGACAAACATCTGTTGCATCCCCTCAGATTATCTCACAACTCCTACCACTCCCACCASATACTTTTGTCATGAGGGATATTGGCCAAATGTCAGCCAATAACATGCCAAGAAGCTTGAGCAGGACCTGAAAATTTGTGGRTACGTTTTAAGGAGTTTGTGATTTACACACCACATCTCTTCAGTGCTAAGATGGCTTTTAGCTGCCAATATGGACATCATTATTTGTGATCTAATGCCAGTATGGCTGTCGTGGGGTGTTCAGCACATTACACAGCTGAAGACGATAAGGGACCTCCTACACATGGGAGGCCAACATCATTCAGAGGCAGCAGCTGGCACCCAGRTAGCTAAAAGGGAAAAGTTACCAGTGTTCAGGCAAGTGGATCTTAGGCTGCTGTCTCCTCTGTATGTAAATTACATACTAGCCTGGGGAGAGGAACATAACCAGCACAGTGCTGTAATACCAATGTGACACCATATAATGACAAGTGAACTCCTAATCACAGCTGCATAGGAAATAGCTCTCTCCACACTGAGAGGTACTGAAACAAGAAACAATTGATTGTGAAAACAAGAAATTATATTTGCCCTGAGATGAAAAGTAAAAGAAAAAAGAAAAATAGGAAAAAACCCTGAAAGTACAAAYAAAAGCTTGTGTCTGAATCTTGAAACATTCTGGTTTTCAAAKGTTTTTCTATTTTATGTCTCCTATGAGAAAAACAAAACAAAACACCAAAACAATTATAATTTTGAAGGTCAAAATAAAAAGGGAAAACTTTGAACCTGAAGARATGTATCATTTTTCACTGCTCCTAAGGCTTGTAATGAGGGATGTTCTTTAAGAATTATAGATAGCCATCGACATTTTGATTTGAGTTACAAATTGCTGAATTGGAAGACTGATGTTGTATTCAGACTGCAGCTTGAATCCCATACTTGAGCACTCTTATAGAACATGAATGATAAAATTAAACTCTGAATTAAAACTAAACCCACCTATCATACTCTTCAGTTCATAGGAACAAACTAGARCCACTCTGAAGAAAATCTCCTGAAACTAATACAATATGGATGCTGATAGCTCGACACCACATGGTTCCACTGTACAGAAAGCTTCAACTAAGCCAAAATAATTGCTGATGTATAGGTAACCATAGGAAATGTGGACAGTATTTCTTCTGTTTCTTCCTTTGTCCTTTTCAGTTAAGTGCATCCTCTTTGCTTTGAATGAAAAGAAAATACCAAAAGAATTATCAAGAGTCAGGTTCAAATTTCAGAGGTTTCTGMTGGTTCTGTTCCCTAAATCTTCCTGCAGGAATGTGTGTCCGTGTGTGTATGCACTTTCATTTAAAAAAATATTTTTTATTTATTAAAATCCTTCAAATTTTTCATTTCCTGAGTTGTTGATGTTTTTGACTGAGTTTATGTTAGATGGGAGAGATAGTTCAGAGATTAAAAGGTCTAGGGCTAAGCTTGCCATTATCAGTCTGCCCAGGGACCTCTTCTCTCCCTTTGGAATGAGTCATCAATGACAATTACATAGTCATAGACCACAAGCTAATAATATGCTGACACTTTCTTGAATTGCTCAGCACCATCACATTTGGGTTTCACATCTCCTTGTATTTCCTTTTGGGAGGGCCCAAGTCATAGCATCACTTTTGTTGAAAATCAGTGTTTATTCAGTAGTCCTTTGAAGCCTATAGTTCCTAGGTTTACTGTAATCTCCTTTGCATTCCTGAGTTTCGGCTGGTCTCTGTGGATCTGCAGGCAACAGTTTTTCAGAGAGATGCCAGCCATTGTAAAGCACAAATGTCTTTATTTAAAGCTTAAGTATGACAGAAGGCAGCATATTTTAAAAATTAAACAGCATAAACTCATTACTACKACTTAATATCCATCTAATAGAGGCATCTAGCAGAATCTGAAAGTTGAAAGTATGTGACTCCAATCCAGATTAGGACAGTAGATTCCTGTTTCTGACATATTTTGCTATCAGGCTTCCTAAGACAGCAAAACTGTTCCCTTCAGGAAATAAAAAAAAAAAATTAGAAAACTCATAATTTATATAAAGAGTATTGAAAATAGGCTTATGAKTTTTGTTCCTGAACCCCCAGGAATACTGCACTACTCAGAAATCATTAGAAACCATATAAAAATACTGAAATTTCTGCTGTCAGATGCCCTGGACTGTGCATTTACAGTGTCAAACTTGAAACATCTATTGTAGATCCCTAAATCAAAAATGCAGGTTGTTTCACAATGCTATTCACACTACATAAAAAGAGTCTGCATCACTCTATTGACCAAGTAAAAACTTAAAAACTGAATTGAGAGGCTTAATATTAGACACTGCAAATATTTCCTGGCCCCCTGTCAATGGCATTTATTTGAAATATAAATCTGAAAGTTTTCTTGTTTCCAAAGGAGCAAATTTGTGTCATGGGATGTCATGAGGAGTTATTTAATGTCACACAGCATTATCAACAGCAAGGTCTTCTATAGAAAATTGCTCTCATATTTTGCTCAGCTTTCCCCCCCCCCCCCTTAAATGAAAGGAAAATAGATTGTTTAATGAAGAASAGAAAAAAGAAAGAGCACAATGAAACTATTTATTATTGATCCTGACAGTGATCATTATCTTTTGGTGGTATTCACCCCAAATGTGATTGTCAAAAAAAAAAGCAGAAAGGAGAAACGTTACAAAGGTGATATGAATTTATCCATGGGATCCCAAAATGYTGACCTCCACTGAAAATGTTGTACCCCATAACATCTTCTTACTTCTTTCTTTCAAGGAMTAAGTGACCTTTTGAAGTGTGAATCAGAGAATCAATAAGGTTGGAAAAGATCTCCAAAATCAACGAGTCCAACTTTTGACCAAACACCATCATGTCAACAGCAGCACTAAGCGCCAATCAATTTTTGAATGCTCCCAGGGATGGTGACTCCCTCAGCTCTCTCATCCTGGTCTTCAGTAAAAAGAGCTCTGAGCCCTGGGGAACACCACCAGTGACCAGCTGCCAGCTGGATGCAGCACCATTCACTACCATTCTCTGGGCACAGCCATTCAGCCAGCTCTTAATCCAGAGAAGAGTTCACCTGTCCAATTCCTGGGTTGCCAGCATCTCCAGCAGAATGTTTTSGGAGAGAGTGCTTTACTGAAGTCCAGGCAGATTACATCCACAGCCTTTGTTAGGCAGGTGACTTGGTCATAAAAAGAGATCAGTTTGGTCAAGTGGGAATTGCTTTTCCTAAACTCATCAGGCTGCACCTGATCCCCTGGTTGTCCTGTATGTGATACGTGCATTCAGGATAATCTGATCCATAATCTTCCCCAACAACAAGGTCAGGCTGACAGGTCTATAGTCCCCAGATCATCCTTCTATCCCTTTTGGTCGATGGACGTCACACTGGCCAACCTGCAGTTACTTGGGACTTTCCCTGTTAACCAGGATGGTAAATGGTGGAATGGCTTGGCAAGCTATTGTCTCCTTGAGTACTCTTGGGTGAATCCYATGCAGGCCCCATAGACTTGTGTGTGTAAGTACAGAKCAGGTCACTAACTACTTCCTCCTGGATTGCAGGRGGCTTATTCTGCTGCTCATCTCTGTTTACCAGCTCASGGGGYTGGTTGYCCTGAAGTTGTCTTTCTTTTAAAGACTGAGGCAAAGAAGGGGTTAAGTACYTCAGTGTTTTCCTGCTCCTTGGTGACAATGTTCACCCCTTCCCCACATTCAGTAAAGGACTGAGATTTTCCTTGTCTCTCCTTTAGCTGCTAATGTATTTATARAAACACTTTTTGATAYCTTTCACAACTGTKTCCAGGATGAGTTCTATCTGAGCTTTCACCTTTCTAATATATTTTTAATTTAATGACATTCTTGTACCCTTCCTGAGTTGCYTGCCTCTTCTTCCAAAGGTCATAAACTCYCTCTTTTTTCCCTGAATTYAAGMAAAAGCTTCYTGTTTAGCCAGGCCAGTCTTTTTCCTGGTCAACTTGACTTTTGGCACACAGGGATGTCCTGCTCTTGTGGCTTAAAGATTTCACTCTTAAAATATGTCTAGCATTCCTTGACCCTTTCATTATTAGGGACTCTTTCCCAGGGGACTCTCTGCATCAATGTCCTGGCCAAAKGAACTGGCCAAAATCCACCTTCCAGAAGTCCAAACCAGAGGTTTTGTTGACCCACTTCCCTACTTCACCAATCATTTCAAGGTCACTGTGCCCACGATGGCCTCTGACCACCATATCTCCCACCAACCGCCCTTCTCTCTTTGTAGACAGCAGCATCCCTGGMAGGYTCACTYACCAGCTGTGTCAGGGAGTTCTCTTCCACACTCTGAAAGGACCTCCTACACTGCTTCTTCTCTGCTGTACTGAGTTTCCAGCAGACGTCTGTCAAGCCTTCCACAAGAACAAGGGCTAGTGATTTTGAAACATCAGGCAGATGCTTGTAGAAACTCCATCCATGTTTTGTGTCACAATGCTCCTTCTAGCACTGGCTTTTGACTGTGTGGAAACCTTTATTGCCTGGGGGTGGCTGTGCTCTCCTTCACTGCTGCACACAGCATCCTTCTACACATCCTGTTTGCCTGTGGTTGTTCGTGAGARCTGCCAGTTCCTGACAGGTCTGTCTGCTTTTTGGGGGGGCTCCCTGGCTCCAGTAACTCCCTCCTTATCTCCTTCAGGTGTTTTGCTACAGAGCTTGCCATAGTTGCTGCTGCTATTGCTGCACACCTTGCTGACTGAATTCCTGTAATGACCAATATCTGTCAACCTGTGCAGGATTTCGTATTTGAGGAAATCCACTTAGATGTGCCAAGTATTAGTATTGTTATTACTGCAAGAAAAAGACTAAATATATGCTCTTAGAAAGAGTAACATGAWATATTCCTGTTTATCCTGAAAAGTGTTGGTAAGTTTTTTGCTTGTTTGTTTGGTTGGTTTGGTTTCCTTTTTTCAAATTTCCTTTAATCCCATTAGTTCTACATYAGAATTTAGTGGGGTTTGCAGAACTAAAGTTTTTATTACGTTGTATTTGTCGATATTACATTTAATTCCCTCTGTGACAACCTATTTACAAACAAAATCTAACTTCCTTTTAAGTTTAGCTATCTGTATGGCCTTCATTCATCATCTTGCATTTTTTTTGTACTCAAAAATGCTCAAAGAACAATGCAGTTGTTCTTTGTGTTTGTAGATCATCTTYCTAAATTAAAGCACATAACATGCAGCACTAGCCCCTATGGAACTGAAAAAACACTTTCTCTCTGTYTGACATAGCTTCTTTCACCAGAACTATCTGTAGCCACTGCTTTGCTATTTTTCAACCTGTTCTGTATCTCTGCCTATGTCCTGCCCTGAATCCTTGCATCATCCTGGAGCTTAAGCAGGAGCATGTCATGCGGAATGTTACAAAAGGCTTTCTGAAAATCTAGATTCTGAAAATATATTATGTCATCTGCTGGGCCTTTAGCAGTCCTGTCAGTCAAATTTACYCTTTGTGTAAATTCTTCCTCCCAAAAATGCAACCAGCAAAAATACTGAGAAAATTATTAAGGACATAATTAATAGCTCTTTATTACAGACAAGTGATTAAATAGGACACACACTCTTCCAGAAAGGTAGCTTGCAAACACTCCACTATGCATTTACCCTGACTTTCCCCACTAATAGTAGTGATGRGAGTAATAATAATAACAATAATAATCATTCAGTAATTCTTATCTACTGCCTTCCAGTGTCTAAGCTGCTTGATATCTCCAGAAAAACCCCATTTGCAAAGGTAGTCCAATTAAATACATATAAATGAATTTAAATGTTTAATTGGCTGGCAACTCAGTAAGTGTCTGTAAAACATGGCTGCTCCATAATCAGAAGACAAAAATGAGCTGTCATATATAGTTATCCCCTTGCTGTTTGAAAACCAGAGCTCTGAGGCAAAGAGGATGMCTTTCTTTTATTACTACACCCCAACTCAAAATGAGCAAAAAAGAGAGACAGAGCAGATAATGGACCCCATTCATGAATGCAAAAGGCTATTTCTGAGCAGTTATTGCATTGTTTATGCCAGAAAAAATTGCATAACTCTCATTCTCTACACAAATTACATGTTTTCTATGCTTCATTGGACTTTTTACATAKAACATAAATGAAGCTTTTGCAATAGGTGGCACAAAGACTGCTATTGGAGCCAGTCAAAACCTCATTATTAGGGCTGAATGAAGAATTTGGCTTTCTTCATGTTTGCTGCAAAGTCAACAGAGTCCAAAATTCCCTTTATGTTTTTATCTTTTTATTTCCTTCCAGCTCCCAGTTTCTTGAGTTTTTTTAAGGGAAGGAAAATGGAGATTTTCCAACCAAAGTTGCGCTAATTCCTTCAAGACACAAATCAGAGCTTAATATGATCTATTAAATGTTGCCAGCCCAGGACAGGCAAAGGGCTTCATGTGTTGACTGAACAGCAGGACTGCCTGGCCAAGGAAAAGGTCACACAGTTGCAGAGAGCCAAAACACAGCACAGCAAAAATTTTCAACTCTATTGCTGTTGTTAACATGAGGAGCTCATGTGAAAGGAACGTCCATGTTTCAATCCAAGAGCTGCTAAAGCAGCATCCATTCACCTCCATATAATGCTATAGATTAACCTTTCAAAAACAGCTTATGATTGTTTTTTGGTGCCTGATTTGAGCTTGAAGTTCAGGCTGGCTACCCTTTAGTTCCTCTGCTGAATTTGAAAACAGTAGTGAGTTCTACTCTTGGAAATGACCTTCAATGTGTGTACTAGGCTCAGCAGAGGCTGTAAATTTTGGGMGCCTCACTACAAGAAAGACATCAAGGTAGGTGCTGGAGCATGTCCTGAGAAGGGCAACAAAGCTGGTCTGGAGGGTCTGGAGCACAAATCTTATAAGGTGTGATTGAGAGAGCTGGGAATGTTCAGTCTGGAGAACAGAAGGTTCAGGGTTGACTCTATGGCTCTCCACAACTGCATGAAAAGAGGCTGTAGTGAGRTAGGGATTGGGCTGTGCTCCCAAATAGAAAGCAACACAAAATGGTGTCGGGTTGGGYGAGAGGCAGTTTAGATACAATATTGAGAGAAATTTCTTCAACAAAAGACTGTAAAGAACTGGAACAGTCYGCCCAAGGAAGTGGCTGAATCACCATCTCTGGAATTATTTAAAAGGTGTGTAGATATGGAGCTGAGTGGCATGGTTTAGTGGCAAACTAAACTTAGTGCACTTAGGAGTGCAGTGTTCAGTCAATGGTTGGACATGATGAACTTAAAGGTTGGATCTTTWCCAGCTTAAATGAATCTATGATTATATGAAAGCACATATATTTTGCACACATTATTATGGCAGTAGAGTTGGATTTAGCCTGACTCTGCTCCTTTTGTTAAGAGAGGGATTTACAAGACTATAGCTACCTCTTATTATAATTACTGCATAGAAGTAATATTTATGTATGGAGAATCTTTTATATAGAGAAACATTTCTACCTGTGAGATTGCCCATACATAAACAGATTAATTTTGCTGTATTGAATTGTCTGCTTCTCTTGCAAGAAGACTACAAAACATTTATGCCAAACCTTCCTTTTCAACATTTGATTCAGAGTGCATGCATATTTGTCAGTTTGATGAGCCTCTCTTTTTTCCCTTGTTGACAGTTAGGCATGAAAATATTGCTGTTAGGTCCCATGGCTCTTTTTACAATTATTCCCTGAATAACTAATACCTGAAAACTCTTATAACTGAAGTTGTAAGAGTAAGTTTACAGTTTGTAAACAATGAGATTTACCAAAGTAGTGTCAGAAATCAAGATGGATGCCAAAAATTGTGTTTATCACATCTAAATCCTTTTTTTCACCTACAAATCAGAGAGAGTACTGCCCAACCAAGAGCAGGACTTTAAATCTTGTCTGAAGTCAAAAAGCATGTTTTCATTCTCCTTCCAGTATTCATCTGTATTCTGAAGCACAGAAATTACCCAYTAAAGTTATTTTTATGATTAGCTTTTGCTTGCTTGGGTGGGGTGTGTGCTATGTTATTAGAGACTGTGAATCAGCCTCAGCCCCTTTGGTGCCTTCTTCAGAAATATTACTTTAGAATCACTACATTTAATTCACTGATGAGGTAAAAAGAACCTAATTATTCTGACAATTTTATCTAAGGCTTGCAGATTTTATGTACTGAGTGTATAAAAAATAACTTTGGGATGAATAATCCTCCAGGAGTACATTTTTTGTAACCATCATCTGAAATGGTCCTTTTTTATACACAGATATGCAATTCTTCCACTGGATGATAAATAAATTTGCTTTACTTCAGGGATCACTGTCCCAATATACACACATATAGATAAATATACATATATATACATATAAATTTTAATTGAGCTATAGCAACTTCTCTACAGAACTGTGAATGACACTGAGACAACTACTAAAGCTTTTATAATTTTCWCACATTAGCCATGTGGTTTCTGTTGTATGATTTTCTATTCTTTAGTTGAAATTATGAGTAGCTTTTACTGTTGACACGTAAGAACTAAGAACTATAGTAATATAAAAGTCAGATATGGTCTATTAATATAAAATATCCATTCAAAAATGCATAAAAATAAAAATAACTTTAACAATGATGAGTTTACAAAGTCAGACTTTTAAGGGTGAAAGTGCTAGTGAATATGAATGGTCTCAATCACCATAAAGTTCTTCCCCAACCTAAATGATTCTATGATAATACTGTAAAAGTTTTGCTGATTCTAGTAGCACAATMGAGGGAAAGGTGCAAAAGCTCTCTGTTCCTGAGCACAGCCAGTGGCAAGGCTGAGCATGCATTCCCCAAAAGGCACACACAGAAACACTGGCAATACACACAGAAAGCCATACAGAGCAGGACAGATAGAAAGATGCAARCACAGTACAAACAGTTGCCTAATTTTGTAACCATTTCTGCCAGTCCAGGGCAAAGGTCTGTTAGTGGAAAAGAGTGCAGATATACCAAGCTGACTGTCCCAGCCACATGGACTTGTGCTGTAAGGGCAGAAACTTGCCCTCGACCCTTGTTTTCCTGATTTGAAGGCATTCTCAGAGCCAGCAATGCCCTTTCAATTCCTTGCAGTTCAGAACTCCTCACACATACATTTGAGTGCACACATATTTATTTTGCACACACACACAGATTCATGAGCCCACACAAACTGCGATCCAGTCCCTCCAGTAAATGTCCTTAAATACTCAATCTACCCYGTAGATCCTTGGGATCCTCTTGTCTCCAGTATAGCCATATACAAGTAAGTATGTCAGTAAGGCAACCCTTAGACCTCATGGTCACTTAAGCAGATGATTTGGATACCTCTGATCTCTCCAGTTGTCAATTTTCAGACATTCTGGTCTCTCCAGTATCTTGCTCATGCTTCTGTATGCTTTGATACCTGGCTGCCAAGCCTCTTATCCTGCTCATGGGCTACTYTGCCATGATATTTGCAAGCAATCACACTGACACATRYAGTCACACAAYATGCAAGCACCCCAGGTGCTGACACTTAGACATATTGTCCCTTATGACCTATGGTCCCCACAAATTCCTGGCATTCAGATACCCATATGCACACATGCATGCAAAATAAGGGGGYCCTCACCTGGGAAAATAATTAGACAATCAATTTGGTAAGAAGACAGGACCGACTACATTGATCACTCCCAGGTTATGACCAGACAACGTGACAGTCTGTCTCTTATTGCACCTTTGGTTCTTCCCCTAAATATCCTGCAATAATATAATCCCACRGTAATCGTCCCCAACATCCCATACCTAATAAATCCCGTATCCCTAGGCAGTGACACCGTGCTGTGAGGTAAGGTAAAGAGCATTTCCCATTGACTGATCTTGATGTATCTTGCCTGGTGCCCTTGGGGCTGCTGCTCTCCCATAGCAGCTCWGGGAGGAGTGGGGCCAGGGCTTCTTTCTCTGATCATTTTATTGGGRTTCTGCTGACAGATACTGYTTCTCTGTGTTCCAATGTGTTCACWGTTRTGATCTTTTAACCAAGTAATTGAAAACGTAGAGATAACCAYATTCTTATTTTCTTTCAAATGATTGAAAATAAGAATAGAATCTGGTTTAAATGTAAGAAGTTTTAGTTCTTTGAATTCATAAGGCTCCTGTGGAGGGGGATCCGCATACTTTTGTTGAGCTTTGTCACTCTTCTTAAGCTTCCTCACTTTCCCGTGTGTTTAAGTGGAGAGTTATAGATTCCCCCAAAGGATGAATATAATATAACTGAGGTCCTCTACTTGSAATTATTCTCTGAATATTAGTCTCCAAGTCTAAGACTAGTCTCTTCCCTGGTCTTTACTGTCTCCACAATATCCTCTATATWTTCTTATTGCCTCCTGCCTAATAAGTTGCATATCCTGTATTAWTGACACAGCGTCTGTTTCAAGTGTGAAATGCTAGACAGCCCTGCACATCTGTTTCACTTCATTGCTACTGAGCTCAGGACTTCTTTCTGGTCCCTTCTCTTTACATCTGTTCAGAACAATAACACCCAAACAGATATTGCCAGTGGTCTTGCTACGAGGGCTGTGTGCTTGGGTTTCTTTTATTTTTCAGCCTAGATTACAGCTAAATGAACAAGAGGTCAGTAACTATGTCATGATGGGTAGTGTCTGTTTGTTATATAATATATCAGTTGTGGTAGTTTAAGRAAAAGCATTACTAGGTCATGTGAAAATTTCTAGCAATGAAACTGTTCCTTCCCTTTAGGGCTGCTGAGGATGCTTGGAAGGGAATGGCTTCAATGACAGTAGGAGGGTTTTGTGAGGGAAAAATGAGAAGCAAGTCTAGAGCACAGCAGTGAGACTCAGACAACACYGAAAGAGGCTGGAAGCTGACAGAGAAGTCTGCTGTAACAGAAAGTCTTCCTACGACTGAATGGCCTATACTGAGCCTGCTGCAAATCCTGTGTTTGTTAGATCAGCTGAAACCAAGGGTAAAAACAGGGAACCGTCTTCTAAGAATTCATGTGAAGAGAGAGGAGGCATCATAAACATTTATTTTTTCTCTGCTGTCATTCTGTATTTGATAGGTAACTGTTATGATTCATATTCTAATAAAAATWTGACTTTCTAGTGTGAAAGTCCTTTCAGCCTTCTTTTTTTTTTATTATTTTTTTCCTCCCTTTCAGGAAAATATCCTGTGAAGGAAAATGCATGAGCAATTCCATACTTAGTTTCAATTACAGAATACAAGACTGAATTCCTTGCCAGGGCCCAAAGTGAGGAGGTGCAAAAAGCATCAWCATGGGTATCCATGTGACTGTTACAGAGAGAACAGAGCAAAGCTGCAAAAGAAAGGAACATAAATTAAACATTAAGCCACTATAAAATCATCAGAGATAAAGAGGACACAATGGGAAGCTGAACTGACCAGATGGTCTGAAGATCAAATATGCTTTTAGAGTTTTGTTTTCATCTTTAATATTCATGGAAGCAGAGAAAAGGAGATATACCCTGAGTGCACTCTGAAGAAATCACTAACAGTAGAAAATTTCACTGAAAGGTGTTTTTTTTATGCTGAAGATGATAAAAAAAATTCACAAAACCAGAACTCTATTTTATTGGTATCATATTTTTGGAGGCTTCAAAAATTATTATTAGAAACTGTTTAAACAGTGTTTTAATAGCTTTATACTTTACTTTAGTTTATATATACTCTATAAAAGCCATACTCCCTTTCGAATTCAAAAAGTATTCACAAAGATGGATGATATTCACAAAAATTATTAAAGATGMATTTAATATAACATATCAATAATAAAGACATGAAATTGTATTTGTACAAACTTCTATAAATGGAAAATAATGCTCCATTTCTTTGTAATCCTCACCTATTTTATTAAAATGTGTGAATAAAGGGGGTTAAAGCAGAAATGGTGAAGTGAGAGAAGAATAGGAATAAATAGAAATAGATCCTGATTTGACCTACTGGCACCCGAAATAGTATTAAGTTCACTTCAACTTTCATTTAAATACAACTAAACAAAAGTGGGTTAGAAGAAAGATAAAAAAAAGAAATATTAAAAAAAAAAAAATCCATGACATCATCATGTTACTGTCTTCAAACTATTACTATTAATAAGAAGTAGAAGAACAAATGAGTGAAGTTTTCCCTTCATTATGTTCATGTGAACTAGATGTCTGCACTCTTATTATAATTAATAGAGACTTAGGGCAGGATTCAGCTACATAAACATGGGTATATTCTGCCACCTCAGATGCCAATACACCTAAATGGAGTTGGCAGGTTAGAGACAGAACTTATGGAAGATATGCAGCCTTTTGGAGATCAGCCGCTAGAGTTTGGGCACAATGCCTTGTCTGCCTTGCGTTCTGGTACCTGAAGCCTGCCAAAATGACTGCTGCAGTTACAGCTGCAGAGATATGCAGCAAATTCTGATCCCAGAAACTGGCATGCTACTTGCCAAAAAACAGGAGTCTATTGTGATTTCAGGTATTTTAGTGTATTAAAAACATCTGGTTTAGCATCCAAGTCATAGGACCTACAGGAGACCTATTCCCTTGGCAAGTGACAGATAGAGGCCAGGCAAGCATCTCAAATAGCTAAATATATTTAGGAAAGCTTAGTAAGGCCAAAATATCTTATTTTTGTGTCACTTATAAGAAATACTCAGTGAAAAGYAGCTGAATTTTATGTAAGGAGAATAGTATTCATATAATAGTGTACATGTACATGTGAACATATGGATGCACCTATTGAGTATGCATTAAGTGTGTATGCACATAATGATTTTTTGTCAGTAGAGACTTATTTTACTACAACCTCCATTCTTAGCTATGTCTGGGCTACCTCCTTTACTGAGCACTCACAGAGAAATTAATCTATTATCAGTGTGGGTATAAGTTGCTCTGTCAATCTAATGCACTTAGCTGTGATACCCTGAAGTCAGGGTATTTCTGTGTCCTTTTCCTGGTAGGTCTACAACCCATGTTTAATARCATCTTTCCTCTCTCTTTTTACCAGGTTTATGAATTTTATGAGGTTTATGAATTTTCTACTAGGTAAATTAAATTTATTTCATTTGCAAAATGTATTAGCATTTTGATCCAAGAAACTCAGGGTTCTGTAATTACTTGGGAAAAATTAATATGACATGAACATTTGTAAATGAGATTCAGAATATCTAAATTCCAAGCTCAGACTTGTGGCAATTTGGGATCTTTCTTTCAAACAAAGATTAAGTTGTCTGGTCCCTGGGCTCTGGATATTGYGGTAGAAGCCCAAAATTGATTTATACTGCCATTCTGGATCACAGAGTTCCTTCTATCCTAAACAGAAGCACTCAGATGTCTTTAGATCAATCTTTAGCTAAGCAGTTAGATGCATGATATTTTATCTAAGCTCCATYGTGATTCAAATACAGACTGAAGAAGCACACGAATTGTAATTCCYTGGTGAGAATCCATCTATTGACAACTTTTTAATCACCTTTGTGARCATATTTCTTCATTTCAACTATTTCAATGTGCCAAGCCTGAACCTAAAAATAGCCTGAATGATTTGAAAGCTCAGACGAAGTTTTAATAAATCCTACAAGTCTCCTATAAAAATCTGATCTCACTTCTTCTCATGTTTGAAAGTCTTCAAAATGCAAGTGTTCTCCTCATCCTCACTGAAGACAGTTTGGTAGGAAAACCTTTGGACTTTGTTACCTATTTTTTTTTTCCTTTTCCCTTTCACTTATCTTCATCCACTTTCAGAGTTGTGAGTTTTAAGGACAATCTTTTCTATATTTATATTTTAAAGGCAAGTCAGGATACTCAGTACCAGAAGCAACTCACAAAAGCATAGCTAATTTACACTTGTCCAAAAATGCATATCTGCGCATAAATACAATAACCTTCAGCTGTTACCAAGCAGAAAGGTAAACTAAAAGAGGATTTTAAACAAAATTACCCAATCTCTTATGAGCTTCCATCAGGCTCTTTTGTCAAAAAAAGTATTTCATCCATTTCTGTATTATCGGAATTTGAATTCGTTCACAGAAATATGAATTCCATGTTTATGTGTTATTTGTGGATATAATTTGGTACCCATTGTTACAAAATAGTCYTGAAAATACATCCATTTAGTTTCAGTGGCAAGTATCTTCACCTCTATAAGCTTATTTCCTGACAAAATAATGCATTAATATCTGAATTGTGTGGAACAGGATATTTTTCACCAGCTGGACATCTCTCTTACAAAGAGAATATGTCTGTGTAGATAATTTACACATTGCAAGATGAAACTAGTATCCCATCACTCTGAGAATATGATAAATTCATAARCATTTTAATTCTCATTAAATCATTGTGCTAGAGATAAAGAAATGCTATGTGTCTGTTGTCTAGGTTTTGGGTTTTGCTAGTGGCTTGTTGTTATTCCACTCCCCCCCCACCTTACATTCTCGTGCACTTAAAAAAATAATTCTGGTTATTTCCATACAAATTATACTTTTCCTGGATTCATTAAATCTTCTTTGCTGAGACCATAACTAGACTGACTTCTCTCAAATTTCCTATGCAGAATATTGAAAGGGTCAAAATAGTGCAGCATGCTACAGTATTTCACAGACTAGAAAAACATGCAGATTGCTCTTGTTTCTCATTCTTGTAATAAGGGATAGTAACAAGAAAAGAAAATGGCTGAAAATGGTTTTGTTCCCATGTGTCAAATACCATAATTAGAATAAGAAATGCTACAAATTAACCCRTTCTCATTACAGTCACTATATTATAATTTCATGGTCCTCTTCTGATGCTGTACTCTTGCTAAGCACATTTACATCTCATCAGTGAACACAAGCAGCAGATCCGCTGGCGGTGAATGCTTGATTCACTCCAATTTATGTCTTCTTTTCAGCTGGGGAATCCATTGTGTGAGCTAATAGCAGGTTTCCCATTTGAAATGACTGCAGATCTCTTCACATTTGGATACAGTGCAAGCATTGTCATAAATTTTTTTTAATGTGTCACATAATTGTCGCATTATACTATGTGCAAGCAAAAGAAAGGAAATTTTCRGCATTAAATGGAATACAAAAGGCAATACTATGCTTTACTCTCAGAGATGTGTGGGGAAAAGACAAGAACCTTTTTCTCTTAACCCAAGAGACAAGTATAGCTGCAATCTCTGTGTTCACCTGTATGAAAGACTCAACAACAATTTCACCATTAACTAAATTGCAAGGATGGTTGTCACGAAGAGGATTTTACTAAAATAATTAATGGGATGCATGTACCCTTTTGTAGGGTGTTTGAATTTCCATGTCCCTCTTATCTGACTGTTTTGAAGCATAATTTTCATTAAATTCTCACAAAAATATTTATAGTATTTCTATTTCTAATTTAGTACTGTGCAAGTTAAAAAGTGAACAAGTGACCTGCTTATCTAACAATATTAGTTTTGCTTTTGTTTGTTTGGNTTGCAAAACAAAGTGTGTGGAGAGGAAAACCTAAATTTGAGGTGTTTTGCTTTTTGTCTTGTGCCTGGTCTGACAACTAAAGAAAGTACAACCTATTTAAAGCTAAGGGAGGTTTGCTGTTGATATTAATGGGATAGGATTTCATTGGAAAGATTTTGTCCAACTAGACAAGAGTGTTACATGCATTATCTTTGTAAAACCTTGGAGACTGACATGAGAGATGCATGATCAGTGACTCAAAACATGGGGTTGTTTCACCTGTCCTTAATCATTAGTGCTTGGACTCACTTAATCAAGCTTTAGACATTTCCAGTATGAATGCTGATGTCTGGGGCAAGATTCAGTTGCCTAAGCACAGGAACTTAGTGCCACTGGAGGTCTTTTAGGATATTGAAGGCATACACAGGCCACCCMGGCAGGGCACAAAAGCTATGGAAACACATGCACTCTGGTACCAAAGCTGAGCATCAGGTCTGGTATAGCACAGTACAAGTAAATGTCACTATATGCCTACATTCAGGTGTCTGAAYACCACTCCTAACCTATTTGGATGAYCCAAGGTTAATTCARTTATCCATACATTTGTGTATTTGTTTGTTTTGTCTACACCACTCACACCAAAGGTTATGAATATTCTGCATGTATTGTATCATTTGTGTTTACCTTAATGAAAGTTAAGTTATGGATGAAAATTTTCATATTGATGAAAATCTCAAAGCTGAACCATTTCTGGCSTTGCTAGTCAAATCAAGCTAATATTATAATCTATGAGAAAATATTTCCTTTCAGGTCATGATTCCTCCCATTGGTTTGCATACTTTCGATGAGATTAACAATGCCTAGTAACCTTTTTGGGGGTTATTTTTCATTTGTTGATTGATTGTTTAGGTTTTTCTTTTTTTTCTTTTTCTTTTTGTTGAGAGTTTTGTAAGATACAGTTTTCTCAGGTATGAAGACTGACATGAATCCTTGCTTTGCATTTCTTTTTCTSACATTTTCTTGCCTTAGTTTTTCATATAACTAAGAGTTCAGTAATTCAGTAATTCCACAGTGATGTGGAAGCCAGGCTAACCACTGGCATGAAAGGAAGATTAGAGGTGAGAATATGCCCTCACCTGTGCCAGCACAGTTACAAGACTTTATGAGTCACAAACCTGAAATTCTTTTCTATTCAAGAACCTCATATTTCAAAAGACTAGTAGTAGAGATCTGAAGAATACTTCTCCAACTTCTGCCATTAAGCTGTTTTGCATATCCTAAAACTGCAGGTGTGTTCAGATTACYGAATACTAGATTAGTGACTTTGAATTTGCATGTTTCCATGTGAATCTTTGTGCTTTAAACCTGCTTTATGTTCAAGTTCAACAGAGTAAACCACAATTCACTGGAAAAAGAACACTAGTTTGCTTTATGATTTATAGAGCTTTTCCATAACCATTTTGGTTGTRCTTTCTAATGGTGAAAACTAATTTTTTAAACCCTTCTAATACAAAAAAGTCCCATATTTCTTATCATMATTTTCATCTTTCTAGATTCTTTCTGTCATTTGTCTTTTTTATTTATTTATTTATTTATTTTTAATATAAGAAAACCATGATACAAARTAGTGTAGCAACTAAAAGAAACATGGTGAAGGTTGTGAAATTTCACCAGAATGCTTGAGAAGTTCACTGGACCTGTGACTATGTTTGCACTCATCCGGTGAAGAGAGCAAATCAGCTTCAACCTTAGAAATGTTTGTCCAGCTTCAATATGAAATATTGAAACCTGAAGTAAGACCTAATTCTGTAGCCATTTAAAGAATTGTCAGAATTTCTATGAAGTTCCRTGCATCAGACATGATTTTTTGAGGCACTAAGCCTTTTTTATGCACATCACTGAACAGAATTTTTCAGCTACCTCTGACCCAAGTCAGATTTCAGTGAGTAGCCTCCAAATGAATGGCTCTC
>CADDXX010000542.1:221888-293676 GCA_902810485.1 Alauda arvensis
AAAAAAGAGAGGCCATCCAGTCTCTCATGGATGTGAATGATAATTGACATAATAGGCCCTAACAGCTACTTTGGAGCATAATGGACCATGACAGATCCATTGGAGCTAACTCAGAGATTGAGATATTTTAATATAATTTAATGGAAAAMTAAAACCTAGAAAAAAAWTATCATTCATTTGTATAAAATAYTGTTATTCRTTTGAATATTAAACTGCCTCTGACATATGCATATRCACACAATCAGTACCTTAAAACAAATKATAAATAAAGATTTACTAGAAAGCTTTCTCAGAACTTACTTGATCAGAATGAAGACCACTAGATGGTCTTCTCACATATCTAACCTGGCTATGTAAATGAGATATGTATTGTGGTAATTACAAGTTGAAGYTTTTGTGCATGGTAATCATAGAATTGAAGAATGCAGAACTTGCAAAGTTTATCTTAGCACATTAGTGACCTTACCAAGCTGGTAGCAAAATGTGGTTGCCCATAGTAATGGAAAGAAAAGTGACAGCTAAGAGTAAACCATGTAGAGAGGAGGTMATTTTCCAATTGTTCTAAAAGCTGYTTAGCTGGGCACAAGGTGGCTCATGTTCAGATGGCTGTCATTCAGCACTCCCAGATCCTTTTGCGAAAATATCATTTTTCGCATGTTAACGCCACACAATTCAGAAAGAAAAACAGGAAATCCACATAAAAGCATCCATACTTTGAATATTCTTTTATATCTTTTATATCTGAATCTAGTTCTTTATTTAATTTTTGTTCTATCTTTTTTTTGAGGGTTCTGTGTCACTATTAGAGTCCCTAGAAATGGCATACTGTGATGACACATAGTTGAAAGGAGGAGTGCATGGGAGAAAATTTTATCATCAGATCTTTGCTTAACAGCAGTGTTCACTGCCCCACATTTGACTTAAGCCATGAGGACTACAGTCATGTTTCCTAACTCACCAAGAGCCCATGGACTTGGCCTAAGTACCCAGATACATTAACCCTAATGAAACAATGTTTTGGTCCTTGTTTTGTAATGGAGATAGCTAAGTCAGAATATGGTTAGTGATTGCACAAGTGCAGAAACCATATTTTAAGAAATCAAAAGCTTCAAGACTAGTGTATGGAGACTTTGCTACCGGATACATTTTGTATCAGAACTATACACTCTTCCCCTAAGTTAACAAAGAATATTTTAGTTTTCTGCCTCAGTACTTTGGAATCTCTCTGGAGTCAAAAGAAAATGATCAGAACATCAAGAGACACCTCAAATATTTCAAACCTCTCCTCTGGCTTTGGAATGAAGTTTTCCTCCACCAAGTAGAAAGAAGCTCTTAATTGCCATCTTCCAGATTGTAACTGGGATTTATCTCCTCACTGACTAAAGAGGAAGCATGGTTGACAAGATTAAACAAACTGAAGAGCTCTTAGGAAACTTCAGAGAGATTATTTCCTTTATGGAGACAGACATTTTGAATTGCCTTCCCAGGACTCCTGGCAGTTTTTGATCTAGCTTATAAGAAGTTAATTCAGCAGTAAATACCTTGCCTACTTGGCATATGAGGAAAACACAACTTCAAACAGGAAGGCTCATATTCTGGCTGCGGAACACCAAGCTGCATGTTAGCCATCACTGYGCTCCAGAATGGGATTGAAGTTCAGATATGTATCCCTGATTAATTCCCTTTTTGCTTGTTCTGTAAACAATTTAGGTGCTTAAAGCCAGCAATGTTTACAGTATTTGTACTAATCATAACATTTGCAATTGCGCCATGTAATTTTCTTGTGTCCTTCCTCTGCGTGCCGCAAGAAAGGGCACTATATTTAGGGACTGGTCTAAACTCAGCTGACAACACTCCCTTGACTTCAAACAACTCTGAATAGGACCTGACAGAGAAAAACTGCAAATTGTCCCAATATTTGATGAATTAAGGCCAAAGAGTAGGACTAATCAAACAATAGGATTGAAAGCTCCCATGTGTCCTGAATAAAATTCACTGTTATGTGTCAACTATGCACTTCAACCAAGAATGTCAAATATAGACTTCSTTAAATTGTTAATTACACCAGCCTTGTTAGTTTGGGGTTTTTTTTTTCTCACTTATGTTATAAATTTAAATAATTTAGTAAAAAAATGCAGTGTAGTGATATAAATATTTTACTTGCTCATTTGAAGGATATAGTGTTATTGAAATACATAAGGCAGTGCATGCAGATGTAAACTTTAGACTTATCATTGTATGTTCATAAAGTTGTCTTGGAAGAGATATAATTTAGGAYAATAGACTGATACTATAATATTTCATCATTGTAGTAATATTTTTAAGTGTAATAATTTCTGAACAATGCTTTCAGAACATCTAAGCAAAATAAAAATATTTTTATATYTATACCCTTTCTCAGAACTAGGCTCTCTCCTATTTTTGGCCAACACTAGGGAGCACAGTTACTTGTTAGCTAACTTGAGGGGATTGTCAATATAACTTAAACACTGAAATGTTTGTGTCTAAGTTTAGTTCTGGTCAGAGCTTTGAGATGGTCTGGTGAAAATCGGAAAAGAATCAGTCTCTTTCTCAGAGACAGGATTAGTCTGTGCTAATGGGAAAGGTCTCTTAACAGGGGTTGATGGAGACAATTAATTAAATAGTTGTGATGGAGAACTTCAGCAAGTATGTTCTGAACCTGTTTTATGGTTGCTTAGATCTTTCACAGTGCAGTGACATCATTTTGTATCTYGCTCTTCTATTGGGACTGTTCAGAATAGCTAGTGCTTGAAATGTCATTTTTCAGAGATTTTCTGAGACACTGYGTTCTTTGATGTCTATAAGTAAAAGTAATCTAATTTACCACTTGTCGTTTGAAAGACTGCAAAAAAATGTAGAATATATCAACATTCAGGTTTCTCCTTTTCATTTGCATTTCTGTGAATAGCTTCAATATCACATAAAGTATGTTTTTATTATTCAGAATAGTCACTTTTAATAAAGAGACTCAAAAAGATTGATTTGAAAAAGTTCTCTAYTTCTATTGTGATAATCATCAGATTTGGTTCGAAAAGTGGTGTTAAGACTTATTTTAACACAAGAAATGGATCTAAAATAAACCACAGTCAGTAAAATTTTGTACCATGAATTAAAGCTGTGTGAAACAGATTATTTTCCAGTTTTCTTTTAAAAGTTATATTTATTTTTCCCATATATATTACTTAGATAGTCTGATCCCCAGATCCATGCCTATTTGGGTTTTTGTGAAGACAAAATGAAAGGAACACCTTACCCACAAGTATAATTTTGTCTTTCCTGTCTTTCCTGGTTGTTGACATGCTTGCTGCTACATCAGAATGCGACTACTGTTTTAAGTTGCAACCGAGACTTCTATAAATCAGCACCTGAGCYCTCTGTAGATCCCTCTGGCCATGCAACTTGAACATGTGGGTTGCATTTCAATGAAACAGGACAGTTCAAGAACATAGTTGCAGCAGATTGAACAAAGCCACAGTTCTTACAGAAGATAATGTCCAGGTCTACCTGCACATTTTTTCACCACTCATTTTGCTACTGCATTTTTAGTGCTGTCAAAGAGTTACCCTTTTGGTAAATTATTTGATGCAAATTTCTGCTGGTTTGCTCTGTTCTGAATCAATAGATGTATCTGCTGTGAAGAAATCCTGAGGACAGTAAGATTGTGCTTCCACAAATGCTTCTGCTACATACACCTGTAACGTCACCAGAAGAACTACTAGATGGAAGTCCCTGCTTATTAAAAACTTAGCTTTTTGTTTTTATCACCTCCTGTTTAGATTTATGAATGTAATTTGATTTCTGTGGGCCTTGTGGACATTTATTAAATAAATAGCAATTCTCAGAGTACAGCAGTGCGAATATACCCAGCTTTCAGTTGGCACCATGTTCCATGACCTGAATTCATTACCTGAAATTTTTCATAGGGCAGAAATATCCGGTCATAAGCACGTCCTGGCTCCCCAGTGTTCCCACTCAGATCCCTGGCTGTTTATTTGCCACTGTGAGAGTTTCAGGGTTTTCAAAACATGCATATTCTGTGCTTGCCCTGCTTTTGAATGTGGTCATAACTCTGTATATACAAAGGCTGAAATAAAGAAGACTGCCACTGACATCACTGGGGTTTAAATTTTGAGTGCATTGGTAAGTTGGATGAAGGGACAAGCATTGGACAGGAGACATTTCACTCATGCTACATTTGTCAGACTCTACATTTGACTAAAAAAGAAATCCAAACAGCTAGTTTAATTTCCTCATCTCAAAAACAGCAGTTACTACTTTTAGCAATACTTCTTCCCTAATTCATTGGGTTTTTTTGCTACATGACAAAACTCAGATGTTTTCTTTAAAAAGAGCACCAAAAGYGTCCTTTCTTAGGTTGTTCTTACTGTGCTTCAGCTTCCACTGCATCAGTGTCACTCTACAGATCACAAATTCTTTTTTTTTTTTTTTTGAGATCTCAGAATTACTAGAACTGTGATAATAACTGTATTTTAATAAAAGATATTCTACTATTTCCTTTGGACTTTGGGCTGCTGAAAGAGGAGATCCAGTCATAGATTAGAGTACAGACAGGAAGCCCTATTTCTTGTGATAAATTAAATCCAACACTGCCCTCTTCCTTAGGAATCAGAAAGGGAGGATCAACTCTGTTTTCTCATTGATAATAACGTGTTTTATTCCTTTTTTCAGAATGTGATRGCTCATGATGTTTTAATTTTAATAGCTTAGATTGATGAGTTCACAGCTCCACCATTAGTATTAATTAGTTATGTAGCAGCATGGTGAAGTGACAGATGTAAACACCCCTCTCTCAGTGGTTAATACACATTAATGTGAAAAAGAGACTGGAGAAGGAAAAAATTTTTACTTGGATACTCCTTCCTGCCTTCTTCCCTTTGTATTGTATTTTACTGCAGAAACTGTATACAACTGTAGTGTATGACCTAGCGGTTGTAACAGCAGCAATAATAATCATAATCATAATAATAATAATAGTAGTAATATACCCTCATAGAAAGTACTGATTAAGAGAAATGGGAATATACTTGAATTGCACCTTTACCTAATAAGTGGATTTGGTATCTTCAGTGAATGTGTGGTGACTACTAACTATGAGAATCTATAGGATCACAGATTTTGTAATAATATTTCCCTTTATTGTCTGGTCATTCTCATTAAAAAATCAAAGTATAAGTRCTAGTAAAGTAAAAATGTGATTTCAGTATTGTAAAATATTCMTTTTATTCCTGGTATTTCCTTTTCYRCTGCCATCCCAAACTGGCTGTACTTTTGATGCAAACAAATTAATTTCTGATATTTTCTGAGTATCGGAACAGAAGCCAAAAAGCAGGATCTCATCACAACTACTTCTAGAAACTTCTGTAATGCAAATATCTAAACTGCATGTTTAGGCTTTTTTTAGAATCCTTGTTAAGAGACTCTGAAGGTACTGYTTGGTTCATGCTGCAATGGTTGCCTAAAACGAGTCTCTTGAATTGGACTTTTACAGTATTTATTATTGCTAAATGATTCGAGTATACTGCAGCAAAATAGTGAGCAAACCTAAGAGAGAACACTGAACAGAGTAATCATAGTTCAAGTCATAACTCTAATTAAATCTTACTGTCCATCATAAACCAATAAACTAATCTTATTTCTAGTCTATTTRAATAGTTCATCAAACTGTTGAGTATATAAAGGTTGTGACAATACTCAGTACAGAGCTGGGAATGTCTCTTCTGAGATTATTTTCTTATAATTTCTTGCCTCAGAAAGCTCAKTCAAGATAAATCCACCACCTACTCTGAGCTGATCATGTTATTTGGAAATGATCATTCAAAAAAATTTTGCTTTARCGAGAGCAAGAGCCAGATTATGCACCAGGGACAGGATAACCCTGGTTATACACACAGACTGCAGGATGAGAAGTTGGAGTACAGTACCGTGGAAAAAGATCTGGGGGTTTTGGGTTGATAGTAGGTTTAACATGCATCAGCATTGTTCCCAGCAGCCAAAGGGCCAAAAAGTAATGCCCTGTTTATGTATGGGTCAGGGAATGGCAGCCGGTTGAGAGCAGTGATTGTTCCACTCCACACTCCTCTGCTGCAGCCTAACCTCCAGTATTGTTTTGGACACACAAAGTATAAAAAGGACATCAGATAATTAGAGTGTGTCCAGAGGAGGGTGAAAGGTCTTGAAGGCAAGAGGAGCAGCTGAGGTTGCTTGGTTTGTTCAGCTTGGAGGAAGAGAAGGCTGCAAGRTGCCCACATTGGAGTCAACAGCTTTCTCAAGGAGAATAGAGAAGTCAGAGGGGCTGGTTTCCTCCCTCTTGTGACCAGTAGCAGGACATGAGGAAATGGAATGTAGTTGTGCAAAGGGAAATTCAGGCTGGTCATTAAGAAGAAGGTTTTTCACTGGGAGGATGGGTGATCATTGGAAAAGTCTCCCTGGGATTGTGGATATGGSAGCAAGCCTGCCAGAGTTTAAGGAGTATCTAATTAGTACCTTTAAGCATATTGATTTAGTTCTATGTTTCTGTGATCCTTTTTAATTGTCTGAACATATTTTAAACATTCAGGAACTGCAACTGAAATATGTGTTCAATTAATTTATCATTATTCTAATATCGTCAGAAACTGGCCAAGTCACTTTAGTTTCATAGACAGTTCTGTTATTAGTTCTTAAACAAAGAATGACCTGCATATATTCCAACTAGTTCTAGTTCTCGGTCAGCTATCTCACCTCAAATGTATCATTCCAAAATGTGTGCACATTTCTAAGAACTCCTGTAAGATTCAACTTTTATATTCAGTTTTACTTAACCTCTAGATGCACATAAGAATAATGAGTTCTTGAGGATTCAGAGGAGAAGACATTTTAGATATTACTCGTAYATAATGAAGTTGATAGGTTTCTGCAATATGCTTTTATTATTTCTTGTGCTATTACTTTAAGCACAAGCAAAAGGATGCAATTTACCAGCTCAGTACAAGTCAAGCACAGGTCTGTAGAAAAGTATTTTTTTTAGTTTCTATAGATGTTGCCATATTGATACTAATTCTATAAATAAGAAATTGATTGTACTATGCCTATTCATACTGATTAGGATGTTCCTACATGTCTTTTCTCAATAATTCTGATCGGTTAAATTTTGTGTTACTGCTCATCATTTGTAAATCACAGTGGGATTGAATATACACACACATGCACATTCATAAGTCATCTACACTCTACAATCTTTATTTCATGACTTTAGGAAAAATATTTTAATATCAATGTTAAGATGGTATTTTGATTTGCTGATGTACATATTTTAGAAGTTGTTTGCTTAGCTTATGTGTCTTACTAGATTAGATGCAATGTTTCAAATGAGCAAACATTTTAAAAGTCTTCAAAAACAGAATTTGGAAGTGTAAATTCAAGCTTCTCTTTAAAAAGACTTTTTATCAAACAGAATAAGACTTTTTAAAGAGCTTAGTTGTCATTGGAAAGACACTGATGCAAACTAGTTGAATAACTAGGACATTTTTGCCAATCAACAGTTTAACAATATTTTTTACTTTTAATCTCCTGACTGCAAAGTATAGCTGATGGGCTTTTGTCATGTTTTATGTATAAAGTTGATATACATCAATTATTTCAGAAGCAAATGTATTATATGCTAAGCTGATTGCAAAGTATTGCTTGCCTTGCCAGAAGAAAAGAAAAAAAGACCAAAAAAATAGACCCCAAACCACAGGGGAAAAAACCCTCATCTTTAAAGTTTGGCAAGTCTTTAAGAAACTATTAAGAGCATATAAGGGAAAAGATCAATTCAAAAATATGGGAATTAGTTCAATTTCATTTTAGGAAGACAAAAAATTAACTCCATAATCCAGAAATCCAAACTCCAATATTGGATTAGTAAACAAGAGAACTGTGTGTGTTGTGCACACAACCACTTAATAGTGCAAACCTTATAGCAGAACTCTCTAGAAAGCAGAACTAATGTGTGTCACAGGCATGTTTGTGTTTCCACTGTTAGAACTACGATTTAGAATTAAATTTATGGCATATTGGGGAGGAAGTGGCAGCTGGTTGAATCTGTGGAAGATAGAAGTGAGCACAGYGCTGTTATGGAAAGTTAATAGCTGTTATTGATATCCAAAGCTTCACCCAGTGCAACTTCAGCTGGAGCATGATGCTTAGAAGAAAATGAAGATTTAGAGACTCCCTGTCATCAGAAGGCAGAAAAACTACCCATGAGCATGGCACAGGGAAAGACAGCAGACTTCTGGAAATGGTTACTTAAGTCTGCTGCTTCAGAAGAACCTAAATATGAGCTGGAGGAAAGAGAGATTTGGGCTACAACTCTTCCTGTCTCAAATTAAAATCTTGAGCAGGAACAGATTTACTCTGCCAATGGGATGCCAAATACAGGTCAGAAAAAAGAAAAGAGAAAAAACAAGTCAAAATGTGGGATTATTTTCCACATGACTGTGCCTCTAAAGAAAGGGAGGCAGTAAAGGTCTTAGGGACCTGAGTGCATATGCTGTAAGTCCAGGGTRTAATGGCAAAGAAGGAGGAGTTCAATTTAAATTACACATTTTCTCATCAACAACTTTAGGGTTTGGTGCTGTCACAGAAAACATAGTGTTAAGGTAATGCTGAAGCCATTAATGCAATGGAGAACTTAAGAAGTAGGAAATAGTAACCTGAAATGGCATATTTCTCCCTAAAATTTATTGTCAGTGAATATTCAAACAAGACCTGTGGGCTTACCTCTTGACACAGATTGATACAATACGCCATGTGAAATTGGACAAGCTCTCCAAATGACCTAGGAAACACAGATAAAAATAGGTGTGCAAACCCAGTTCTTTTTACCAAGTTTGTAATGAAAGAAAATACARTTCAAACCACTTACCTATAGATGCCTCTGCAAAGAAGTTAGTCCCTAAATGAGCTGTTTAGAGACAATGGAGAAAGGCAGACCCTCAAAGACAAGAGTCCAGACTCCAGGTGTGCTAAGCTGGACTCTGGTGTCTGTCTTCTTCCTCTGTGATTAATTATATATGCAATAAAAATTCGACTGATCATGCACATGTCAGCACAAATCTTAGTCTGTATTAAATATAGGGTTGCTGTAGTTAAGTATATAACACAATTGCCACTTTGGAAATATTCATCAACAGTGTGGTTGCAAGCCCTGCCACACCAGCCAGATTCAATACTATTTCAAATTGCTGAAATACAGGAAGAAATAAAAATGTTTTATTATTTTATAGCATCTTTAKCTCTTCTGTGTTGACAATAAAGAGCTCGATTGTTTTTTTAAGATGAAATCTGTTCTGGAATAGTGGTGTGTTTTCTTTAGTTAGTATATAGTGAAACTGTCAAAGGAAGGACAGTTGATGTCAGAAAGGTTCATATTTATTCATGTATAAATTGAGGCTGGCTGTGTTTGCTCTCATTACTGCTGTCATAAATGGTCAAGGACATCTAGGTATGCGTTTTCATAAATGATGTGATCATTCCAACTCAACAATTGTGAATACTGAGTCCTATAGCTCCATTACAGTTTCTAAAGTGCTTCTGTTGCAGCATTATTTAGGAATCTGAAACCTACTTATCTCTTTTAGAAATGCAATTTCTATGACAACTCAAAGCAGCTTAATATCACTTCTTGAAACTCAGATTTCAAAATCAGACTTGTGCGGTCAGCCAATCCATTGTGATAGCGGACAGTGCAGTGGCGGTGAATGAGAATTGCTTACGCCTTGGGGAACACATTTATTTATCAATACTGAAATAGCTTTGTTTTAAACAGCAAGGACAGGGAGAATCAAAGGTGAAAAATCCTCTAATATTTATAAAATTTAGACATGCATCTAAAACCACATACRATTTGATTCATTCATTACAGCGATCTTTTTCTTTGCTGCATGCAGTATCTCTGCATTTTATTTCAATTAAAATATAAAGGCTCACATCAAATCATTTCTGCTTACAAAGACAAGACCACCTAGTGGTTTTTGTATGTTTAATTTGCTGTCTCCTGCCACAAATGCTTGAGGCTTTGATTAGCTTTATCTTACTTGAAAGAGGCACCCCATGTAGAAGGAGACAGGGTGATAAGCTTTCCTGTTGTCTCTGCAATTCTGAGGGAAGGTTGCTCCATTCTGATCCCTGAGTTACCTGGAAAATACACTTTAGAAATCAAACAGGCTCTTATTCTTCTTAACCACTTAGAGTATTTCAAACATCAGAACTTGATGAATTTTCTTATGACTGATATGCTGAACTAAGCATGTTTCCTAAAGCAAGGGCTGCAATGCCCTCCTTTTAAACCGTTAAAGATTAATTTTATTTCCTATATACTTTTCTATTTCTCTTTGTGTTATTCATGTGTATGTGACAATATTTGTATCTGCTTATTTATTTGTTCTTTATTTTGAAGATTTTCATAAACTTGATAAGTTCATATTTTCTTTTTCCCAAAGACATTAATAGACAGAAAGGGAAAAGATTGAGCCTGAAAAAGAGAAGGAATGCTGAAGAAAAAAGTAAATTTTTAATTTTGAGGAGCCTTGGATTGGGTGTAATATTTAGACAGAACTGAATACACTTTGTCAGGGTTAGGTTTCAGCTGTGCTAAAATTTATGGTTATGTCAAGCTTGCCTGCAGCATGTAGATCAACCTTTATTTTTTTCAAGTRTCTATATACATTTAAAGAAAAAGGGTTTCTTTACTGTCTTATACAGATATCAAACTGGCTGAGGAATCTATACCCATAGCTTGTAATTTTTCTTCTGTTTGTAGATTTCTTGTCTTGCAAACAGAGGTGTTTTTTTTCTCTTGTATTTTTAATTACATTTTAACTTCGACCCTCTTTTTTTTTTAGCCTTTTTTTCTCTGTAGCATAACTATTAGGTAATACACCATTATTACGGATTAAATTATTAAAACAATTGAGCGTTAAAACAGAAACAATTTGCCATGTGTATTTTATATTGACCTTATTTCATTCCAAAAACTCTTAAAAAAATATTACCTCTCGTGTATTTGCTTACACTGTAAAATCAGGAAATATGTTAAAGGTCACAGATCAGAAAAAAATAACTACAGCAAATTGAAAGCAGGAGTCATCAGAATTAAAATATAAGAAATTTCCAAAATCTTCATATACAAAATATTATATCCCAGAACACAACAGTGAAACTGTCCATAYACATGCTCTATTGTCAACTGGAAAATCTTAACCTTCTCTAAAGGCCATTTGAGGAATGGAAATGCAGCATATACAGACAAACTTGCCTGAACCATGGTAATCTGAAAGTTCAAAACAGCTCCAGATTTTAATTTGCAATGTCTCAAACTCCTTATTAACCTAACTATGGAGCTCAGATCAAAAATGCATTGGGCAAAAAAAAAAAACAAAAACAAAAAACCCCAAAAAACCCCAAAAACAACCAACTAAACAAACCAACCACAAAACCCAAACCAAATCAAACAAACAAACAAAAAAAAACCAAACAAAAAACCCCAAACAAAAAACGCAAAACAACAAAAAAAAAGCAAGTATGCTTCCAGTATAGCGGATAAATAGGTAGCTATTACCTAGATATTKTTTCCAGATAGCTTACTTCCTTAGAGCTCTTAAAATGGGATTGTTTACCAGTAATGAGTTTTCCCTAGGTGAGCAATTGTTTTTGCAGACATATAGTGTGTTGAAAAGCCTTATTTGCTTGTAGCCTATATGTACCTGTAATTTGCCTGTAAACTATATAAAGTGTTTGTAGGAAAAAGTGAAAAAATGTACTTTGTTCAGAAAGATGTTATTCTGGTTCTGGCTTTTTCGTATTCATTGTTTTCCTCAAGTATTTGGGTTAACTTTAAAGTTCATTAATGTGCTTAAGCTTAGTTGCATAAGGGGCACAATGAAGTAGGCCAGATAGCTTACTAAAATTGCAGCTCAGCTGGTGATTTTATTTTAGTGCATTCCAGAAAAAATAATGTCCATCTTGCAAGTTTAAACAAAACAAGGCACTTTTTTTTTTTAAAGCCGTTGGTGCTTTAAGGATAAAACAGTCAGCAAAGCTTTCCACCTCTCCAGATGTCATGCCCCATTTTATTTAACAACAAGAAATGCTGGGGAAAGGTGCTGCACTGTTTCATCAGGGCTGTGTTTTTGCTATGGCTCCATAACACTGCACCAAATGTTAAAGAGAAGAAGCAGAAAGGGGTGGTGCTGTGGTTCTTGTGTCTCTAAATAGCATGGGCTGCCCTTTCCATGGGGCCCAAGCTTCCCTGCAATATCACKGCAAAATTTGAGGAGAGGGCAACGGGAGTCAAGTGCTGTCACATTAGATCTGTTTGAAGAGGTACAGTGTGAATATCTGTGAAAGGGCTGGAATGMAATAAAAATAAAATTATAGTTAATTAATAAACAAGACATTGAATTTTACTATCAATATGCCATTCACAAAGCTATAGCTAATGTGAGATTTTGCATTTAAAAAGAATTTCTATCTTTTCATAACTGACAGAGGTCTCAAACAAATTAAGAGCACTYCCCATTTGTGTATGGCATTTTTACTGGTGAATGAAAATGCGCAGAGAAAATTAGATTTTTGAAATAACAGGCCTTAAAAAAAATCAGCATCAGAAACTTAATTTGTCCTCCCAGATCTTAATAATGTACTCAGTTTTCAGAGAAAAACAAAATTGAAAACTAGTGAAATTATCATTTGAATACATTCTGAGAGATTAAGATTCTTTTTCCCTTTCTACATAAATACAAGTTGTCTTGAACTCAAGCAAGTAAAGTTACTTGGAGAAAAAGTATAGTTCCTGCATAAAGAGAAAGAAGGTAAAAAAATATGTAACCAAATGGTTTTAAACTCTACTATCATGAATTTCAGTTCAGCAAGTTTGGATTTTTACTTTAAACTCAAGATTGGACACAATAAATTAATGTGAATGTTATGTCAGCCTTTTGAAATATTTTATTYTTTTGGTTGCATAATTTAATGTATTAATATTCATATATTATAGGATGCATGGTTCTGAAATATTTAAATACTGATGTGTTTTAAATGGATATTTAAATCTTAAAATAATATTGTTGTCTAAGCTTAAAGCTGTAAGCCCTCAACACAGACTACCTTTACTCTGATTGAAGAAAGCCATTAAACTTTGTCTCATTAAAGTTTATTGACTTAAGCATAGGCCTGAAGCCAATCATGTGTTTAAATTCTGCTCCTCAAATAGATCTGATTTCCTGAATGCTGAATTAAATTCTAAGACATATTGTGTTGAACAGATCATTGGCTATTAATGTAATCACTCTTTGTTGTCAGAAAAAAAGTTTAAGACACTGTTTTCTAAACTAAAAAGAGATTCCTGGATCCTGGGGATCCAGCAGTAGATTCAAAGAGAGAGAAGGGATGCTGTGAGGCAGAATGTCTGAACTAAAGATAATAATTAGCTTGTTTTCTTTCTTTTTTTTCCAAAACATGGGGGAAAAATGAAGGGGATGGACACTGTCCTTTCCCATAACTGATTAAGCTCTAACAAAGGTATATAGTTCCTCTCTTCTTACCTGCATTAACACCTATTCCCAACCTTATACTAATAAAGTTGTTCTGGAGAAATTTAAACTGCCCAGCCTCCTTGTGTGGCCCTTAAAAACAGTCTCACATGTAAAAAGGTGAATATCCCTATACTGTTAATGGCTACATCACACTCCTCTTCACCCCTGCTCTGTGCCCTGGTGACAGCATCACTAAAATGCTGGTGGGAYGAGATCTGCCCTGTGCTCTGTCTTTGGTGCCTGGATTAAACTGGACCTGCACCCCTGCTCGGGTTACACCTCATCACAGCATCTACTCAGATGATGCATTGCAGCAGAACATCACCACAGGATCGTCAGTCAGAAGATGGCACAAGCCTGGATAAACAGATCCAAGAGCAGGTTCAGTTTAATTACAGGACAGAAGGTGCCCTGATGTTCCTTGGAGACAAAACACTTGTGCCAAGAATTAATATKCTCTGCATTGCTGTGCAGTGGYCTGACAAATATGTTGAAGCATCTGAAGAGAGTTCACACAGACTTTGTCAAAAGAGTGACTCTAAAACAAAGATTAAAAGTGAAAATCCTAATACCTTCTTCATACCCCTCAACCCCCCCAAATTCTAACTATAATCTGTATTTCAGTACTTCAGAAAAGGTTTGCAGGGACACTGTCAGATTAGATTTGGCTTATAATGTAAGCTATATAAAAATAAGTTGCTATTGGAGGAAAGAGTTTTGCTATCTTTCTTAAGGACAAACATTCTTTTTGTGCAAATTTACACCAAATAGCTAAACAAKGAGGTCACTGTTACTCGAGGGAATCAAGTCACCATAAGAAACCCGTGTACACCAATTCTATTTAGCATTTCATTTCCTTTATGAGCCACTGTCACATCCATGTGTTCATTGTTTTTTTTTATTTGTTTTAAAATTGAACAGATGAGGTCGTGTTCACAATTTATTCCTACATAGTGGTGGTCAAAATAGAATTTTATTACAAGGTGTTGTGTTTCTGTTGTTATTTTTCTGAGCTCAGCTTTTGCAACCTGAACTCGGCACCTTACAGTAGTAGTATGAGAGCATTACCTTTTCCAACAAGGGCAGTAACTTCCTTTGCAAAATAAAGTCCAATTTTATGGCAAGTTTAAGCAGCAAGTTTATAAAGTCAAATATAAAAGAGTGCAGAGTATTTGTACATRTGTATAACTTCATTAAGCAAATGTACACATATGYTTATGTATATATATATATGTCTCTGTATCTGAACTTTAGCACTTTCTTCTACATTTGCTTTTTTTGGTCTATTTATATATACAAAAAATATATGCTTTTGTATGTGTTAACATATATGTGATAGCTAATACATAAACACCAAAATCAACACAGTTTTCCGCAAGCTGTCATCATTCTGTGAAGCTAAGCTTAGTTTATGCCATTCCCAGATTGTCTGAAGTTAGATATTTGTACTGACAGCACATTAGTGTATTGTGAAGCTGTTAGGGAGAAGCCAGGATTTCTGGCTTCTGCGTTACATGCAGGTTTTGGAGGGAAAGGTTTGGCTATTTTTTAAAACATTCAAATGTGTATTTTCAAGTGTGAAGCTGAAACTGTAATAGGTTTTTTTTTTGTTTTCTTTTTTTTTTGAGGGGGGGTTGTTATGCATAAAAAGAGAGGCATAAAAGGTTAAATTGTTGGGATTATCAAATCAGAGTAATATTCTTTAGCAGAGGATTATTAGTGAAGGAGCTTTATATGTTCCTATTTTATCACCCTAACTATCAAATTTCTTAGGAATCAAACAAAACCTATTGTTCTGTCCTCTGTGCAAGCAGAATAAAAGGTCTGGTGCATTTATAATCCAGACAAGGCAGCTGAAAAAAAAAAATCAGGGAAAGACGAAAGCACAGAACCAGCAAGATCAGCTTTACTGTTTTCTTGTGAGACTTTGGAGCTTTTTTGTTTTGCTTTGTTTGTTCTCTGGCTGGTGTTTTTCTTTCCTGGTTTGTCATTTTCGATTTCTTAGTGGGGATCATGTTAGTCRGAAGATAATGGGATGAAAAACAATAAACACAGAGAAGTTTGAGATTTGGGGTCATGTCCGAACACTCTGGGCTGCAGGGAATGAACCACACAGCCAGTTACTTCAGGGACAGGATATTCTCTATATAATCTGCAAGAAATAAAATAGATCAATCCCCCCCCCAAACAAAAAAAACAAACCAACAACAAAAAAACCTGTTGAGAGATGAACTCTGTTCTTTGCCCCTTAAAATCTTTCTACAACAGCTGTCCTGGTTTAAGTTTTTGCCTGGCTTATCACTGTAATTCTTTTCTTGAGCATTTCAGGGCTTAAGAAGAGCTGAAGTACAGGGGAAGAGGGATTGCCCCAGAGATCCAAGTTGCTCCTGGAGCTTCCTTAGTTAGTGAAATAATGTACACAACACAAAATAATTATTTTTTTTTCTACAAAAACAACTATTTGTTGGTGTATATCAGCRTAATTATGGCTGTAACTGTTTCTGTTACTGTATAATGTATACTAAACCCCTTTGCCTGTGCAAATAAGCTGAATGTAGCTGCTTAAAACCACAATCTAAATTATATTAAAATATTGCCCTGTGTTGTTCAAAGTTATTATTAAGAGAGAAAAGCAGTTTTGTTAAAATTTAAACTCTGTTGTTCATGGGAGCAAGGGACATCAGATGAGTTTAAGAGTCTGTCTTTGAGAAGTCCTACAGGTGCATTCTCTGCAGCCTTGTCATAGAATCATTGTAGTCACCTCCTTGGAGCACACCATTGATCTCATCTGACTTGTACACCTGGGTCACACTGTGTGGAGAGCAGAGCATGGGGAAGGCAAGAGGGGAGGGATTTGGACACACCTTGAAATGGGTTGAAAACATATCCAGCATTTCCATGCAGACTTGTTTGTTTGGAGGTGCCCTTGGGTCATTCAGCTCAGACATAGCAGGAGTTAACCAGGCATWAAGACAAATGGTCCAGACCATCTACTGGACTGGGGGGTGTTTTTTGGAGTTACAGTTTTAAGCTGTCGGCAATATATGAAAGTCATCATTGTCCTGGTTTATACCCAGTTGATGTTTTCATGGTTATCTTCATTACCATCTGTGTTRTAAATATTGGTTTTTAATGAAATCTTAGTATTTCCATTATCCAAACAAAAAGGAATAGAATTATGGAGAAAAAAAGAGAAAAAWTAAATTGAAAATTACCTGTTTCAGAATARTTTAACAAGGGATTCTTAAACATATTTTTCCTCCATTTTTCTTCTACCTCCYTCCATCTTTGATAAAGTAACCAAGATAGTGATGCTCCTATTAYTTTATGTTTGGGATTTTTTCTCTCTGGATATTTTTTTACTGTTTGACTGTAAGGATTTCTGGCACACCRTGTTGCTCGTACTGTATGGTTTGCTTTAACTAATAGAGACATTTTGTGTGCCAAAAGTCTGCTGCTGCACTGCTGTCTGCTAGTCTAAAGCTCAAAGAAGCATACCACAGGAGGAGAAAAAACACGTTATAATTGTATAACTTTCTGGGGTTTGCTTCTTTTTGTTATATATGTTTTGTTTTACTGAGGGCTAGGGGAGGAGGTGAAGGGTGCAGAAATAAGAATACTGGCATGGTTCCTGATTTGTTTGTATTCAGGTCAGTAGACAGCGGCAGGACTGCTTCTGAACGCTTCTCTCCTTCTGTTGTACCCTATCCAGCCCTGTGACAGGAACATCAAAAAAATTTGGCTTGTATTTCTGTTTTATAATCTCTGCCAGAGTGCTGCTCTATTTTCATCCTGAAGCATTGAGAAGCTAGAAAAACAACTGGATTATATAAGAAACCTTTTCCAAAACAAAGATTCTGCACTATTTGAAGAATAATTGCCAGCAGCCATTTAGTTACCAATATATGCAGAGAAAGGTAACRTTCAAATTCTATTAAATATTGCATATCTGACTATGGTGTATCTGGGTACACAAGCACACATAGCACAATCATTTTGTACTACCACTCTCTGTGCTTCATATGGCCTTGGGCTGACTACAAAATATCTGAYCTGAGTTCTGCGTCAGAAATGCAAAGCTAACTCAGCTGCCTTTCTTTCTTTCCCAGAAAAAGTGAAGCACAAAAACTGGAAGAAATTAAGATCTGCTAGGATGACTGGGAATTTCTCAGTAAAATACTTTGGCACATAATAAACCTCTGAGAGATGCCTGGCACGGTCTATGTATTTTACTTGCTACTTATTTTTGTTGCTTGTTTTCCTTTATTTGAGAGACACTGTTGTAAAAGCAGTGTATCAACAGGTTGTCAAGATTAAAAGTCCCAGCCTTGGGAACGGCCCATTTACATCATATCAGACATATCATCCTGTCTCATACGTTACTCAGTTGAAGGAAACAGACCAGAAACCAGGAAAATCGAAAAGCATAGAGTAGAAATTATCAGTAAACAGATGAAATGCATTGTTTTAATGGAGTCTACAGAGTTACTCTGACAGCCTTTCCCTAAAATGTTATGAGCCACCTGGAACTTGGGGAATTTATAGAAAAGATAATAACAGTACTTTGTAGTTTTTTGTGCCTTTTAAATAAGGGTCTCAAAACACTTCACAAACATTAATCAAATGTCATAACAGTGCTGTGAGATAGTAATCTATTATTATTCAAAAGCAACAAAAGATCCTTTAAAAATAAAAGCAAGCTAATGTTTCAGTGTATTTGAGTGCAATTTAATTTAAGAGTCTCACTTGGTGTAGTTTTAGCAGTAACTTTCCCTAATTGTGGTAAATAAGGTATTGAGTCAGCACTGTGCCAGGAACCACTACTAGTATGTACACATTGTAYCCTTTCCAGGGATGCAATCTAATATTTTCTTGTGATACTTGTAAGTCATCCATGACTCTGGATCATAGAATTTTATCCTGCTACCCTCATTCAAAAACAGAGAGTAGTACCTTTGCATTCAACCAAGTCCTTGAAATAGTTTCTCTCAATTTCCCCAGTTTGGAACTAGATCAAAGATCCACATGGAGAGACAAGAAACAGGACTAATTATGCATGTAAAACAGGTTGACCRGGAAAGAAAAAAAAGACTGGGACAAGAAGATTTAATAAAAAAAGCATCTAAATTGGTGGTTGAGCAACTGTCTAGAGAGGGCTAATGACTGTGCATTGTTTTTACTGTACGACTATCCATGTTTTATCACATAGCTGGTGAATCTAAAAATCTTTTTATGAATAAGTATTTATTAACTGTCCAATGTTAATAATTACACAGCTCTGGATGATGTATGCACTAGAGATCCTCTAGTTAATATACGTTGATTTGATTACATATCAGAGGATGGACTCAAGTGAAAAATTAATTATAACCATAAAGGTTGCATGAAATGCCTGACTGCTTAATTTGTACTTAATGTGAGGTTTAGGTTGTTTTTATTATTATATCTTGCTTCATCTTATGACTGAGTTACTGGGTTAAAACATTCATAAATATGTCTTGGAATGTTAGTTCATTACTAGAAACAGTTTCAAGAAAGCTTAGAAGTCATATCATGTAAACATCTATCTTATAATTAAAACTCAATTAATATGTTTGCAACAAACATTTGCTGCTTAGGATGTCTACAAAAATTGCTTAATRGAATCTAAATTTAATCCCTATTAGGAACACTTTAAATTTGATCACAAATCTTTATCTCCACTTCACATTTTAAACATAAAAAGGGTGCTCAAGAAGCTACATCATTTTAATCACAAAAGATCTATATCTTGTCTAGATCAATCTTTAATAAATTATGTTATTCTGGCAGTCTGCACACAAGGCCAAAGAGAGAAAAAAATCAACCAAACAYATCCACATATCCAAAAAAGTGTAATTGCTGTGCTTTTGAAATGCAGTCTCTTGTTTCTCTCCCTTGTGTGGGGAAGCATCAAATTCACCTAGATAAAGAAGATGCCTTCATTCACTGAAAGTCTCAGAAAATCCAGGCAGTAGTGTATGTGAAATCAGGATTAGCTGAAAAAAAAACAGCAGGATTGGGCCCAGGACTAATATGTGGTGCTGTCAGTCTGAGCTGTGYCTCTGGTGGACTTACACATTTAGAAGTTGATGGTGATGGTGACATTACTGAAAGGCAAAAGAAAGTATAAAACATCTGYTGGCAAAGAGAGCAAAACAAAAYTAATATGTGYCCCAGAAGGGTTATAAAGAGAAATGGGGTTAACATCCATAGCAAAAGCAAGAGGAAATAATTCTCTCAAAAACTAAACAAGGTGAAAGCCTGATTCCAGTGCTCWACATTAACATTAGGGATCAGAAAACACAGCAGAAAACAGATTTTGTTGACAGGGAGAAGGGAAAAGGAGGGAAGGAAAAAAACCCACAACCCACACACAAGCCCCTAAGTTAAAGGAGGGTAGCAGACTTAAATGTCCAGAGCTGCTTTCCAAGAGCCAGATTCCTTCCAGACAGAAGGAGACACTAGATTCCATCACCTTCCCCCTTGTCCACTCTGTCATCATTGGTATGGGCAATAACCAAGTAATACTAGGCAAGTAGAGTAGCTCACCTGTTCTTCATAAGTTCATATGTGCATTGAAATAGTAGCTTTGCACCCTATATGCACTGTGTGAAGAGTCTTGCAGGATCTGGCAGTCAGACCTGCAAACCTGCACAGGCAAACTGARCACACTCAGCATGTTCCTATATCATACTTCAAGAAAATAAATTCAAGATTGTAGTTGCCATATACTTTATTAGACTTGCTACACGGATGCATATTGTATTGAATAGTACCTGAGAGTAATCACTTTGCTGACTTTTAGGAAAATGACAGGAAAATCTGCAATATGACATTTGATCTGGTAATCAGATGAGAACACCTGAGCTATAGGCAATGCCTGGAAATGCCAATTCTGGTTGATGGCCTTAGAGTCCTCTTTCAAATGAAACAGTTTAAGTGTTGTGTCATGAGCCACTAACATGTTTGAGCAAGCAGATGATGAATGATGCTCCTGGACTGTTGCCTTATTTTCCTGCAGTCTTACTTGTCTGTGTGTATGACTGCCCTCTTTCTGTCTCCAGGCTCCCAAAATTGAGGAAACATTGTCAAAATTGTAAAGATGGGAGAACAGTAGACCTAAAACTTCAAATTCAAGTACYTTAGTTTAAACCTTATGTTTTCTCAGATGTCTAAGAGGGGCTCACATGTCTAAGGGGTATATAGAAAATACACAAATGTTGTGAAGTGCTCCCACTAAATCCATGCTGCTACTTGCTTCCCCTCTCCTCTAACTGAAAGCAAAAAAAGGTAAAGATCACAGGTTGAGATAAGAAAAATTTAATGARAACCTCAATGAGATAAGAAAAATAATARTAACAGCAACAATATTAAAACTAAAAAGCATAAGACAAAAAAAAGAGTAGAAAGTCCACAACAATACCAACTGTTTTGTCTGCCACAATTTCTTGCCCCAGAAGGAACATCCTTCTTCTCGAAAACCAGTCAGAAAAACCCCTTTCCCCCCACCCTTGACAATCACATGAGACGGTATTGAATAAGATTTGGGTCTTGGCCATGCCCATACAGATACAAACCCCATCCCCTCACACCTACTGAAAAAAATTCAACCCTGTCCTTGGCTGAAACCAGGACAAAACATGTATGTCTTTACTCACATTGCTGAGTAGCTTCATGTACAAAGAGAGACTTCTGTAATGCAAAAGTATTTGAAAATTTGTGTCCTGACATGAATTGTATCTTTTTCCATGTTCAGGTTAGTTATTTGCCTTAATTAATAWGATGCTTGAGTTTATTTACAGAAAATATGTATAAGCTACCCTTCATTCTAAGAAAAAATGTAACAAAAAAAGCTAAAAGAAGGATTTATCTGTCTTGAAATCAGGTGTGCAATCTAAACCAGTTGTGTAGCTGCTTYTATATTTGCTGAAGAGAGATAAGCACTGCCAGAGAGCTATATATCTCATCTGTCTTAAACACCTATCTTAGGATACAGGAATTGCTCTCCAGAGGTTGTCTGCATGTCTCCTTCTTACAGAGTAAAATTTCAAGGCTTATTTAAAAAAAAAACCTACCATCTGAATGTCAGAAAGACAAAGTGAGTCTCTTCCTATGTGTTAGCTGRCCTTAGTGAAGGTCTGTTTACCTCAGTAAAAGAACCTATCCAGAATCCTCATCCAAATTATTTTGATTCCTCAACACAATCAATGAGCATGTCCAAAATGCAGYGTGGGATTTTCCAATCTGTTCAGTGCTCAAGCAAGTACCAAGACAGTGAAACTTTCAAAACTTCATCCTTCCTCCACACAAGCTGTTCAATTCATCATTTCCTTATTGAAACTTGTTTTTTCCTAGATGYTRCTAAACAGATTACAGAGTACCCTAYGGAGAAATAAGTTCTCATAATGGCATCCTCTGCTTGGGAGTAAATTTGTCTCTGGCTTTTTTACTGTACCACTGTATCTGCWGTTTCAGCCTCTTATATGCTGTTCTTTGTCACTAYTCTGGTACAAATACTTGGGCAGTAGACARTAAGACCAATTTATATGAATACTCTTCCTGGTTATTATATCWATTAATTGTACAAGTTGCATAAACAAGTTGTTAAAGAGCTCTTTGCTCTGCTAYTTTTCATATTATACACTTGTTACAGTTCTTTGCCTCCCTTACTCTCTTAATGGAGCAGCATAAAGGTGCTGTGGGTACRGAGAGCAGCTGTGAGGAGGAAGAAGAGGAGGGAGTGTCAGCAGCATKAGTTGTTTTACTTCCATGCATATCCTTGCTGCCTGGCCCAGAATGCATCATGTTGATGTGTAATCMCAAATGGCTGTGAAAATAGTTGACAGTCATCATTGAAGAGAGACAGCACAGGAACCGCAGAGCTGAGTAAGTGACCTTGTCTGGACACACTGTGTGGGTGAAGGGTATGTCCTCACTCATTTCAATAGAMTTACTAATATCCTCCTTGCTGAGTTGAAAATCAGAGTAATGAGGTGCAGTAGTTCTGGTTTTGAATACCAACCTTCAGAAGCCTTACGTCACAAGTCCTAATTGCTTTAAAAGTTAGGAGGCTATGAGATACAACATTGGAACAACTCACACCACTTCCATGAATAAAGTCAAGACTGTTACAGATGGAGGGATTCACTTCCCTTGTAAGACAGAAGTAGCAGTTCATTTATACAGAACTATGATTTGATTAAGTTTGTAAGTAAATATGACAGTGATTTAACCAGATTCAGCTGCAAGGTTGATCTTTATTGTTTGTTGCATAGAGGACAGGGTCAGACAAAACTGTCAGGGAAACATTCCTGTTGAGACGAGGCTCAGAAAGGTCCTTCTTCTATTCTAAATTCTTTCCTTAGGGGGACTTATGTGCAGCTGGATCTTTACATATTTGGTCAATGGTTTATACTTAAAAGACTATATATGTACAATCAATCCTTTATACCACATAACTGAGATTTCAAAGCTTCAGTGAATTTATTCCAATTTACTTACTGAGCCTTGGGTGCAATAAGGACTCTCTCAGCCTTGTGGAGTAACCTTGAGACKTGTCCTTGCACAAGGGGAGATCCCGGTGTGCAGCCCTGGGAAGGTTTAAACTTTTGCAGAATCCTGCTGTGCASGATTGCACAATGGGCCCTGGACTGCCTGCTATTTATGGAGTAAAATGATCGACTTATATTTGCAAACCAGTTGTATTTTGGRTTGGCATCCGCTCAAGAATCCCTCAGCTGTTGAACGAGATTCATTTCATTTTACCTATTGTGTTGTTATGTGTCTCCCCAGAGTACAACTTAAGCCAGATGTAGCCATCAAAATCACTACTGGTGGCCATTGCTCAAGCAGAAAAGAAGGAGGGGAGAGCACACAATCACAGTCTGGGACTAAACAAATAAATATTAATGTTAAATAAATTTTATAAAGATAYATATAAACATACAGACATATACTGATATGAACTCATAAATGTAAGCCAGGAAATTTTAAGTCCTCTTGGATTATTAAATGGTTTTATCATCATAATTGTCTTCTTTTATGGTTGATTTTCCTCTTAACACTTCATCATCTTTCTGACTGCAGCAGTTAATTTACACATTTAAAACAAATATACAGTACATATCTGCTTGGTATCCTTACATGTACCTTTTCTGAATGGGATCCCAAATTTTTGTAATGAGTATGTCATGAAGACTTATATTTTATATATGTAATATTTTCTTGTTCACAGGTTAAAAAATGAAAATATAGAAATAACAAATATAAATGTACCATTTAAAAATCTTATCCTTCTTACTTTTACCAGAAGAAAAGGCAGTATACATCTGAAAATCCAATCACTTCTTCCAACTATATGGTGCAGCCAAGAGGATGTCTCCCTCATTATTTGTTCTGTAATAAAATTATGTGCATGCTAACGTAAGACAATAGAAGGATGTTATACTATACTAGCTGTAGGTGTCTGYCTGTTCTTTTGTGTTTCAACCCAAATACTTTTCAACTTGAGTAGTATGAAATACACACACCCTTCTAAAAACAAGCCAAATCATTCATTTCAAGAAATAAAAAATAAAAAGTTTTGAAAAAGAAAATGAGGCAGTTACGTGGAAAGCAGAGCTAGGGAAGCTTAATTTCCCATGGTTCTTTTTCTCTTTGTGGCACAGCATAATATGTACTCCCATTTCTTTCATTGCTCTATTTTTCCTTTATTCTTTTTTTTTTTTTCAGCCAAACATCAGGTTCTGTAACTCAAGATGAATTACAATTATGAATAAACAGTGCTCATGAACCTCTGAATTCTGCTTCCTGTAATGCTGACTGAACAAGCTTCTTATTGTTGGTAGTGCAAATTATTTACAGATCCTGTCTGTAGCCTSTACACTACATTATACAGGGCTATTATAAAAACTTTACACCTTTGATAGTTTTGTCACCTTGTCAAAAATTRAATTTGCACCGAGGGTTTAGAAGGACTAATATACTTCTTTTGGGTATTGTTTTGGGGTTTTTTAACCGTGCGGGATCCAGATATGCACTTCTAATGTCCCCACATCCAGAATTTTCAACATCTCTGTGACTAAATTACATGCATTTATGTTATTGGTGTTTAACCAATTTGAAACTTCTCAGTCATTCTGATATTTTGATTTCAGCTAAAGGATTATTTTTTTCATAGGCACCTAAACAAAAGATTTTTCTCAGRCCCTTATGAACATGACTTCTCTGATACTGTGCCTTGCCATCAGAATTTTTTATACATTATCCAGACATTTCACTACATTTTCAGGCTGCAAGTAGACATTCCCTTTACAGTTACCTTACAATACTAGATTTTGCAAAGAAAAATAATAAAAGTTCTCTAGCAATAAAATAAGGAGTGGAAAAGTATAAGAAAATACATCAATGACACTGAAAGCATTTTTTTAGATTAAACATATTCTTGGCTTGACCTTAAAATTACATGAGTAYTACATGTGAGGACAAAAGAAGATGAAGTTTAATAATGGATAGTGACAATTAATAAGCGTTTCTGCAAAAGTTTAAACCTTCCCTGTTATTAAGAATAGTGGAGAAGAAAGATGATATGTGGTAATTGGCTGCAAGATTATTATATTTCTCTAATATAATGGCACTATGAAAAAGAAATTACAATCAGAAGAGGTGCTTTTAGCAAAGAATAAGAAATTTGGGCAGWGTTGTTCAGAGCACTGAGATAACTTATCTGAAATTCTGGATACTGTGCAGTTCATCCATATGCAAAATGACCAAACTAAACAGGTGTGGAAAAGAAGCATTAAAGTTATAGAGAAACAGACATTTAATCACAACCAAGAAATGCTGTTGAGAAATTTGAAGATTGATATAAAGCCTTACAGAAATGGAAATAACTATAAARCCACAAGAAGCAGATAAGTAAAGCATTATTGCCAAAAGAAACAAATGTGTATAAACTAGAACTAAATAAATTCAGTCTAAAATAGAAGGTTCATACAATAGAAAAAAGCAGGGGGAGTGAGAAGGAGTTATCCTAGCATTAATGAGGCTATTGATACTTATATTAACAAGTCACCTTCTAGGCAACTGGAGTGTATGTTCTAACATTCCTCTGCAGTTGTGTTCTCCAGCTATGTTTTGTTAGTATGATATCTCTGTTTACAGTTTTTCTCAATATGAACTGTCAAAAAGCAGCCATATTCTTGCCATATACTGTTTAAGAAATAGTTGAAAACACAGTTCAATTTTTTTCATATTTTTTGAGTTGTAAAGGGACTGAGCTCCGGAGATACCAGAATGCTGAATGTAGGAATACTATGCCATATATAATTAACACCAGATTTAAGCAAATCTGACAATTGAGAGTAGAACTTATACTGAAAACTATATCTAGAAAAGTGTTTATGACTTTATTTTCTTAATTTATTTTTTGCCTATTATGTTCAAGAAAGAACACCTACTGTATAAGGGTAATGCTTTCCTACAAATTTAATTAAAATAATTTATAATTCGTTAAGCATGGAGAAAAACAAACAAACAAAAAGTAAAACACCTCTTTTACTCCTCTCGTGCAAAAATTAATGTTTTACAGAAAAGTATTTTGCAACAGCATTATACCAAAACAATTATTACAGAAAGATATGTGGAGAAACAGATAAAAGAGAAACATCAAATTCTTTGCTGGTGTGCTTGTGCTTGCGTCTTTCTTGGTCAGCAGAAATATGGCCCCCAGCAAAAGCTGAAATTTTTAAGCATCAGCAGCATCTTCACTTCTGTGAAAGCCTGGAAAAAGGAGAGCATTTATGAGAACACTGATAATAAGAACTTTGCTAAAGGGCAACTCGGGCCCCAGTTCTTCATAAAGATTCACCTGGGTCTGTCACACTTGCGTCCTTGAATCTTATTTCAAAGCAGCTGCCTCACTCCATCTGCTGTGTGAGAGGCATCGGTCGAGAATGAGACCAACATTAGTTCAGTCAGTGGCTACCTTATACTTCCCACCTCTTTTTAGATAAAAGAAAAAAAATAAACTCTTCTTACCACTAAGCATGTTTGTTCAACTGATTTTCAAATAAAAATTAATGATTTATAATAAATAATGCATAACTTCTTSCCAGACATTTATCCAGTCCAGTAGGTATCAAATCTACTGGAAGATTCAAATGTTTGGCAGTTAGGGAAGTAAGACCACTGTGGAGGCACAGGGAACTTCTACTCTATCACAATTCTGTGATTTCTCAGAATGCAAAGATACAGGGATGGAGAAACACTGCATCACCATTCGAATCTATAGTGGAATTGTAGCAACTACTGTTGATTTTAATATTTTGATARTCATCATGTTAGCTTCTCAATGTCTGTCATGTGGACAAGTCTTTAAAATAAAATAAAAATAACCACCTTTTAGAGCAGCCATGAAATAGCTATTTCGTGGCAGCTGTTTCATGCTGTTCCTGCATTTTAAAAAATTCTACTGGGTATTTTTAGTGGGATACAGGACAAGACAGGAAGGTTGTGAAAAAGATTTAAAGCTTGTCTGACAAGTATACACAGGTCTGCTTACACATTGTCACATAATTTGCAACAGATGTACTTTGAGACTGATTTTGTTGTCATTTATAGTTATTGGTATTATATCAGGATAACTTAGTAGAACTCATTGGCATTTTATCTCTTATATATAAAAATAGATTCAATTACAGTCAGGCCYTAAATTTTGAGAATGACAATAACAAATGCAATTAGGTTAAATAGATATATACTTCAGCTTTTTTCTTCCTGCTTGCTAGAGAGTGTATCTGCTGTCTGATTCAATATGGAAGTCAACTTCTGACTAATTTTCTACAGCAAATTTATTTTATAAAAGTAAATCCAGAAAATAGATATTTTCTCACACAGAAAGCTGAGACCAACAGCTTTATATCTTTCAAGATTCTGAAGTTGATAAAAATTAAAGAAGCAAAGGACCTTGCTCAGAGGTYTTGCTGACAAGTCCTAACATGACATTTAGAGAGGTTTCACAGTGTGTGTAAAAGACAGTATACCAAGTTTAAACACCCAGGGCATAATATCCAGGTGCACAGATGGGTATCTCTACGGAAAGATGACAAGGATTATGCTTTTACTTCTCCCCTGTTCTTGAAGAAGGCTGAAGGTTAAACTAGTTCCTCAGACACTCTAGAGCTTGTGTCTCAGACCTGAGCTAAAGGGATCTAAGRGATAGCATTAATTATGTATAAGCAGTGGATTTAGAGACATTATTCCAATTATTCATCCTACCCTACTAGAYATATCAAGGTTCCTGGAGTGAGTTGTGCTCTGTGGGTTGCTTTGCTCAACAGGAGATAACTTTAGTCTAAGCTTTACATTTTGGAGATGAAAGTTAGGTGAGACRAAACTGGCCTTTAATGGCTGCTTAATGTTCCTTAATGTCAGCATAAGATGCAAATACAGTACTGCCCTCCCTCAGCCCAGAAAGCTTCTCTTCACAKGACCATAGAAAGTGCCTTCTCCATCTGTAGAATGAGGAGGGTGTGGCATAAATTATATTTAACATTGTTTTAAAGCACTCTACTGAATCCTGAAGACCCACTCTGCCTGTGAGTGATTATCTTGGGGTAGTACTGACTTGTGTGTTAAGAGCAGACAAGAGTTCATTGAGTCAAAACCCCAGGGGACCTCTGGTTGAAATTTCAGTCACTGCTGTGCTGAGCCTAAGATAATATGCTCTAATTTAGCCCAATGGTATTGAGAGTTGCTTGCCTGGTAGATTTTCAGTCCTGCTCTTTTCCTGAGCTCTAGCAGAGCAAACTCAATTTACTGTTTAGACATCTCTGTTCCATACACTATTCAGTATTAACATCTGTTTTGTTTTGTTTTCCTTTTTAAACACAAACTTTCTCTTCAAAGAATGGCAATAATCTGTGTGTTGCATAATCACATGGACACATTTATATTTTGATGAAATATTTCCTAAAAATATCCTGTTCAATCACTGTAAAACAGTGTAGTTTGAACATTTTCTGAGCACCATTTTAATACACATACTACCTGTGAAGATGATGRTGGGTGAACTGCAGAGTTAGGCAATGGATCTGTATTCTTTAAGCCTATTAATTAATGTAATTGAAGCAGATTCCAATTACTTTCTGGATAGGGCTTAGTTTAATTTATGTCCATGAAGTTCATTTTCCCATGCAAATCCAAATTTTTGGCTATGAAGTCAAATAACTTATAGCTTGAAGACAGCGATTTTAGACAATCTCCTTTCAAAAATTAATTAAAATGAAGCATGCAGTTTTACACGCCAGTATTGAAGGGAGGTCAGCAACTAACAAAAAGTACTATACATATCAAGGTCCTGATCCTGTCTTTCTTAACAATCTTTAGCATCYGATTAAGTTCAGTGYTACTCTTCACTGCCCTGGATATTASAATTAGAACATCAGAATTAGAAACAGTGACACAGTCTTGAGAAAAAACCATGGTGAAACACCTGGCAGCAGCAGCAATCACTTCTGAATATACTAAAATAACAGGATTTTTGAAGGGAAAAAATGATATCTGTTGAGGTCAGAGAATGTTACTTCACCAAGTATACCAATGCCAATATTTCAACCTGCATAGTGCTTTGCTCGGACTTAAGAATTAGCATTACAGATAAGGAAGCATGGGAGGTAGGAAAGATTTTATTACTTATTCCTTATATCAATTGTTTCAAACAACAGTGCTCCATAAATCCTGTTGTGTGCTGAAAAATAAGTGCCATCAGTAATAGATACACCATTTTTAAAGGCAGTTTTATAATTTTCTGCATCTTCTCACTCTTACAAGGCTTTTCTTAAGTAGCTGCATGGGAGAGTAGTGAAATACAGTTTTGGAAGCATATTTTATTACTCTGTGTCTACAAACATKCATTACAAAAGACACAAAAGACATTCTACTGGAGCATATGGTTATTGTTTAACAATCCACAAGTCATTAAGTGCAGTAAATAATTTACACATCAGAAAATTGATTACTACTCATAAATGATTTCAAYTCCTCTTTATTAGATTTTCAAACATTTTCCACTTTCAATAGTCAAATATGCTCCATTTGAAAAGCCTTGGAGGCATCTAGAAAAGAATACATCTCAGTATACATAAAATTGTTAGTACCCTTCTTTGTGCACTGAATTTGTCCAATATAGTACCTTGGATGATGGCAGGAACATGGGCTCTTCAATAACTGCTTTCAGTTTCATCTCAGTAGAAATTTTATTAGTAAGAAATGTGAGAGRAATGTGGGTTAAAACGAGCACAAATCTCTCCCCCAACTACCTGCTTCCTTTTCTACCTTAAAGTCGTAGTAGTCTAGACCAGTCCACTTATGTGAAACCAGACTTCAGTCTAAGAAAAGCAAACAGGTTAAAATAAAAGGTGTTATACTCCATTGTGAGCTGGATTAAATTAGTAGTCTTCTAGATGGCAACATAAATAGATTAGGAATAAAAGGATTGATGAATAACATTGATAACATTTATGCCTTCACTACTTTTTCTCAATTCACTGCCTTCAAACTTATTTAAGTTTTATATCTTATTGGCTTTTTTGACCCAAATGCTTAGTTGAATTCAGGATGTTGAGGTTRTGTCTGTTAGGAAAAGAAATTAATAATTAAGTCAAGTGGGTTTTGTTTGTTTGTTTGTTTTTGTTGGTTTTTTTTGCTTTTGGTGTTTTGTTGGGTTTTTTTGCCACAGTTTAAAAAATTAATCAAAAAGCTTTTTATCAAATATCATTTCACAGTTGTCAGGGATTCCTCTCAGCCACTTTGTTCAGATTCTCCCACTCTCGTTCTCCAAGGAATTGATCACAAAAAAAAAAATTCCCTTTATTAAAATTGTCTGTCTACTTGTTAAACATGTATTTATACTTCCCAGGGTTCTAAGTACAACTTTTCTATGGTATCTAGTTTATTTAAGGAGTTTAAATTTTTCAGTTGAATTATCCTAAAAGTAAGGCATGAGTTACTGTGTATTTCCAATATTTTGAGAATTCTGACAGGCTCAAAAAAGTATCAAAATTGTACCTTATTTTCCATTTATTTGAATGAAAATAATAGTAAATATTAATTATATATTGAAAAGTATTTTAAAGGCTTTATATTTCAGAATGAGTATGACAGTGGTCTCATTTGGGAAGTCTCACCTTCAGGAATCAAGCAAGTTATTGATTGTTCCAACCAATTACGTCACCATCTGAAAATGTAATTAAAAAGAGCTTTTGCATGACTTAGTGTGTGACTAACCATGAACAAAATAGTGCACACAGGGGGACATATTTTGCAGTCCTTAATGAAATGAAATCCTGTTGTTTTCAGTGGTAGTTCCACTCAATTAAGAACCACCGATTTCAGCCCATGCACTATAATGCACAAGGACATTGTGCACAGTGGCATCARAAATGATTTTAGGATGAATATATGTATGAAGTAAATACAGGAAAAAAAGAGTGCTTCATTGTACATGGAGTGTTACATATTCTTCATCAGGTTTACATAYTTTTCATTTCTTTCCCCTGCTGTGAGGATTTATACAATACTGAAAAAYAAGAGAATAAAAGTTTCCTGCCTTCTTTCCTTTTTGCTTACTTGAACAATTTGTAAACTTTCCTTTTGTTGTTGCTCTGAATTGAGTTTTTAATGTTGCATAACATGAAACATCTCCACAAACCAATAAACTAAATGCCTGTATTTAGCTCTCTAAACTCCATTCATTACTTTTACTAGAGAATGAACTGAATTGCTTGACAACTACTGCCATACCTTGTAAAATGAAAATAATGTGCATGTGCTGATAGATTTGACAGCACGATCCATGGGAGCTTATTCTGGAGCAGCAGACTGGGAAGTTTTCCCTAGCGTATGGATCCTCTTTTTCCTTTATGTGATAGAACTGAGCTCTTGGTATTCCATTTGTTATCCCATTCCAGGAATCAGTATTTCTGCAGGACTGATATATTTGAAGATATTAGAGTACATCCAATTGGTTGTTTTATTTAGCGGAAATACTTGAGTACATTTTAAGGGATTCTTTTGGGGGCCTCTATCAGCAGGAGCTGCATGTSTCAAGAAGCTGAAGCAGGGACCAGGGAATTCATCACACATATCTCTACCAGCCAGCAGCATGTTCTGACTCTTCTCTGAATGAAGCAAACAACAGAGCTTGAAAGTTACTATCCTTCAAAAGTGTCTGTGACTTTCCCATTCCTTTGCTCAGTTTGAATGTTTGTTGTGTCATGGCAACAGTATTACTTTGATMCAACACGTAAGGCATCTACTTGTGAAAAGTAGTGAAAAGACAATGCAATTTTACTGGAACACAGAGAAAAAACAAAACACTGTATTAGTGAATAAATAAATAAATAAAATTGGAAAGTGCAGGCGGTCCCTCTCTTCTAGGGGCTAGCTCTGCCCYGAGGTGACTCTGCCACGATCTGTGGGCCGAGGCCATACACAGACCCTGGTGGGTGTAGGAGTGGTGGAAACCTCTCTGCTGACSCTGGAGAAAAGAGGCTGACTCCTTTTGGGGGTCTAAATTCTCTGGGTTTATTGAGCCTGGAAGGTCAACTCACCCAGAGAGGRCTGCCCAAAAGGAGCCCCACTCTGGTGTGTGCAACACCTTTTAACAGGGGGAGGAACAGTAACAGTAGACCAACCAGGAGGGATCAGGGTGCGGTTACAAACTGTATAGACATCAACCGGGAGCAATAGGGATAACCTGGGGGAGGGACAAACATGTAACATCAAATCACCAAGAAGAAACAGTAGAACTTTCCAGAACAAAAGGCGAAGTCTAGGGGAAACAGACAGGTGCCAGGGGAGGGCACAGGGGAGACAGACAGGAGCTCGGGGAGGGGTAAACTAGGGCTGATGCAATCCTCCCAGGGTACTACATAACTTCCCTGGATTGCAGGGGATAACCAGGGGATTGCATCAGGGAGGCAGACCGGGCAGAACCAATGGTAAACAGCAAAAAGGGGTAACTTGGAACTTGGAGCAAACCAATACAAATGGGAAATAACAAACCCCAACAGGTAAGAACTAGTAACTCATGATATGGACAYCATGTTCTATTCTTGGCAACAGAGCCTGTACTACATGTGACTAATATCAGAAGTTGAGTTGTATAAGAAATAGTGAGGCCAGCAGGACTAAGGAAGAAAATTTGATCTCTTCATTCGGCACTGGTGARGCCACAGTTCAAATCCTGTGTCCAGTTCTGGGCCCCTCATTACAGGAATGGCATTGAGATGCTGGAGCACATCCAGAGCAGGGCAATGGAACTGGTGAAAGGTCTGCAGTACAAATTTGATGCGTGAGCTGGGATTTTTTAGCCTGGGGAAAAGGAGGCTTAGGGGGAGACCTTGTGGCTCTCATACCTGTTGGAAAGGAGACTGTGGTGAGATGAGGGTCAATCTCTTATTCCACACAATAGTACAAGTGGAAATGGCCTCGAGTTGTGCCAGGGGAGGTTGAGATTGGATATTAGGAAACATTTCTTGCCTRTAAGGGTTATGAAGCACTGGAACAGAAAGTGCTTGAGTCACTGTCCCCTGAGATATTTAAAATATGTGAGGATATGGTGCTTAGACACATGGTTTAGTGGTGGATTTGGCAGTGCTAGGTTAATAGCTGAACTCAATGATCTTAATGGTCTTTTCCTACTTAAATTAATCTATGATTCTAAAATAGAATCATAGATTCAATTGCTGCTTGAAAAGGGCATTCATTCAGACTCACCTGTGCATCACCACAATACAGAATCCTTTGTGGTGACAGAGAAATACTTTGAAGGAAGCAGCTATAAAGAACAATTTCCATTTGTGGCCCTGAACAAAGTAAAAAGACGAGTCAAGAAAAACTTTCCCCATACGTAAATTATAATGTGAATCTTATTTGTACCAGTAAATAAAAACAACCAAACAAAATCAAACAATAAAAAACACAACAAAAAACCACAAAACATAACACAAAAAAGAAAAACAAAACAAAACAAAAAAAAAGCACGAAAAAACCACAAAGCAAAACAAAAAACCACACTACCACAATGAACCAAAAAACCTCTTCACAACAGATCATTTCAGAGTATAAGCAAATGAGTCTGCAGGGTAATCATCTAAAAGTAATCTCTTGTGTCTGGGATGATTTTATCACTCCCTGAGCTACTTGTTCCCTGMATTTCACTTGGGAAACACAGTAGCATTACAGACAGCTGCCACAGCGGAATAAGCCCATTGAACAAAATTTTTTATAAAAAAATCCTGAAAATCTTGAAAGGTGTATCTTAATTAGTTTTGATATGTAATTAAGTTGTTTTCTTGTCAAGTGTCTTCCCTCTTCAGGTTTACAGACTCTTGTGTAATTTTCAGATGTATTAATTGTATTTCAGAAGAAGAAAATCTTTTTGGGGAGATATATACCATGTGATATGAACTTGTCTATACTCATATAAATACTATTAAAAAAGTATATATTCCATAAGCCATAGAAGAATGAGATTTTGTCATCCCAGAAGTACATTTAATTTTCTATTCAAATCTATATATGATTGAAAAACTGTGATRAGAGATTGGCTTTGCATTTTTGCAATTAACCAAATATGTAAACCAATTTGATATCAGGACTCTCAAGAACAGTAGAACATGGGAACTGCACACAGCAAATCACAGAAATAACACTACATAGAGGAAGAATTCTTTCTAAGATAATATTTATGGGGAGAAGGGCCTTATTGCATTGATAGACTCTGATTAGTTAGCAAAAGAAGATGAATTTTTATCTCTTGGGCCTCGCAGAGATATTGTAGTGAAGGAAAATGTAATTTAAGGAACAAAAACATTTTGGCCCCATTTCAAATGTRTTAAGTCCAATGACAATCTGTGAAGCTACCAGATTCCAGCTTCCTTCTAGACATTGACCTGTGTGGTATCAATCTAACTATTTAGATCGTTACTAACTCCATGAGTTGTTGTGATAGACTGAAATGTTAATGATTAATGATTCAAAAAATCAGCCATTTGTTGACAATGTGTAAAGTAACAGCCCAGAGGGTGTAAGCACCAAGGAATGGTCATAACAAACCTACCTTTGTTTGGCAACAAAGGGGTTTGAGCCAGATAAGGGAAGAGACTGATAAGAAGCAGGTCCTGTGAGGGGTGATAATTCTTTCTAACATGTGCTTGCACAACTGTCTCAGATGTGAAAATTCCCCTCTGGGGAAGTATCGGGGCAGTTATACATGGCCAGAGGGTTTTCATCCCTGATGATGTGACACAACCAGTTCAACTATGCTGCCAAGTCACAGAAGGTGTTATAAGCCATCAATGATCCCTGAAATGCTCCCAGAGTAATTTGCGGGGCCTTCTACCAGAGGTAGACACTTACCAGTCCTGCAACAGATGGCAGTGTTACTTTAGACAGTGTAAAACTCTGCTCCCAGGGGAGGTACCCTGGGCATTCCCATGTAAACCTAAGAGTATATTAGCCCACTGAACTTTGTGTTTCACAGGCTTCCCCACCCCCGTCTCAATGGATCGAGACTGTGACAATCATTTAGAGCAATGGACATCTAAATTGAAACAATCAAACCTTGTATCCACAGGTGGATCTTTCTACTCTTATAATTTCTTCCCCTTTTTTTCTTATTACTAAATTGAAAAATAATAATTTTTAAAGTATTTTTGAGTTTTAATACCAAGTTAACCACAAAACTGAGATTTCAGAGGTATACCTTTGTGTACTTTAAYGCTCTTTTGGGAATGAGTGATTATTTTTCTTCATGTAATTGGAAAATATCACTTTTTAAATTGAATAATAACCTGTCAGAGCAAGGTACCTGAAAGTCTAGATATTTAAGTACCAAGAGGAAGCCTGACTACCATAATCACCAAAACTGTATGTATAAGTATTTTATAAATCTCTGCTTTCCTATTGTTTTTTTTCTGGTTGTTTCAAACTCTTGCAGACATTCTCTTTTTTCACAAAGTTAAATTTACAAAGAAGCCCTCATTTTTTTTTTTTTTTACGTTTAAACCAGTGATTAATCACAGTATCTCCGTATGCACCATCCCCTTCAGTTGATGTTTCTGTTCAATACGCCACTTAACTGAAGTTCTCCCCAAACATCTTGTTGCCCCAACTCTGATCAGTCTCTTATTTCCTTTGCTTTAGTTTTACTTATTTTTCAGTTTCTCACATCTGTCTACTTGACTGCCACCCAGCATTTAACCTATGTATTTTTTATTCCAATGTAGTTTCTGATTTCTTGACCTTTAAGCTAAGTTCTGAGCAAAGCTATTGCTTAGACTTTTTCTTTTTTACTACACCCAGTTTTTCCTGAGTTTTGGTTTTTTCTTTCCAACTGTGTTTCCCTTCAACAGAAAGATAGTAACAAATAAGAAAACCATTGGGAGAAAATGATTGTGACATAAAGGAATGAGGAAATCAAACTCATGCATTTTGAAAATTCTCTAATTTAACAATATCTTGGGGAAAACAAATAAAGTTTCACAGTAATTTTTGTTCAGTTGCAGCAAAAAATAAGGGGACACCAGCTCACMAGATCTCTTACTTATGAAATAATTATTAGAAACAGCTAGCTGTGTTTTAGAAAAATGAAGATTTTGCACCCAGTACCACAATAACAGAGAGATATCATACATGATGTTCTTTGCAGATTGAAATGTGAAATATAGAGATTTCAGTTGAGTTGATTATTACAACTGAATTTGAATTTGGAATATCTGTTACTTTCTTTTTCATGAAGGAAAGATTTCAGAGGAAAACACGTTTTGAGTTGTTTCTTTTTCTAGAGCAATAGGAGCCATTGACAGGGGTTGTAGAGTGCTAGGTGATGCAGACAGTACATGCATGACAGAAAGAAAAACTGTAAGGTTTCAACATATGTAGGGACTGGGATGCAATTTACCTCACCATACTTCAGCACAAATTTATCTTGCCTTCTCTGTGTGTCAAYCATATTGACACACAGAGTTTACATCTAAGCTTCGTGTTTAAGTTCCTGTTCAAATGAACCTATTTCTATTACTTAACTGAGTTATTGATTCAGATATATAATATTTGTTTCAGAAACAGGAGTATCTAAAACAAAATACCTAGACATGCGTAGGTACAAAACAGGCTGCATAAAAAACCTAAAATTAAAGCCAGAATTGATATGGAATCCCCTAGTGAAGCACAAATCAACCAGCTGCATTATGGTTATGGCAGATCAAAACACTCTTCATCTCTCTTGTCCTGGTTTAGAAAAAATCTGGGAGGAAACTTCCAAAGGGGATCCCTCTTGAAAGATAATTCACATGGCCCCTCCCCCTACTGGTTCGGGAAAAGATTTCTTTGGAGAAAACTAAAAAAAACCTGTTTATTTAACAAGCAAAGTACTCACAATCATGAAAAAAAGAATAAGATTAAACAATAAAACCTCTCACTGTTCTGAAGATGTGACAAATTCAGAAAGTCCTTTTCATGGGGTGTAGCTTGGCTCGCTCAGTCCCTTATCAGTCCCTCCTGYGCTGGAATGTGRCGTCCTGGCCCYCARTGGGCTGCAGGTGTGAGCAGCCTGTGTTTGTCTGGGTTTTTCAGTCCAGAGCAGTGAATTCCAAGRAAAAGAAAAGCCTCAGTCCCAGGAACTTCTCTGCCTCACCTAGCTAAAAACTAACTAAAAGCAAAGAAGAGCTCTCTCCCCGTCTGTCYGTGCTGCAGACAGCACAATCTGTGAGCTGCAATGTGTGGGAGYGAGTGCAGCTTCTGCAAACAAACTGCGCTTCTGCTGACCCCCTTCACTCTCAGAACCAGGTTAAAGGTGCAGAACTTAATGTCCAGCATAAACAGAACAGACAATTTGGGATACAAGCACCATAAAGTCAYCCCAGAACATCTCTGAAAGTGCATGTTTGCCATAGCATAAAGTGAATTGATCCTTTCACTGTATTGACTGAAGTCTTGCTTAAGTTATTCAGATATAAATATCAAATGTWCTTTTCCATGATCTAGCATTTTGCATTACCTTAACAATTCCTACTAAGAGATCATGAATCCCTTTTAATCCCTATGCTATATACACCAGCACATATGCCTTAGATGCTCTGGAGCAGTTCAAAAGGCAGCCACTGGAATCCAAATTTCTACTGACTTTAACATGCAATGAAGAGAAGACGTGCAATGAAGCGTTGCAGAGCATCCCTATGGAACAAAGTGACTATATATACTGATAATGCAAGAAGTAAGTCAAAGTTGAACTAAAAGTAAGATTGAAGGACAGAAGTTGCCCTGCAGAGACAAACTAGATCAGATGTAGATTTAGTTTCAAATTTAATTCACTTCCCTTCCCTTCTCTCCCTTTTTTTTCTTTTTTTTTTTTTTTATTCCAATCTTCATTGACCAGCAAATATTATCTCTATATTCCAGGACCTCATTTGGATATGATTTTTGGTAATAACTGAAAGTATTAGAGAGTAGAGCCATTTTCACTTTCAGGGAAAAGGAGACAAAACTATCTAAAAGTTGTAGCTGAATATTTTATTTATTTTTGAGAAGGCAATCCTTTTAAAGTGGCAGATTAGTACATGCCAAAAGTATTGAACATCCTATTTTTATGCATATATGTTTTATGCCAAAATAAAATATTGCTTAGCTTGACATGATTTTGGAAAACAGTTTGATTTTTGTTTGAAATGTTTTCAAAGAGAAACGAGTTCTATATGAGTTTTTGTGATGCAATCTAATAACAATATTTATTTGAAATATAACAATAAAATTTGAAATTACTAGATGGTTATAGCAGATTGGCTAACCATTAACTCATAAGTGAAAGGTCAAAAATACAATGGAAATATGTTATTACTTGCCAATTTAAATCTTTAAAGAATATGTTTTTTCTAAAAAATAAATATAATAAATATAATTAAAATATTTTATACCGTCCTGAAATGGAGTCTGAAGAAAATGACTGAAGAAATCCTGCATGGTAGCCTCATCCAAAAGCATGTGAATTCTATACAAGAATCTTTTCCCTATTGTCATAGTTGCAGTCATTCTACTACTGGCAGTATCTTAGGAGACAAGASATAACCTTCTTAAAAAAGAGAAAGAGAGACACTCCTTGACGTGGAATATTTGTGCAACAGATACAGAAAGGCTTAGTTTTGGCTCGTTTAAACAATTTCCTTTGTTATTATTTTCACACAGAAAATGCATGTCCTCACTGAAACCACAAGTAGTGTTGGTTCAGGCTCAATTCGTAGCTGAGGAGAGTGGATTTATCAGAGCCACTCCTTCCTGCTGACTAGGACAATAATTGCTATATGGGTGAAACAGTCTTTGTCGGATTGGTAGAGGTATCTATCCCAAATGATATTCTCTCAGGGGTGTCCTGCCCCACCCACTGTAGTCGTACTTTGGCGAAAAGGTTGGAGCTCACTAGTAATAAATCAATATCAGCTAATTTTAAACCCAAATAAAGCATGTASAGAAGATTTCATAGAGAATTAGGGTCCTAAATACACGTCTCAGTCAAGGCCTAASTTCCTAATTGCAAAATCATCATTAAAAATTAAATTCTGCCCCAAATGTCACCAACCTCAGAGGTATCCAAATTTATAAGAGAATTAAGTATTCTTAGAGACAAAAAAGCATATTGCAGACGTTTTTGTTCCCACAGACTGAGTTTCCTGCAAAATCTATTCAGCTTCAAATGTACAACAGATGCTGGCTTTCTTGTAAAAACCATTGCTGCAATGATTCGTACATGAAATCAGTGTGGGGCTGCACATATACTCTTGGCCAATAGCCTGGATAACAACACCTGTTAAGGTAAGAATATGAGTGCACACAGAGATTGTGTGTATTGAATAGACAAACTGAATGGTGTTTGTTCAAAAAATAGTGTTTAAAAGGAAGAAGACTCCTTCTCTCCCAAAGATGACACCCAACCCTCATCTTTGAGAGGGAAGACAGTGATCAGCTAGGTTAAAACTCATGAATTTTCAGACACTTCTGTAGCAAGGAAAGTTCAAAGAAAAAAATTTTGTCAAAATTTTAGATTTAAAAAAGTCTGACAAAATCCACCACGAAAATTCCTTGCAGATGGGAAAGACTGASAAGAAGCCCCAGCAATTGCACTGGACTTGTGCCTGACATGGTGGCCCTTCAGCACCTCAACCTCAGCCCAAGCCACACYGCATACTTGCTCCAAAGGGCAGCAGAAGCAGCTTGCACCCAGGGTTTGGGTGTTAGTTAGCATGAGATCAGCACATAGACCCTCCCACTGCTGGGCACAGGGACCTTGGGGGGCATTTCCTCATGGAGCTGGAGGAGGGGCRAGCAGTGAATCTGCACTGCTGGAGAAGAGGACTAATTAATTATGTGACATTAAYAAAATGATAAACTATTCTTCACCTTATTTTAGTTAGACTATTCAAACTGAGCAGTTGTTTTTTTTTCTTGAGACAGTCAGAAAGAACAAGTTTACATCCCAAAATGCCCTATTCAATTCTGGTCTACCTCCTTTGTATTTTGAGCAAGAGAAAAAAAGACCAAGTTTGCATCAATTTTTCAAATAGCAGACATATTTAGAGACATATTGAAGTCCAAGGCAGAAATTTCTTTTTGGTATTATTTCCCATATTTACAYGATAACTTGTACCCTACATCCAAGAAGTACATATAAACTGTGTTTAGATATTTTCAACATAATATTTTTTGCCTGGCTATCTCTAGGTCAACACAAAGTAATGGAATGCAATTCATTTGCTGTATTTTATAAATATATTGAGGGATGAAATTAATTGCTTCGTAAAATTATTTTTCTGAGTTTATAAGGGATTCTAATGGATCAAATTATGTCCGGAAAGGTGAATACTGTTTCTACTGCTAACAATTTTTTCCATCATTCATACCATGAATAGAAGAAGATGCCCACTGGGAAAAAAATGTGTTAGAGAGCTAAAGATAAGCAAGTACTTATGAGCACCGTTCTGTTTAATGTTTCTTTTGGTGATTTCGGGGAATAGGTTATTTGGATTGCCATCTTCCAACAACCTGACTTTCTATTCACTGCATTAGGAATGTGTTGTGATCTATTGTATGGATAATGAAAAGGCAGACAACGGGATCCTTACATCTTTATTAGGTCCAGTCCATGACTGCCATTTTAATTGAAAATTGGGAAACATATTTGGAATTAACTGAAATATTTTCATTTTTATTTTCTGGCTAATCTAAACCAGAAGATTTATTATAGGTCTTCTGCTTCATATTTTTCATGTAAAACTTTTGAATACTTTGTTATCAAACTTAAAAGATTCCTTAAAAAAAAAAAACCTAACTGTATAATGGGGTAGGATGTTTACACTGAGACGTGGAAACCCAGCTTCAAGCTGCTGCCCGGAATCATGCACAGAGTAACCTAAAAAAGCCTACAGGTATTATAGGCCGTGTAAGCTCATCTGCTTAGCAGCAGAGGTCATGATGAGCACATCACCCCGGTGGTCCATTATCTCCTCATGAAATTCAGAGACCAAATCAAGGATTCTCCTCTAGTATTGAGACTCTCTACAGGATTGGCACTAACTGGCAGAAAAATTGTCTTTCCCTGCATGATCCTGACCTCCCAAGGTATAACATTCAAGTGAGGCTCTGAAACTCTTGACCAATGGAATAAAGATCATGTGAAATATCTGACAGTATCTGGACATCTAACTGTGAGGAAGAGTTASTGTTATGCATGCAAGTATTTGTATAAGTAATGCAGGAATAATTGCTTCTCTGTAGCTTTCCTTTAAGCTTTGTATATAGACATTTAACTTTCACATAGCCAAAAAAAGGCAAGTGGCCTCCAGCCTCCTTCCCCAACCCTAGAAAAGGAAATAAAACAAAAAAAACCCAAGCAAACAATGAAATCCAGCAAATCAATACAAACAACCTATAGGCTAGATAAAGAAGTAGAGGAAAGAGAGAGAATATTCTTCATATTTTTCTCTTTATATACATGGGATGAGTATTAGGGAATTTGAGATAAAAAGGCTCAAATGTTGGATTTTGAAATAACTATTTATAAATTAAAACTTTCTCTTTTTATTTTGAWAAATAAGTAAAAATGGTGACATTTGGAGTCTATGGGTGCTGAACAAGTCTGTTGWTTGAGTCATGTTGGTTCCGACTCAGTAGAGGAGGGTAAAGAAATGGATATTGTCCACCTTGATGCCAGTAAAACCTTGGACACTGTGTCACAAAAGTTATTAAGAGAGACTGTTGATRTACAGGCTGGAGGAGCAGACAGAAGGGTAGGTTCAAAGCAGACTGAATGACTCGGTCCAGTGGGCAGTGGGCAATGGGCAGTAGTACAAAGAGATTAATCACTGATGGTGTACCTCAGGATCAGTAGTGGGTCCAAAGCTGCTTAACATCTTCATTAATGATCTGAATGATGGTGCAGARCACACCTTAACAAGTTTCCTGGGCAAACAATGCTGAGTAGTGGCTGATATGCCAGAAGKCTGTGCTGCCATCCAGAGGAACCTCAACAGGCAACAGAAATGAGCTGAGAGGAACCCCACAGAGCACAAGAAGAGAAATGTTAAATCCTGTCTTAGGTGACAGAAAATTTCTTTAGCTGAAATGCAGATTTTTCAAGATGACTTTGCAGGCAGTCTAGTGTTGAATGCAGATTTCAAGAAATCAGATATGAGGAAAATCAATGTCTTTAACATTTCTTTACCAAAGACACATTACCAGCTTTCAAGAAGCTGTAAAAATATTTGTGTACATATGGGTATATAAACACAGAAACAAAAATTAATTTACCGATATATATAACCATGTTCAAGTGCACACAGACCTCAGTACATACATGCCTACATTCAGAGACAGATTTTTTTAGGAACATTTGTATATACAGGGGTTTATTGAAAGTTAAAAGATGAGGCACTACAATGATGTAATTTAAACAAATAGGATTTGAAATGAAAAAATAAAACAACTGTCTTTACTTCTATCTTACCTCTGTGGATTTAATGGMTAAAACATCTTTTCTACAGCTGGGAATTGAATTTCTGCTGAAGTAGGCTTGTTTAAGCTCCTTGTTTTTCTTGTGAATACTCATTAAAAGAAAGTAAAATCAATAAAGATATTCCTTCCAGAAGTTAAGAAATATTTGCAAAAGCTGTAGCAAGTATTTTTTGCTAGAACAGAGATAAATAAATACATATATCTTAGAAATAATGGAATTCATTGTAGAGTTCTGGGATCAGAGCTTAGGACTGTATAGTAAACAGTTCCAAAAGCATTTCCATAAGTCAGAGAATCTGAAGATTTTGCAGCTTAATATTCACATGGGAGAGCTTCTTAGGTAGKGTGATGGGAAGGAACATTAGATATGAAACACTAACAGAGCAGTGGGAACTATTTCTGTGTTATTCTGGACAGAGCTGAGCAAACCTTTTTCCTGAACTTGGAACCTAAACTGGAATTTCTAGAATATACTTGATATATCTTGTTTTGATTATGCTACCATAAGCTACAAGTATTAAATCTTAATGGAAAATTCCAAATAATGCAGGCATCAGAACAGACCTTTGTTACTTCTGAAGGTTCACTCAGAATGCCACAAAATACACAAACTCACTTTGCTGGATGACAGTWACTCTGATGTTAGATTGCCTTCTGTCTCCTCTACAGTGAACAGTTGCCTTTGAGAAGTGACTTATTCCAAGAAACTGACAACTTCATATTCAGGTCCACTATGAAATTCATGTGAAAARGTTTTGGTCAATATTTTGGTTTCAGCATCCTGTGTGTTGAACAACCAAGGATGTCAGCTGGAAGAATCAACCAATTAAACGGACTCTGGAGATTCAAATAACTTGTGTTATCCTTTCACTGCTCATTGACTTTTAGAATACATTTGAAATCACAGACAAAATCAATGTAAGTTTTCCACAGAGAGTTCCAAAATACGTTACTAATTTGTGGAAGTAATGTAATTTAATATAAGTGTRTGTAATGCATACATTTTCATCTGCAACACAGACAGGATAAAATTTGCCAAATTCAAATTTTGCTGAATTAGCATATTACAATGATGGAAAGGGCAAAAACCAGAACAAATTTTTTATTTGTTAATACCAGTAAAAATTGTTTCAGTATAATTGTAATATTATTGATAATATATAATAATCAAGCAATATCATTTGGTYAGAGTGCTGAGACATTCAGACATTAATTATGATAGGTATCCTTAATATTCCATTCTGAGTAACTATAGCTTTCACTGTTTAGGTTTTTTTTTTCTTTCCTGCATATTACCCAGAAGAAAAAAACCTGTTATTTAAGAACCAAAATAGAATTTTTATTTTGAGCTGGTCTAGGAAGAAGCATCTTTTGAGACACCAGAATAGTTTCTAATACACTTGGTTTTTTCTTGGAATTTACTTTGCAAGAACTGGTCTGGTGCAACCATCCTCAGTGAGTTATAAGACTGACCAGAACACAGTTCAGAAGGCTATACTTTTGCTGTCTGTAAAGGCTGGGTTTCAATAACAGCACTGCCTTTTTATTATGGTATGTGCAGCACTGGTAGGTATCTAACTGCATTCTGACAACCTTCCACTCATTTTTGAGGGGAAGTGGCTCATTTCACAGCAGCTACACAGCACTGGGAAATGAGGTTTTGTGGAGAAGTATCCAGCGTGATAGTATCTGAAGTGACTAGGAAATGAGGCACAGGGAGATTACTGTGCAATAGGATGGTTACTGTGAGTACTTCAAATGTTTATCATTATACACTACATTGACAAGCTTTTTACCCAGTTTGATGTTTTGTTGTTTAACAAGCATAGCTCTACTAACACTGAATAAAAAAAACAATTTCCATTACATCTAAGCTGAATAGAAAATCATAGGAAAATGGTTGCTTTTCTGTGCCTTGTTGGTTTGTAGATACTGCTTAGGACARGGTTTTTGGCAAGTTTTTATATGAAACAAAAGTCATATAATGGTTTAGTTTAGAAGTGACCTTAAGGATCAYGTATTTCTAAAGCCCCTGCCTCCTGCAGGGACACCTGCTAGACCAGGTTACTCAAAGCCCCACCCAGCCTAACCTTGARCACCTCCAGGAATGGGGAAGCAACAACGTTTCTGGCCAACCTTACAGTGGTTTACCACTGTTATAGTTAAGCATGTCTTCATAATATCTAATCTAAATCTTCCCTGTTTAACTTAAGGCTATTCCTCATGTAATATCACTACATACTCTTGTCAAATCCCTCTCCAGCCTCCTTATAGCTTCCTTTAAATACTGCTAAAAGGCATCCCCAAAGTCTTTTTTTCGACAACCCCAACTCTCTCAGTCTGTCATCAAAGGACAGAAAAATACTTGTGGCAGTCTTTTGTGCATCACACAGGGCTGGCTAGAGATTTCATAGAAGTTGTATTATCCTAAAACAAAGAAAATTGGTTATTGTATTTACAAGTTAAATTATCTAAGTTACCATCATGATCTTCCATATTCCCAATCGGATATGTACAGAGTCATTCTTCCCACAGAATCATACACACCCACATACTGGCAGACAGCTGGGCAGGCATGTGGCAGACAGCAAATCAGCAAAAATTGCACTTAGTTCCTTACTTATAAAAATAAGTAAGATTTAGATATGGTCTTATATTTGCATTACTTTCCTCAGAGCCACAAGTCAAGAACAAATTTATTCATTATTATGAAGTTTATAAGGACTATTGTTCTCATGGAGATAATAAAAGGTAATGTTGTAGACTATTAGGTTGTTTGTAGAAGATTTCATCTTTGAAATTCTTATAATGGCAAAACTCCCACTGGCATCAAGGAGAATTTTGCCTGCCAAAAGACTGCAAGATCAACCAGAAAGTATTCAGAAAAATTTACATTACATTTAAGGGCTTTTATGACTTCAAAAATCGTTTTTGGGAGTTCCCATATAATAGGTCTCTAGACTTCTGATGAACTAATTTGCAGGTTCTTCTTCATGGATATTAGTTTACACATTTCCGATAAAGGTACAGAATAGAATATCTTGAAGTAATATATTTTACTCTGTCCTAAACTTCAGGGACACAGGAAAAAATGAACCATCAGCATTTTGTTTGGTTTTGGTCCAACTCTCCACATAACCAAAGAGACTCATGATTCATCTAAAAGATACTTTGTKCTGGAGAGAGAGAGCTAAATTTTCTCTGATTATGTCATGGTAATCAGAGGTACTTGCCTCTTTTATTTGCATGAAGAATACATTTGTTTCTTGTGAAGTATTTTGTTCTAATTAATGCTATTAATCTCAACAWACACTTTCTAATTTTGCATGAAAATGGGAATAGTAAAGGTATGCTACTGTAAGAGTAATTTAGACGTCCTCTTGGTGCTTTATATTACCTAGGGAGGAAGTGAGAGAGGAGCAGAGGAAGAAAAAGAGAAAAATAAGAAAGGATAAAACAGAAAGAGAGAAGGAGAAACAGTATGTTGGAAGAAGGGAGAAACTCTTCTGAAGGGTGATCCAGAACAGAAACCTTATGGAAGTTAACTGATTCTGATCAGAAATTCCCACATCAGTTGTCTATGTTTAAATGTTACTAATAACTCTCAAGATATCATGAAGAAAGAAAATAATTGTGTCATTTTTACTGTACTTTGCAAACTGATGTTTTTTTCTGTTTACATCATATGGATTTTGACACCATGACAGATCTTTTCTGATACAGCAACATAAGGTGGTTTCTTGACACTTGTTAATTTTGTTCCTTTGCCCTCCTAGAAAAGTCAAATCTGAATATATGAGCTTACAATTATTATCACTGTTTCATTAAGCTGTTACAACCCATTTTTCATATATAAGAAGTCTAGAACTGGATAATTGCAGCATGATTGCAGTACTGATTTTCTCCTTTTGTCAATGACTTTGTACTACAATTCTATTGCTCATAACCTTTGAATACCAGACAGGTAATTTTGTTCTGATTTATTATACCTTAAATAATGTTTGATTGGTAGGAGCTACATGATGGTATCATTTACTCTGGGCACCATAAATGCCTCTCAGTGTTTACCACACTGAGAAATTCATCACAGCAGTCTGAAAAAAAGGTTATGGACACAAAATTAAATTACTTATTTCATAAAGTGGCTTTTTTAATAGATTTCAAAATTTTACATAATTAGAAAAGTCAGGTTTAGAAACATTATTTTCTTAAGAGAAAAAWTAAAGCTCAGTTTTCTCTCCCTAAATATACACATATATATTACAGATGTGATACTAAATTTTCTACTTCTGAATATTGCATACAGATCCATCAACAAGATGGTACAGTACAGTTTTATAATTCCACTATCCAGTGTGATCTCAGCATACTTTTTATGAAATTACATAGAGGAAAATTAGCTTGCTGCACCTTTCTTTTTTTTTAATGGGGAATAAAAATGTGGATTGTTTGAAGGAAATCATTCAAAGGCATACAGAAGCAGCTACCATTTTTTCTCTTCCACTTACTTCTTCTGATTAGTTCATAGGAAGGTCAACTATGGGAAAATATAGCAATGGCCCAACAGGGAATAGAAATAAGAAATRGTTAGATCTGCTCTCTTCACAGCACTGAGATTTCAGTACTTTGTAAGTACAAAAGACCCTCMGTTCACCTCCAGTTTTAGCTAAGATACAAGAATCATCTTGTATTTGTATGAGACCAGTTCCTTTCATTTTGATGAGATCTTCTACCAGARTAAAATGGCTGGGAAATAATGTTTAAATCTCAATACAGGGTACTCACGGAACCACCAAAGTTCTCACAAGTTGTTTTCTTTTATTTATTTGTTTGTCTGTTTTTGTGGAAATATTTCTGTGGAAAAGCAATATTTATAAGATAATTTTTTTAATAATAAAAGGGATAAAATAAGAAAAAGAAAATTTCCTTCCTATATATTTTCAGAGCCTCGTAGTTTGTATCTAAGTGGCCTAACAGTCCACAGGGAAAGGCCTTTTCACCAGGCATCTATACACACAAAGGCATCTGTGTCTATACACACAGAAACATTTACATAGAATTTTGTTTCATCTTAGAAACATGCTACTTCCCTGTCCACGGGCATAACTCTTACCAAATCTTTGAGTTTTAATTAAGTTTTAAAGAAATGTATTATGCTGTAAAGCTTATAATTTTATCTTCAATTGGTAAAGAAATCAATAAATGAAAAAGGTGTTTTCATGTTTTCATTCACTTTTTGGAACGGCTTTTCGGTCCTTTCAAATATCACATACATATGTAGCTACAGCAGTAGAAGGAATTATTTATGAAGTGAAAGGTACAACTTACAAATATCTCATTTAAATGCAACCCTACAGACAGCTGAGAAAGGGAGGCAAACAGCACAGTTTAAACTTTAGGAAATGAATCACATCTTAGCACTTAAAGTTAACACACTTTTGGGAAAATGAAAGAATTAAAAATAAATAATGTGYAGGATTATTTCTGTTCAATGACAGTCAACTGGCCTTTTAAATATCTCATATTTATTCTTCTTTAATTATCATTCTCCACAGATGCAGGGTTTAGGCTGAACTGAAGTGTGTACTACAGAACTAGCACAGCTACTAGCAACTTGCATTATATTGCCTGCCAGTCATTTTATTAGGCATCTACTACCTTGAGTTTTATCACACCAGACAGAAAATGGATARAAGAATTTTAGGAAAATTGAAAACGTTACTTTATTCACTTTTATAGTACAGATTTGCACATCAGGTAAACAGTTTGCTTTAAAAAAACAATTAAAATTTATAAAYTGCATATGCCACTCTMACTAKCAATTGCAAATAAGACAAGTGTTCCTGCTCAAAATATTTTAGATGTATCATTTAAAAATTCAGTTATTTGAACAAAGTCTAGTTAACCAAGATATCACTATCAACCACTAGTCATAAAAAAATAAATTAAATAATTGTCTCACCCTCAAGGTATGTAGATTTCTCCAGCATCTATCAGAAGAGCAAGTTCTAAAGSCAACAGGGACTCACCATTTTGCTCAGCTCACCAAGATAATGCTCAGTGCATCACAGCAGTGTCTTAACAGCTATACTAAGCCCTTTTCATAAGTGAAAGGTTCTGCCCTGTACAGAACTTTGGAAATTACTTCCAATTTGARCAGCTTATAGAGGAAACAAAATACTTCTAAGAGCATGAGAAAAAGTGGAGGATACAAGTTTTGAAGGTCTGCCTACCTAAAAATCACAGAAAAGTTCATATAGTTATCTGTTTACTGYTTTTTCCTCTGAGAACATATGTTAAAATTATTTTGTCTTCAAGATAGACATCTACCACACTGAAATTATCAAGTTCCTCAGAGTACTCAAAACTGTTTGACCCATATTAACTAATGAATGTCAGTAAACACTCATTCTCAGGCAAAAAAATAATCTCATCTTAACATAAACATGTAGAACAAGTCAAATTAATTGTGTCCTAAAAGTGAATTTTTTTTGTTTGAATATAAAGACAATTCTTCTGTGGTTTCCTGAACTGCTTATGTTTAAGAAAATTGCATCCAAGAGAATGAAACTATGTAAGTTTATCAGAAAATGATAKCTTATCAGAGCTATGTTGAAATGATTGTGAAATCCTGGCCAGCCCTCTGTGATAAAAGAATCTTCCAGAAGGTACTGGAAAACTGCTGAAATCTATAGTGATACCAACTCTTCAAAATAAAAAATTAAATAAAATTTAAAAATTCCCAAAAAACCAAGTAATAAAGTCAAAGGGAAAGAAAAACAAAACAAAAAATCTCAACCCCACAAACAAACAAAAAGATCCCCAAACCAACAAATTTAAAACCCCAAAACACTGCCTAAAAACCCCTAAAAATCCAGCAATCAGTTTTTTCCCACAATCTAATATTTAGAGAAAGAAGATATGTGAAAGACCTTCCATGAAGACACAAACTGACATATAACACCTTATCCACCATATCTAAACAGGACAGATTCCAGTCATATATACATTGAATCCTATGTATTATGACACTTGGGCATCCTTAATATGTTCATATACTATATGTCTTCAATTTTTAAACTTACAGTAGTGACCTTCATGAAAAAGTTATGTTGTAGGATTTCACTCTTTAAAAAAAAATTGATGACATAATATTCCTCCAAGCTTGCTGTCTGATTGAACAGGCAGTGTAATTCAAAATGTGAGAATGTCATAGGGCATCAGAGGAAAGAAGGTAGAAATACACACAAGGACATATGCCATTAGAACTTTGAAAATAATAGATTTATTTTTTAATTTTTATTCTCAATTCCATTGGCCTTTCCCTTTTCTAATTAGCTTTCCTCCATAACTTCTCTTATAGCTATTTAGCCTCGGGCTGGGATGACATGTGGAAAAATTCCTCTGAGGCCAATGGTAATGCGGTTCTCTGGATTGCCCAGTAATAATCACAAAGTATTGTTGGTAAAATCTCTCAAGCACAACACCTCCAGGATAACAGCTAGTGGSCAATAAAGTAGGAATGACCTGAAGTTCATTTCCTGTATTGTGTGAAAAGAGAATGACCTTATTTCTCCTCTGCTGTTCTTCATTTCAAGGTCAACTCAACATATTATATTTTAACTTACAATATTTTATGATACATGTTTACTTGGTAGACACACAGTACTCTTATATTTTCTATCCTTTGTTGTCTATGATTAAAWATTGAAATGGAAAATAAGTATGTGCAAGTAGAGAATCTGTGTACTAGRGACCAATAACCAATCAACCAGTTGTGGTTGATTGTGGATTATGATGAATGTTTTAAAAATCAATACTTCTGCAGGTTTCTGTGTTCATAAACAGGGTTTATGAGAGRCAAGAGCTAGATCTCTGATCCTAACCCTGAGAGTCTGGGATTCAGCATGCTCATTGTTGTGCCTCACAGAGTGTCAGCAATTAAAGCAATATTTAAYGTGTAATTATTTTGTTTATTTTCTGGTCAACTGCTTCATTTTATATTGTCCCATTACAAAAACCAGATGTAGATCCCGTTATAGAATTCTTTTGATTCATCAGTATTGATGTAGATTAATRCAGGGATGTACAACATATAGAAAAGTTTGTCCCTTGTGTCTCAAGTGTCAATTATTTTAAAACCTTTTTTAAAAAAAATCAAACCCAGACATGGAATTTCCTTTTTTATACAAACTTCTCTACAGGATGGAGCTGGAATCAGAAATGAAGATGAAAGTTATTTTTAGATGAAAAAGAGGAATTGTTCATCTCAGAAATTCCTGATGAACTCCTGGTGCATACTGTATGCCTTCAGCACATAGGACTAGTGAATAGCAGTATAAGAAAAAAAATCAAGCAACCATTATCATTACTATCATCATCATCAGTCATCAGCTCCATCACACAGGTTTGTGCTTATGCTGTAATGAAAAATAAAATGGAAGTAAAGAAAAGAAAAAGAGTGAAAAAGAGAAAAGGGAAAAGGCTCCTGCTAATTCTAGATTACTGAATRATTTCAGCTAAGCAGTACACTACCCCTCTGAATGACCTCCTATAAAGGAGGTTGTAACTCATCAGCTCTGTCATTAGCCTAGTCAACATAATCCCATTATATTTGCTTTTATTTTTAAGTAGAGACATTCCTAGGAAAAGTTATCAGCAACTCCTGTGTGAGAATTCTTCTGTCCTCATGGATGCACAATATGTCATCCACCTTCAGTCAGATCGTCACAGACACGGACAAGAAACAGTAGCTGYATGATTGGCCTCTGCAACATACTATATTCTTCCAGGAGAATGAACRTGAGTCCAAAGGGACCATCACTGATGTTGTCAAGCATGGAGATTTGGTGTGAATTCCCTGCTAAGTCAGTCAGACCAAATTATTTTTTATGATGTATTCCTAAGGAGGTCCTTGGTAAAGATAGTGGATTTTCTACATTTGTTTCTACTTGTCAGGATGCTCAAAAGTATCTTTTTCATAAATTTCCCATAACCTTTATAGGAATAAAAATGGGAGTTTTGAGTCACTGAAATTTTGCTGGAAATATGCTGGGCTGAGCWTTAGCATTGCAATTTTCAGCATAAAATGTTAATAAATACAGAACTCTCTTTTCCTGTAATGGCAGTTCTTTAATCTTCCTCAGCAATCATCATAAACACCAGGAGTAAAAATGTCATTGTAGATGCCCTAAAATTTGATTAGAGACCATACGAATTTTAGGGTAAAAAATGTAGGTACAAAAATTCACACCTAAATTTGGGGAAATGCTATTTAAATAGAGAAGTTTGTCTTCTGTTGTTTTGCCTTCTTTTTTTTTTTTTTTTGTATTGTTAAAAATCACAGTGTTTCTATGTTTACTGAAAGGGAGAATAATTGTGCAGAATTAGGCTATTTTAGAGTTCCAGGACCAGAGCCGTATGAAGTTTATAAGATATCCATATACAGAGATCCAGGAAAAATAATTTCAAACTTGGTGCAACCTTTAAGTTCCCTAGATAAGTTGGGAACAAAATTTTATTAATGACATTTAAACTTTTAAACTTGCACCAAAATAAGATAGGAAAAAATTGCTTTCTAACTTCTAAATAGAAACACATTAAAAAATCTTATCTATCACTGCTGCAGAACTATAATCCATAATCTTAGACATCTGCAGGTACTTCAGAATTAGACATGGATATTTGTTGATGAGTTTTATGGTCATGCCATCAGTTAAAGATGATCAATACCTTTTTCTGACTTGCGTGAAATATTTAAAAAATAATTCAATGCAAACWGCCCTGGTATGAAAATGAAAAGCAARGTGTAGCAGTTTATGTTTTGCACTTTCTCAAGTCTCAGCTGTCAAAACAGCTCTGCAGGGTTTGATGGATTTTTKMTTTTGTTTTGTTTTCAAMCTAGGTATGATAAGCCACTCTGTAATTTTGCTCTAAAAGCTTTTTTGTGTTGGTTAGCCTTTCTCAGATACCAGGTGCCATCAGCGCCTATTACTCCCCTTCTAAGTAGGGCAGGGGTGGGAGGGCAGAGAAAATAGGATAGAAAAGTCCTCATGGATCAAAATAAAAGCAAAAGCAAAGGCAGAATGAGAAATAAAAGTAAGACAGAAACAGGTAAGGTCCAGCTCAGRAGACAGGCTTTCAGTGTTTGTAGTGGTTGCTCTGTAGGAAAAACACCATAATAACATGCCATGTGTCCTCATTTCTCTTAGTTTGTGTCTTCCTCCTCTTTCATCATATCAACTTAAAACACCCTCCGGAGAACTTCCAAATGAATAAGCGGTACCCTTGACCCATGGAAGATATTTACCTWATTTTCATTAGTAAGGGGAAAGAACATAGAAACATAAAACATAGGAAAACATTATCTCTTCAGAGATAAATTTTCCATGTTTGCATTAACTATTCCCAGAAAAGTGAAATTTAAGCCTGTGTCTAATATTGGAGCAATATCTGAAAGTTTGCATGCRTATATTGACATCTATGACATCAACTATTTCCAGTATAGTCAGTTAMTGTTTGATTTAATTACTCAGAACAGAGAATTAACTTTTCCTAGGCTTGAAAAATGTATTAATCATTCTGTACTGGCCAAACTGTGTGTYTAATAAGCCCAAATTTTGTTCACACTACCCAGAATTTTCCACTTGACTTGGGCATTTCTTTCCCACATTGTGTCTCTTCTGTAACATATGTTTTGCAAACTCAGAGGAGATAGTATTCATATCATGGAGGAAACAAGGTAAGTGCAAACAGAAGTGAGTWATTTTAGCAAATTTTAGCAATCCAGTCTCCAAAAGAAGAAGAAAGTCTGATATACAGTTTCAGAAAGATCTCTTAGTCTAGACCTCCAATAGCCCAGGCAGGTTTTTTTTCCTGGGCTTAAATAATGCTCTTTAGAACTTAATAGCTGCAAACATAATATTATCCAAATCATGTTGTTAGCCAAAATAAGGAATGCAATTAAAAACCTTTTAAAGTCCATTAAATTAAAGCAGCAAAATACTCATTGACAACTAGGAAAACTGCTTTAGATATTACCCCAGTTGTCTTTTGATGTTTGTAAGTTATGAGTTTTCTAAATAAGGTTTGCAGTTCATTGTTACCAATGCTTTTTCATTATAATGAAGATTGCAAATTGGAATGTACAATGGGTTCACAGGAGGAGCGACCTCCTGTAAATGTATGTGTAAAAATCACAGAGTATGGTTGTTGTTCAGTGTTATTTCATTTCTTCACTGATTGTTTGAGTTTAAATGAATTTAGTAAGTTCAACATCTGAAAGTTGCCAAACTGATATTCAGGAAAGCTGCAGAATCTTATATACAGAGGAGAAAAAAAACCAAAAAAAAGGTAAAGATGCAAGTGGGACATTATCCACTCTGTTATCCTCTGACCTTTTTATTCCATGATTGTCTGAAAGAACCATTCTAGACAGCATTCATTCTGCTACCTAGTTTACTTATTTCTTGTTCATAATTCAAAACTATTTTTTAAATTTGAAAATATTTGGGCACAAGATCTTTTTTTTTTTTTTTGCATAGAAACAGGCTTATGATGAATATGATAATGTGTTGATATTTATATATGAATGTTATTTTTGTCTATGTACAACTGGCTAATAAGAACTAAACCAAACCCCTTTGTCATGAATAATTTAATTGGAGTTTATATATGCCAACAGTTTCCACTTAGATAACAGATTCTAATTGAAGAACTAAAATTAATCATTTAGTATAAAATTTTGTCTTAGAGATGATGATGATGATGATGATGATGATGTCTTCAAATTCTATTAACAATGGCTTTAAAAGATTGTGATTTGCCGAAAATTCATCCCAAGGAGAGAACTGAGTAGCATACATTGGGGCACCAGCCAGCAACCAATTGCCACTCACTCACACCCCACCAGTGAGATCAGGGAGAAAACTGGAAGGGTAAAAGGTAGAAAAACTGTAGGTTGAGATAAAGATATTTTCATGGGAAAAGTAAAAGTTGCACATTTAAGCAGAGCAAATGAAGGAATTAATTTACTGCTTCCCATGGGCAGGTGTTCAGCCATCTCCAGGAGAGCAGGRCCCCATAACATGTAAAGATAACTGGGAAGACAAACACCATCACTCCAAATGTCCTCCCCTTCATCCTTCTTCCCCCACTTTATATACTGAGTATGACAGTCTGAAATATCCCTTTGGCCAGCTGGGGTCACCTGTCCYGGCTGTGTCTCCTCCCAGCCTCCACCCTGAACTTCCTTGGCAGTCTGGCAGTCCTGCAGTCCGAAAAGCAGAAAAGGCCTTGGGTCAGCGTAAGCCCTGCCTGTATTATCAGCCCTGTGTTCAGCACAAATTCAAACACAGCCCCATACCAGCCACTGGGAAGAACATAAACTCTACCMCAACTGAAATCAGCACATTTCTCAGAAACTGGAGGAATTTCTAATGCTCTGACTTGAAAGACAGTGCGTCTTTCAAGTGGCCATCACGCATTTAACGTTATTATTAAAAGTTATTATTAAAAGGTAATGAATTTATTTCTTCATTTAATTGTTTGCTATTCTTTTGATAACTTTTTTTTTTGACCCAGATTTCCCCTTCCTTTCAGTTCTGTAACACTTACCATCCAGAGCCAAACTCGGCTGCATTRCTGTAGCTACAGCCAAACTAGTTTCACCATACGCTGTCTGTACTATCTATACTATCTATACTAGGCAGAATGAATCCAACAGTTGTGACTGATGGTGGTTCATGAGACATCAAAAACTTTCCCCTAGGAACTGAAAGGAACACTCCACCCAAGCACAGGCATGGCACAGTAATAATTGTTGTATGAGTACAGTTTTTTCAGCTGTAGAGCAGCACAGACTGAGTCTGTGCATAGTCTGAATAATGCTGTGCAAAATTGAGGTATTCCAGAGCATTTTTTATTGTATAATTTATTTCCTGTACTGTTGTGGCTGTTTGTATTTTTGCTTCTGGGCTTAAGTTTGTATTGATTTTGTTTAATACAGCTGAGTGTATTGTCTACCATGTCTAATTTTCTATATAACTTATGGAAGCCCAGTCAGAAATTTTTGGTTATAACTTATTGACAGAGTACCACTTTCTCATTCCTCMTTTGTAACTATAATGACCATCAGAAAGATTCTCTCAGTTTTGATGCACGATTTAGTAGTATGACGCAAAATATAATCAGTATATAATTAGTTTGATATGCATGGGTAATATTTAATTAATTATATATACAGTTAATCCCAAATTAACTGGATTACTTCTGTTCACTCACTAAGAGCAAACTGTTGGCAGTAACCTTTCTAATGAGTTAGGATGATAGGAAGTTTACTATCTACTTTGAAAAAAAAAAATTAAAAAGCAAACATGAGGGAAGCTAGGCACCTAAAAGTTTATAAAGTATAGGTAAGTTACCCTAACTTTTACTTTCTGAAAAATTCAGCAGCAACTTATAAACCTATTCAGCAGCAACCTATTTGCAACTACATAGGAGACAAGAACGGAGTACACAGCACTCAAAATTCAGCTCTATGAAGAATAGGCCGGGCAAAGCCAGCTTGAACAATCTAATCTTTCTACAAAAAGACAAATAGAAAGGGAATTATGTGTCATATAGTTTCATTTTTTTTCTAACATATTTATTGTTCTTTGCACATGACATTGTCTTAAGAAAATAACAGAAATGCAGTTAAATGACATTGGGTTGAGTTAAGCCAGATTGGATCCCCATAGCCACAGAGAAGGACCTGAAATTGTCCTCTGTAATCTTGATGTATCAGACAAGAATTAATGAGCTTCAAAATCAACACAGAAAATTCAGTATAGACACTGGGGAAGCATGAAAAGGTAAGGTAGTGAATTACAGTCATAGGTTGCTGTGGGAATCTCTGTCATAGAAGTCTTTAAAAGAAGTGGGAAACTGTCTGTGCAGAATCAGTGAGAACTGATTCTGCCTTAGGGCAGGGAAAAGGACCAGATGACCTCTCAATGCATTCTTACTCTTGTTTTTCTGAGATTTTATTTCGTCGATGTCTAAATTTGACTACATTATTAAAAATATTGTAATACTTTAGCTAATATTTTCTAATAATACTAAAATAGTTAATACTATCCCACAAATGTTTATAATGACAATAGTATTATTTCCTTATAAGTTAAATTATTATGGTTATTGGAATGAATATTACCGAGTAAAAGTGTCATACATTATCTAAAATTTAATTTGTGAATCAATATTCAACGAAAATATTCRAGGTCACTACTTTCTATTATTATTTCACAAATATAAATTTTGCCTATTTCCTGATAGGCCCATTTGGATTGATACAAAGCTTTTATGAAAAAGAACCARTGGAATAATTCCAAGGATTAAGGATGCATGTGCTCTGGTCTCTTTAATCTCAATGACATGAATTCTATTCACCTATTTAGTGTGGCAGAATAGCAAGCTTGAGTTTCGTTAATGAAGATAAGAATGTAATTCAGCTTTTTTTCAGGAGACTGATAGGCAGGATCCCATGGGAAACTTATCTGAAAARTAAAAGGACTGGTGAGATCAGGTTTTCTTCTTGGAAAAACTCCTTAAAACACAGGGAGGTCAATCCTAATATGAACATRAATGTGTGTCAGAGGGCCAGGTAATTCAATGCAGAAATCCAGAATGAGCTCAAGCSCAAAAAGAAACTACAGGGTGGAGTTGGGAACGCCGCACTAAGGAGGAATAAAGAAACAGTGCCTAGGTGTCCAGAGCAAGAATTAATAAAACCAAARTTCAGCTGAAAATGGCAGGAGGTGTGAAAGGGAACAAGAAACAATCCTATAGGTAATTAGAGAAATAGAAGGGGCATAAAACAAAATATGCGGCTGCTGCTAAATGGGAGATATTTAGATGTATCAGATATTTAAAAACTTGAAGTATTCAACATCTTATCTACTCAGCACTTTCTCTACCTCAAACTGTCCAAGTTCCTGTACTTAGTAGCAGAGTACAGGGTGAAGAAGTRCTTCAGAAGACAATTAGATGGAGCATAGTTAGGTATTGCTGTAGCAAGTTTTACATATACAAATCCATGGACGAGACCACATGGGACCAAGATGCATTAGCAACATGAACAGGAGAAAAGAAGATATACGGAATGGTGGGACTGGCATTTTCCAAAGCTCGAGAAACCCASTGAAAGTCAGTGAAAACAAATGTAAGGTTCTGCACCTGGAAYTGAGTCCAGCCATGCAACAGGACCTGCTAGGGATGGGCTGTGCAAAGGAGTCACAATGAGCAGGAGACTGAACACTGAACAGCACAGTACCCATGCTGACTGGAAAGAAGACATCCAGATTCTTCTAGATATGCTCAGTGACAGACTCAGCAGACAAAAAAAAAGCTATGATAAATAAAATGTTGATTAAATATATATTAAAAAATCCACTGAAATCTTGGAATACGTGAGATATCCATCCCTGCTAGAAATTCTCAAATCTAACATATTCAATGAAACAGYCTAAATTCAAAGCTATTCCTGCTTTTATGAGAGCTTGGGTAGATGATCTACTGTGTCTCTTCCACCCTAACAATTTTWATGGTATCTTTCTTACATTTTTTCCCAAATTATAGGAATTATACGAAATAGATCTATAATATCATATTTGTTGATTTACCCTTAGCTTCTTCTTCCAGGAGTACCTGCTATTTCCTCAAGCTTCCCTTTAGCTCACACCATTTTTCAAAGCTCCTGTTGGGACTTATTTCCTTTACATGTCGTACTAATTTTCACTACTTGGCCGTATTGTAATTATTTCTTTACATTTCATTCATTTTGAATACTTAATCATTTTTTGTTGCACTTTTCTGAACTCCCTGTGATTTTTTAATATATGTGTGATATTGTGGTTGCCAGAATTGAACTTATTCTTGCAGGTGCAACCATACTGAGGTCACTATTGTCTGCCTGCTGTGTGACATCAATGTGAAAGATTCCTTGGTCTCTAAAAATAAGTCTTGTTTTATTTCAAATGGGAAGAGTAATGATCATTTCTGTATCTTCACGAGGCTGGACCAGAAATACAGACCTGCACAAACATGTACAAACACTCAGACATGCACAGGCATGCACATACGTACAGAGCTGAGAGTGGTGGAGCTAATTTCTATCTAAAAAATTTCTATCTAAAATCTCCTGTGCAAAATGATTGCTACAGGAAGGAAAAAACCAAAACAAAACAAAATAAAACAAGACAAGCAAACAAACAAACAAACAAAAGCCACAAAAAAAAAAAAAACCAAAACCAAAACAAACCAGAAGTGGAGAGCAAAAAATCTGTTGGACTTTTTTATGAAAAAAGGGGAAAATGCCTAGAAATAACAAYAATTAACAAAACACATCAGAAAAGATGCAGGAGTATATTAGTCATTGATTCATTTCCCTTGAATGGTGCACCTGGTGATATGGTGAGATGCTTTCATAAATCTTGCAATATGACAGTAAATTGTAACACTTTTTGATTAAAATAATCACAAAGTATAACTGTGCACAAGCTGGAGGAAAATATGTTGGGATACAGGGAGTAGAAATGTTCTCAAAATCTGTCTGCACTTAAAGCTCAACTCTGCCTCACTGGCAGACTATCATCTGGTTTCAAACTAGCAGTGTCAGATAAGCTATTCCTTCTGTTTCAACAAAATTTTCTTACTCTGTTCTTGATAGTTAGAGAATTTCTCTCAGACTGTCCCAAGAGAATCATCTTCACAGCAAAAGCTTTGACTCCTCTTCACACCTGACTCTCAGTGAGATGAAGTGTAAACTAAAGGATCTTGCTCCCCCTCAATTACATTCCTAGATGAAATATATTTCAGAGAGGTCCACAGGAGAAGGTTATGAGCTACAAGAAAGAAATGAGTTCAGAGGGTAAAAGTGACAATTATTTTGYTATGTGAGAAAGAATAAGAAAATGATTGGCCTTTTCCTTGAAAACATTTCACAGTTTCTGATGCTTTCTCATGCCAATTCTGATGCTTTCCTAGTCTTTCTTCACCTAACTATACCAAACCCCCTAAGAAAAATCTGACAAGCACCAGTTTTTTTATATGACCACCTGAGTGTTGTTTCTTGCAAGGAAATGTCCAGAAAGCATTTAATGCAAATAATTCTTTACAAATGAAAGAGAACTTGGTAATCTATGTAGTAYGGGTACTACTTACCCATAGCCTCTTATTTGCCCATTGAAAAATCAGAATTTGCGTCTCGACKAAATTCAACTGCAACATAGCATGCTTAAAAACAGATCTGGACTGCATTTCATGTCATTAACTTACAATCCTTACCACCAAAAGGAGCACAAAAAGGTGCTTTTGAAGGGGTTTTTGCATGCATTTTATCTGCTGACACATTTGTATTTGTCGTCTGAGCCTAAAGGGTTACACGGTGAACCAGAGTTAGTATGGCTTAAAGGCTGATCAAGGAGCTGACCTGGAGAAGTGARGGATCAGGGATCTTTCCAGAAATCTCCAGAACTTTTGAAAACACAGTKTTCAAGCTAAGGTCATCTTGCCTTGCTGAAGAGAGATTTTAATTCAAAARAAATTATTCAGATGTAACTGAGTGTCTTCAGATGGGATGTAGTAGGGAGCTAATGCTTCTCCATTTGACCCATTCTGCTCACATTCTGGGTTAAGGGTCTTCCTGTGCATTTTTTTCCCCCAAGTTACTAAATACATTTCTTTGTACATCATCACCATGCTTGTAAGTTTAACTTTCTGCTTAGGCATACAAACTTCCCTGTTAACTTGYGCTGAAGCTCTTCTAGATAATTGCTGAAGAAGAGCACCATGGAAAAAAAGCATGTAGAAGAGCAATATATCCTCTAGTGCTTTGTGTACAGTGGTGTGGTATATATTTCCGTTATTCCACAAGGAATTTCAGCCATAGAAATGTATTTGCAACCTAACTTGCCTGCATAAATTTCTGATTTTATTTGCATAGTCAATTTCAGTTTTCTGTTTAGTGTAATCACTTAAAATGATTTTTAAAAACCACTCTCCACTTTCCTTACTGTCTTTTTTTTTCTTTTTTCTGGATGCATCAGTTATGTAAAAAAACCCTAAATTATTAAAAGTCCTCCTCAGACATGCATTCTGCTGACTGGTTTCATGTGTTTTCTGTTTGGAAACAGAAGAAAGTTCTATCAAATCTTCCACTCATTTGGATTATATGACACCAGACAGAAAATTTTTCTCTTGTTTTGGRGTATGTGTGTGCATACTTTCTTGCATATTATATCACTGACATTTCCATAAATGTCATTTTTCAAAATATATATGCATCCATTTTCTCATATTATAAACTAATCCCAGGGCATCTTGAGTGATCACAACACATATGACAACATTTTCGAAAATCCTTGTGGAATAAGACACTAGAAACTACGTATTTTACTCATTAAAGTGCTGGTGTACTGAGATTAAACACATCTGCATCAGTTTTGATAGTAAATGTCACAACTGAGTATTTTTTAAAAAAAGTTTTATTTGCCTTATTTTCCTGCTGAAAACACAGAGGTTCTAGCAGATGTCATTTATGCTTTGTGACGAAGGATAGGCCTCTCTTTGAACTTGAGTTCTCTTTACATGTAAGGAGAGATAATAATATACAGGGCAAATAAAACTAATTATGCCAGATATGAATGTCAATGCATGAACATAATCTTGCTTTTTTTTTTAATAAGTATTCTTATTCAATTCTAATAATCAGTAACTTTTTTTTCTAATGATGCCTGAACAGTGATAGAGTCTGACAATAGGTTATAAACAAAACTTTATTGGGACACTAAGAAAGATGAGCAGCAATGCAGTCAAATGGTGGTATACCTGATCCCTGAGAGTGAACACAGAGTCAGCAACGATGCCATAGCTCTGGTGGACTTTCAGGAGCTCAATGCCAAGTCAATCGTGCAAATGAGTTTTGAATGCAGATGAGAGTTGTGTCACTCCTTGGCTCCACCAACATGAGTGTGAGCTGAGAGAATCACACCTTACATGGCAGAAGCACGGACTATGTGTCATCTCAGATGATGTGGGTGACATCCTGCCTATATGACAATGGGAGCAGGCTGTCAGACTGCAAGAAAAGAGAGACTTGCACAAATAGAACAAGCTCACAATAAAGACACTTATAAATTTTCCAACAGTTCTCTGCTTCTGATATATTTTCAAGATTATATATGAAGGTACATTGTCTACAGCACCAATAGATATTCATCTAGAAACTCCAGAYGAATTCTGTTCATTTTTTCCAAACAATATCCCGTGGTTAATTAATTGTTCTTTAATAGGAACTCTTTGTGAAAGGAAACTGCCACTTGCCAAGGCTTGTCAGACTTTTAGACAAAATACTCATGAAGAACAAAATTGGATACAAGCATAAAATGTATGGAATAACATTTTCCAAACACAATATTTATGAGAATTGAGCAATAATATTTTGCCCCACTTAATTTCAAACTAGATTTGTGTATAGAAAAGGTAGTCTAATTATCTACTGTTAAACTTTTATTTTTCTGGCAGTTGGAATGTAAGTCTTCAATAAAARCAAATAAATCTGTGGTTTGTGATTAAGACTCCTTAAAGAGTTATAATCTCTTTTTCTGTTTGTTACTCTCAGACTGACTGAACAAAACAATACACARCAGCTATTTAAAGCCCATTCTCATTACACTGTGCTGGACTTGAGGCTCTCTGTCCATCAGATTTACCTTCACATTCAGTCAGGCTGTAGAACTGGGCCAGAACTCTTACTAGAGCCAAGCRCTGCAGAAAGATTAACTTACATACCTTATGCACAGAACTTCTGTTTCTAACTCAAGACAGTAGAACATCATGACACACTCAGTATGTAATCTACAGCAGGTTGCGCAGGATTGCYTCCAGGTAGGTTTTCAGTATCTCCAGGGAAGCAGAATCCACAGCCATTCTGGACAGCCTGGTTCAACACTGTCACCTTTACAGTAAACAAATTTTCTCTCATATTCAGGTGGAACTTCAAGTGTTTCCATTTGTTCCCATTGTACCTTGTTCTAAACTTCTGATCCCTTCCCCAGCTGAGCATTTGTGAAAAGTTTCCTCTGTATTTCTGCATTTAAATCATTCATGAAAAGCCAGAACTCTACAAGACATGAGAAAACTTCTGCAGAACCTGCCAAAATACTACCTTCTGATTTGATAGCAACTCACTGTTTAAGACTTTTTGGGCACATCTAATAATTTTGCAGATCTTAATACTAATCATCTTAATCTTATCTTTTGCTTATAAGAAGTGTCACATAAAGTAGCTTCAAAAGGTTTTGTAAACTCAAAATATCTAACATATATGTTTCTTCTCCTTTATCTGTAAGACTCTTATCCTATCACAAAAAAGGAAATTAGATTATTCTGACAAGCTTTGTTCCCAAGAAATCTGTGCTTGCAGTTAGTCTACTCTTAYGTTATCTCTAGGTGCTTATAAATTGTTTGAATATTTGTTCCAGCTTTTTACAAAAGGAACTAAARCTAACTCACACATAATTCTCAATTCCTATTTTTTCACCCTTTTGAAGAGGAGAACCGTGATTTTCCTTTTTTCCCAGCTCTCCAAAACTTCTTAACCTTTCCTGAATTCTGTATGGTTTCAGCAAGTCTTTAAAGTTTTTTGAGTAAAATTCAGTTGGACTATCCAACATAAAACTTCTAACWTATATTAGAGCTCTTTAATGTACTTTTCTTTTCTCCAGACAGAATCTTTACCTCTTTCTTGTTGATTATGTGTCAGCTGTCTGATCTCAGACAATCTTYTTAAGCAATATCTGAAGCTAAAATGAACATTAAACGCTTCAGCATTCTTGGTATCATAATCAGTTCTTCCTTCTTCTGTTCAGCATTTCCCTTTATCTTCATCTTGATACTAACCTGCTCACTGAATGTCTTCCTGTTGTTCTTTATAACTCTTGCCAGTTGTGTCTTATTTTACATTTCGGTCTTTTACAAATTTTTTTTCACACATTTTGTCCTTAATAATTTGATCCCTTTTTCTGTGTTCTATATACTCCCTTCATGCAATTAAAATCCTTAAAGAGTCAATACTTTACCCAAGCTGTGGTTTTTTTCCCCATAACTTCCTATCCTTTCAGTATTTGCAGTCTGTGATTATGCTTTTAATATAGTTTCCTCATTAAGCTGCCAAATTTCTAATTCTTTAGACTTGCTTCTCACAGAATATAAGTTCCCAAAACTCTTAATTATTGCTCTAATAAATTTGCATGTTCAAGGTTTATTTAATCTAACGTCTGAGAGTCAGGAGTTTTCCCCAAGGGAAATCTATAAAGCAATTGAAAGCATTTTAACTTTCCCTCTTCTGTGGGTTTTGACCTATTTCCCACAACTACCCAGGCATTTTCATAKAACAAATCCCCTGCTATTGAATGATATACCCTGGATCTCTCCTGCTCTCTTGCTGTGACACATTGYAATTTGTTAGTACCATTGTTACTGGTCTTATTTTATTTTTCTAAGGGACTAAAAATAATCTTGGGGGTTGAGTTATAAAGAAATATGTGAAGGAAGTGCTTAGAGAAGCTTACCTATTATGTACTTAGTYGTAATTCTCCAGGGATATTGACATTAGAGCCAGTAAATCTTCATTAGTTGCTGTGTCTTCAAGATTAAATAAATGTGTGCAGTTGCTAATTTTCTTTGTATTTTTTCACTAAAATTACCATTGAAATTTTTACCTTAGTATCAAATACTTGTACAAAGYGATCTACTATCTAATGAGTTCTTCAGCATTTGTTAATCAATTACTTGTGCTAAACCAAAGAAACATAATTTGTTAATTTTATAAGTTACCTTTATACTCTCTCTCTGAAGATAATGAAAATAAAAAGAARCTCAGGAAAACAAAACTTTTGCTGCAGTCGGATTTATACTTTGTCTTTCTTGACCGGGACTGAGAAACTGAGAGGAAAGAAAAAACCAAATATGAGATATAACTTCAATAAAATAAAGTAACAGTTGAAGGTCTTCTTATTCAATTCAGAAATATCCAACCCAAAATGCAACATATACATGATGGAGAAATCATGCTCATCAGATAGGCATATGGCTTATTTCAAATCTATTTGCAAAGAAGGGATTCTGCCACAGAGAGTTAATCTCATATGATGCTCATAATGTAATATGAATCATAATAACAATTCTAAATAGCCATTATGGTAAGAGCAGTGAAATGGAACTTGAAATAAACAGTGCAATGAGTGCATATCAGTTAGCTTGAAAGGATAGGAGCTTTCCGATGGAGGAAGAGCGACCAAATACAGTATCTATTAAAGGACTATTAAATCTGAATATGAAGTGTCTCCCTAAAGCCAAGTGCAACTATTTGCCATATGAGTGGGAAAAAACAAATACATAGTTTTGTTGCCATAGGCTAGCTTCCTAATAATTTCCTAAGTCTCTCCCCTGTAGGATTCTTAGTCATCTAATAACGTGGTTAAACTCWAATCACAAACTTTACTTCAATGCAGGCACTGCTCTATTTCTGTTCTGTGCATATTGTCAGTAAACTTATTCATCAAGCTTTCCCACTGTGAAATCTGTTCACATTTTGGAAGTGGCCAAAGTATTCAATGTTACTGGAGAAGAGGGGTAGTCTGTCAGAAAGAAATACAGACAAGATTGTGAGAATCCATCATCACCACTTGAAAATGTTTTCTTTAAACAGACTATATTTTTTTGTCAGGGAAGGTAGGGTAAATATGGAATGGCTTTCTTATTGCTGTCAACACAATAYGTACAAGCACAAAACCTTGAGGCCTCAAATCCATGCTTTCCATGGTTGTCTTATATTTCAACTGGTTCTCCACCCAAGCAAATGAATTTTACATTACAGCACAAGGACAYATCCACAGAGACATCTTTAAATGAGTGAGAAAGGGAACCAAGGAAACATATTTGACAAGAATAACCTGATCTTGAACATGGATTAGTAACTAGAGGAATACTCTGTCTGCTACATTCATGCTTCCGTCTTCACAGATATTTTTATACAAGAAGCTTGATTAAAACTGTGGCACAGTAAACCAATTCATATTAGTCATGATAGATAATAAAAGCAAGCAAATTTATTTTCTTAATATTGTTCATTCTTACAAAGGACATTAGGGAGTCATCAGTCTGCAATCAACACTACTGTGATCTGATTTGTTCCATTGTATTGTGACCCTGTGTCGTCCTTTGGTGAACTTTCACAGGACTTTAGAGTACAATGTAGAAACAAATTGCTTATACACAAAGCTGTTTTTARGAGAAACTTTTTAAATATGAACTCTTTGAATAATTGAATAGTCATKATAAAAAAGGAAGTTTCATTTAAGAAGAGATTTCTTATTAAAATGTCCGTTTCATCAAAGTTTTAACCTTGAAGAATAAAATAAAAAGATAAACATTTCTGATTCTCACTCAATGACCGCAGAACATATAATGGAGATAATATTAAGATATGCCTTGCTGAGCAAATTATACAAAATTTTAGAGGGATATCAAWAAACTAAATTTATCCACATTTTCACTTAGCCTCTGAAAATACTTCAAGCATACTTCAGGTAAAACATTGAAATATGTAMGTTCTTCACAGCAACAGATATCTAGAAGAGGAGAATAAATAACACACAAAATTAYGACTATATATATGCTATACTTTGACTCAGGAAAATAGACCTGCTTAAATATACAGCTCAATTTTGAGATCCAGGTGTGAAAATATTTCACCCATGTCCAACATTGGTTTGGCTTCCAAGGCACTCTCCCTCTCTCAAATCAGACAGATGTATATAGGTAACATGCAATACGTAAGTATGGAAAAAAGAAAACTATTGTACTTTAAGTTTGATGTAAATCATGTGATGAAAATTCACTTCTTTAGTGAGAAGTTTATTTTKAAAAGGGGTTGCAGTTTCATTCATAAAGGAGACAAAATTCTGACTTTTACCATATGTAATCCAAATTATTGTTGTCTGGATGCAAGAAAATGTCTCATGAAAACTAGGTTTCTTACAAGTTGTCACACCTAAAAGACCCATAAATATTGCCAATCCATGGGAACACTTTCAGATWYGTTTATCTGCTTTATTATATGCTTCTAGATTGGGAAAACATAATTCACTTGCTGTAAGTGTGTCTATCTCTTTCCATTGTCTATAAAAGCAKCTAAGGATTAAACATTGATTTCTCCAAATCTAGAATAAATTAAATCTAGATTAAATACATTTAGTTTAGAGTACAAATGGATTACTCAGGGTTAATATCAGTTAACCACAAGATAACAATTAGACGCAAGATAACTATTTATGTGTACAAATGTTGTTAAGAGTGAGAATAAATTAAAAAGTAAAATATGTGCCTGAAGTAAGATTTAAGCTCTGAGACCCTTCCCAGGACAACATATTCAGCCCATGAAGATAAAACTAAAAAGACACCAAGACAACAATCCATAGGTTTAGTATGGAAACTAGCCTGTGGAATGTTGGAGCCATTTTTTTATTACACATTAGCAGTTTAGGTATGTTAGCAGCCAAGTTGTCCACAAAACTTTCTTCCAACCATTCATAAAYCACCTGCCAGCATCTTAGGGTTTGGGATATAACTGGATTATAAAATTTCTAGTGTTATGTTTCATTTGGGGACTGTATTTTGAGATACTTAATTCCTAATTCCATCTTCTCCTGGGGAAGGTCAAACATTAAAACCATTTTTAAACTAGTATTTCCAGCAAGGTATGCTCAGAACTCAGCTTCATTCATATAACTCTATGGTAAYTCCAGTGTTCTTCACAGCTTTTTTATGTACCTAATTAAATAGTCTGTGAACTAAATGAAACTAAACATTGAGCCCAAATATCCTCTATATTCCTGTGCTGCTGTATAACCATAAYACATAGTAATGGTTATCATATTTGATGGAGCTGCCTAAAATTATTCATATAGTACATATAGTATATAATTGTTGAAACCAATGTACTTTTWTTACAGCTTACTGCCAAAGGGACAGGTAGAGTTGCCCTGGCAAGCTGCACAACAGTGAGGGATTTGAGACTGGAAGGTCTGCACAGGGTGGAATGAGTTGAAACCTTTCCATACCACCTATAAGGAACACCTCCTAGAACCTCTGCAGCTGGACCTTATTTTCATCTCAGAGAAGTCTTTGTGTCTCCCTAAAAAATAGACGCTTCATCTGCAGCATGRAATGGGAGTATGGGCCTGGAAACAAACCAAGCTACAAAATTACATGACAAAGAAAATTAATTTGATGTTATTGATTTATTAAAAAATGTAGTCATTTCACATCACTTAAAAGCTAAAGATGCAATATAAGWTTCTCATCTTGCTTTCTGAAGAAACCAGTCAACAAAGACACATGAGTACATTCAGAAAATAGTAGAAAGTAATTTATTCTRTCTGGCTTCACATCTAAGTTCAAAACAGAGGTGCTGGAATGGATGTAGCTCTTAGTCTTGGTTGCCAATTAAATAAGCTTAGAGGAACATACTGTTTYTTTATTGTTTAAGGTAAACTGAAGAATAAATGAGATAAATCCTAGCACTCAACTGAAGTGTAATGGGAACTGGAGCAATTTTTTTTTTTCAAACCTTTTAATTCCTATCCTTACACCATGATGATCTTAAAAAGGTACGTCATTCTAGGGAAATTTGATTCTGCCTTTTTCTTAGGCTTATCACCTTCTTGAAACACAAGAAAAACCCCCATCTTTTCCACAGTCCATGGATTCAGTACAGAGGGTGCTAGACCACAGCATAATGGGTCATCTTTCAGATGTTCAACACAGGTTGCTGTGTTGGCAAAGAAGGAGACAATTCCAAAATGCCAAAAGCAGACAAGGCAAAAGGCCAGCTTGGCTGAACAGGCATCTTCTTTTGAAACTAAGGCAAAAAAATAGAAGGTATATGGCCAATGGAGGCAGGGTCAGATTACATGGGAGGAATACAGATATGCTGCCTGCCATTGTAGGGAGAATTGTGTGGTCAAGGTTCAACTCAAGTGGAAGCTGCCTAGAAATGTGTGGGACAATAGAAAGATTCAAGATAAAATCTCCTGGATGATCTGATATMTGTTTAAATGTGCTACAAGTTTATCACAGAGGAATGAAAAATAGAAAATAACGTTTCAGGTCATATAGTCCACACCTTGCTATTACAGTGTCTCAAATGTACAGGGTTGGGGTGTTGTTTTCTGTATGTTTGGTTAACTCTAAAATCCCTGGTGTTGATTTAATATGGCTTGTTTAATATCTTTAAATATACAGTGTATATACAAACACATTTAAACAAACATATGGGGGATTTCAGCACGATGAATTCCTGCTAGTGTATTTGGCAGTTCTCTTCTCCTCCTACATTCAGGCTGTTCTATATAAGGGCCTTAAATCTCKTCCCAGTAAAAYAAATTATACCAACATCATCTTGCAYCACTGAAGTGCCTCTTTCWGTTTCTCTTTCAKGTGTGTCTGRTTTCTCCCTATAATGCACATGTAAAGTGTCTCAGCTTCTCTCCCATGCTTTGTCTCACCTCTTGCCCAACATACACCCTCTCACTTAAAGGATTTTTCAGTTGCTCAAGATTTTTCAAAGCTCTGTTGCCACAGAAATGCTCCTCCATTCACCCCAAGTTTGTGGGTTAATTTAGTACCTGCTTAACCTACTTTTCATCTAAAGAAATAGTCAGAAACTGAGGTGCCTAGACAATAAGTGGGTAGCCAGGGAAACGTCTGAGAGGAAGGAGGAGAAATGGAGTGGACACTCTGGTGCACAGCTTTGAAGAGCCAGAGGAATTYATTTTGAATATTGACTGTGAGTTTTCCTCGTAGATATTAGTTCCAAATAAGAAGTAGCATCAAGATATTGTTTCCCTCAAAGAAAACTGCAAGGAATCTCKAGATGTCATATTAAATGAACATTTCCAAGTTCTCTTTAAAATGGAGTGTTGCAATTGAGACGCAAAATTCTGAAAGCAGCAGGTACTGGGATGAGCTGATCATCGTGAATGACAACTCATGAGCAAACAGAGCAACTGCTGTGAGACATCTTTCATAGGTATTTATRTCAATATACAGAAAAAATCATGACAGTCACTCCACAGTCTTATAATTAAAAAAAAAGAAACAAAAAAAAAACCCAGCATGCTCATCTTTACTTATTTAAATTGCCTTAGTCAAAGTCAATATGATAAGCAAATGTATACCATGATGAGTAAGGGTTGCACATTCTGAATTGTGATCAGGTAAGAACATCAACAATTTCTGAAGTACTAAGAAAATACATTTAATAAAACATGTTGTGTCACCCAACTAAAGCATGCACAAGGACAGAAACCAAGATGATAAAGTTTAACAGTTAGAATTGTTTATTATTTTTATTTTTATAGTTTTCATTTTAACATTCATTAAAAATACACTAATTTTTTTTTAGCACATAACTACTTAATTGATCCAATTTGCTTCTGGCAATATGAAACAGTAATATTTTTACTGCTCATGATGCCCATCAATTAAAATGTACCTRTTCCCTAGTGAGACTTCAAATACCTTAGTCTTATGAAGAGTATACCTAATTTTTTTTCACAGTTTAATGTAAGTCATACATAACTTATTAACAAATATCTGTCCTGAATTATAGTTGTGGGCTAGGAMATACAATTTCTAATAACTTATTTCACTGGAAATTAAACCCCCTTGAAATTTTCCCTATTGCATTACTTGGGACTAAAAAGTGGYTTTTTACCTTTTCTTATTCAAACAAAGAATGTAACCATTGTCCCCATTTAAAATAGATATAAACCATTGACCCAAATTTATTCTTATTGTAATACCACAGACTGAGAGTTAAGTTTAAAATATCTTTATATGTATGCACATGAATATTTGTTCTTGAATATATATATAGGTGTGTGTATATAGTGTAAAATTACAAACTGAATAAATGAGAAACTGAAAATTGCCAGTATTGTATTCAGTTGCTGCCTGCTTCCTGAAGATAGTCACCTTGTAATAGAAGGCTAACCAGGCTTCTCTGCTGTRAACATCTGCTTTTATTAGTTAAGCTCATCAACAGAAGTTAGGTGCAATTAATGTATGCAGCTTTAATGAAACATACAAAACAGCAATTATAGCCATAATTATAATATAATTAAATTGCAATCATATAATCAAAGTTAGCTACATAAAAACTTTGCCTTTGAAACAACTCAAAAGAGCATTGTACCCTTTTTTACTGTCTTGTATCTGCCTTTTTGCACCTTTTTTCCTCCAAGTATCTAGACAGAGTATAAATTTAATAGGAAAGTAGAGTATAAATTTAATAGGAAAGAACAACATACAGAGCTTACATACATACTTTACTTGCCAGCCTTGCATGGGTTTTCAGTGCATTTAATTTTTACTGAGCAAAAACTTACCCAAGTGCAGATAWATCTGTGGCCTTGTCAAATTTCATTAGGTAAGCAAGTTTGGGTCTGGTCAACACTGAGGCAGCAGACCTCCAAACACACATTATGTGTTGCACAAAATGGTATTACAGGTTCCATAAATAGTGTCTTCTAAGTTGATCTCACAACAATGTTAAGTTACACTGTGATATCTAGATGTTGTCATTGGAGGATATGATGGGATATCTACTGTCATTTATACCAAACAAGGTATAACAACCTTTTATAAAATACAAGAAAAAAAAATATGCAAAATTCAGTGGGTCAGTATGCTTATAAGGAAAACTGGTTGTTTATTCCAGGTATTTGGGTGACTTAATTTATTCTCTTTCCTGCTTAGTGACCTGTCCACCYATTCATGTCTTCTCTGTTCTTGAAGGTGAAAAAATATACGATAACAATAGTCCTTTCAAGAACAGAAAATGGGCATTTGTTTTTGTTCTGGTTTTTATCTCCTCCCACCCTGTACAAGGAAAAGAATATTTAAAGGGAGATGTTGTCTYGTAAGTATTTTTCTCATGTACACTGTTATGGATCATTTTCATTTGCTAACCAGATGCCTGACAAACTTTTWMYTYYTYMRRA
>CADDXX010000542.1:293685-304606 GCA_902810485.1 Alauda arvensis
TTTKGKTTKGTKTTTTTGTTTAAAKAAGACACATTAATGTTAGACRTCTTTGGTTYGAGGGCTGTTTGGTTATTACTAAGTCATATTTTCTCCATAGATCTACTTTGGTTACAGAGGGGAAATAAAARTCATCTATTTTGCCTGGTTTATTTATATTTTGATTTTTTTTTTTCCTTTTTGATTTTATTTTTTGTTCTCTCAACTGACTGCTTAGAGTCACAGAGTCTAGCTTTGAAGGCAATTTTTATTTTAGTTAAACAAGAAAACATAATAAATATTAGAAAYTTTTATGGCTTTGTACTTTTATTTGAATGAAAGCTATGAGCTGAAACAGGAAGAAAAATCAGCTTTGCATAATAAATGTGCAGTTTATWTCAGGTTTGAAAACCAGAAAATCACCAAGTCTTTTACTGTCAAGAATTTAAGGTAAGAAGACATTTGCAGAAAGTTTTAATCCAAGAGCAAATTTCAAGAAAATATAGTCTCACATAACTCTTCAAACTTTTTTTTTCTCAAGTATTCAGGTCATAGAGAGTTTTTAGTCAAAATACATGACTAGTAACAGGGTTAAAACACCMGACTCATGACCCCCATCTTCTACGTTTAGTTTTTCACCCTGTGATATTTAACTTTAAAACTTCACTCATAAAATYCCTAGTTCTTGAAGTTCCATGTACTAGATTTATACGTGTAGGTTAATAAACCAGGAGCAACTGCAAATAATTTGCAATGAAATATGCTTAAGATGAGGGTAGGGATGAGACGGTAAATTAATTTGCAGGTTAAAATCCTTATGTTTTTTGTTTTGGTTTTGGGATTTTTTTTTTTTGGGTACCCTCAAGTCCAGAGGGATATCCAGAGGGATACCCATGCTGGAAGAGTTGGGTCCTGAAGGACTGTGCCCTTTTGAAGGGATCCACACTGCAGCAGGTCATGAAGAACTTTATCATGGGAAGGATTCACACTGGAGGAATTCATAGTGTTGCCTCTTGTGGAAGAGACCCCATATTGGAGCAGGTGAAAAGTGCAAGAACTCCTCCCCCGGAGGAGGAAGAGAAAATGTGGAGGAARGAGCAGCAGAGAAAATGTGTGATGAACTGAGCAGAGCCCCTATTACCCAYCCTCCTGTATCACTGTGTTGGAAGGAGGTAGAGAAAATTCCAAGTGAGGTTCAGTCTGAGAATAAGGAAGAGTTGGATGGAAKGTGTTTTAAGGTTTGTTTTTATTTCTCACTATCTTACTCTGATTTGATTGACAATAAATTAAACTAATTTTCCCAAGTCAATTCTGTTTTGCCTGTGATGCCAATTGTAGAGTGTTGGGGTTTGTTATTWTCCATGTATATTGGTTTGTTCCAAGTTACCCCGTTTTTACTGTCTGTCATTGGTTTTACCTGGTCCSCTTCCCTGATGCAATCCCCCGGAGAAGTTGCACAATACCACGGGAAGATTGCATCAGCCCCTCCTTCACCCCTCCCCTGGCTCCTGTCTGTCTCCCCTGTGCCCTCCCCTGGCACCTGTGTGTTTTTCCTAAAACCTCACCCCTTGTTCGAGAAGGTTCTACTATTCCCCATCGGTGATTGGATGTTAAAGGTTTATCCCTCCCCCAGGTTATCCCCATTGTTCCTGTTTACGTCTATCCAAGTTGTAACCGCACCCCGATATCCCCTGATTGGTTCACTGTTATTGTTCCTCCCCCAGTTAAAAGGTGTTGCACTCCTCAGAGCGGGGCTCTTTTGGGCAGTCCCTCTCTGGGTGAGTTGGCCTCATAGGTTCAATAAACCCAGAGAATTGAGACCCCCAAAAGAGTCAGCCTCATTTCTTCAGCGGCAGCAGTGAGGTTCCCATCACTCCAATACCCACTGGGGTCTGTGTGCGGCCTCGGCCCACAGATCTTGGCAGGGTCACCTTGGGGCAGAGCTAGCCTCAAGAAGAGAGAGACACTCTACCTGCAGTAGAATGATCTCTCCTGATCCTTTTCCCATGAGGCTCTTGGGTTTTTTTCCTCCCCTATCAGGTTGAGAAGGAGAGTAGTTATRGTAGGCACCTGGCAAATAGCCACTGTCCTCTCACAGCTATAGTTTTTATTACTCTCTATAATTACTTTTTTTGATTTCTTTACACACAAATCTGTACTACTGACAAAAATCTTGTTATTCTGACCAAAACTTGTTATTCTGATTCAAATGTCTGTGTAGCGAATATTTTCTTGGTGACATGTYAAAATTGTAAAGATGTTCTCACTGRCATAATCTAAATCATCTAAATACTGCAGTGAAACATTAAAGAAGCATGAAGWAGWGAGCTAATGGTGATTTGCTGGTTTTTCCCTAAACAGCACCTTACTATTGTAGTTGCATTTTGCCTTGTTATTTATTCATAAATGAATTACCAAAGATATTAAACTAAAGTGAGAAGTAAAATGGATATCTAGCCACRTGAGGCAACATCTCTAACTACCAGTGACCCCTGTGATCTTGGCATCTTTGATTCATGGATCTTACTTGTGAAAATTAGGATTTGCCCTCGTCCCAAAACTGTCCTTTAAATAATGCAGAAATATTTTCAAGCTCATAGTTTTTTGAGTTAAGAACATCTTGTATGTGGAGTACTAAACAGTTGTTCTCTAAACAGACAAAGCCAGCCTGTTCTTCAGCCTGCAAATGGGAAACTAAGGCAGTGAGGTTTTGACTGGTGTTTTTCAATGTAATACATACCATTTTAGCATGTCTTGACTCTGTATGTGATTTGCAAGATCTCTCATTCTCTTAGTGTTGGCAGATTGTGAAAAAAAGACAAACTGGTTTTTGAAGGTGCCTAAATATATTTCATAATTGACTTTCAGACTAATAATTATAAAGTGAAACTGAAAATGAGTGGTTTTAGATTAGATGTYAGAAAGAAATTCTTTACAGTGAAGTTAGTGAGGCACTGGAAAAGGTTGCTTAGAGCTGTGGATGCCCCACCCCTGGAWGTGTTCAGGGCCAGGTTGGATGGTTTAGTGAACATGTCAGGAAAATTAGAACTAGATGATCTTTAAGACTGCTTTCAACCTAAGTCGTTCTATGATTCTATAATTCTATGATCCTATTAAATTTATTTACAAGAAGAAATTATGTATGATGCACAGTTTGCACTAGCATGACTTTTACAAAACAGTGATAAATGGTWCTTGCAAATGCTTTGTATGTGAGGGCAAAAGGAACAATTTCAAAAGGCAGAGCAGTGAGTTTGTGCATGCCAATTTCTTACAGGACCTGATATCTGAAAATTTTTTTTGGGAAAGGGCCTTTCTATTATCATCAGCAACCAACATTAATAGAGACCAACCACAAAWGCAAAAATTCATAAAAGTGCACAGGATGTTGCTGACTGTCCAATAAAATCAGCATTTCACTTGTGGTGGCTATATAATTCATTGCCAATCCAAAATGTTTTGTGAAGCAATTGTTTTAAAAGCAGAGTATAAATACCAATGAAGTCATAAGAGCAAATGCTGAATAATTCTGGTTTCAGAATAAAAGAAGAGAAATTAGCAGAAGAAAGTGGTGTTTAAATAGCATTAAGTTTATTTTTTTGTTTAGTTTCATAGTATTCATAAGCTAAACAGTTCTAATGACACCTTTCCATTCTTCAAACATACTGCAACAATGCAAGATTCCTTGCCAATTTCAAGATACTAGTTCATAAAGAAAGTTTGAAATCCTAAAACTTTTTTGCTAGGAATCAAAGAGTAGGTSTACACTTGTTCTGGAAGACAATATTGTGCACTGTTCCCAAAAACAGGAACATAGGAGGAAAAAGGTATTGAAATAGAAACAACAGAAAACAAATGATCAAACAAAAATTTGCAGTTATATGCTTAATTAGACAAAAAATATTTTTTTCTGCATACTATGTGTAAAGGCACATAAATCAGGTTTGATATTGACTTCTTCTCTTGAAAATATCGGTTTTGATGTAGCCCTAAAACAGGTATTTTTACAGGTCTATTCTGTTCTATAGGTCTTCTATAGGTTTATTATAGGTCTATAGATTACTTTTATAAAATAAATTTTTCTCAAGTCTTGCAAAATTCTTATTTGATTTTTTTTCCATCAGCCTGTGAGCTGTTGAACCTTCATTCAACCCCAAACAACCAATCATTTTCCTCAGCATTAATTTGTAGTACTATCCAGTATGCCCTAGTGTATGTCTTGTGGTTTCTGCTGTGACTTGARAAGGACACAGCAGCACCAAGGTCTCATGTCACTCCTAGCAGCTCTATGTGAATTCTTTTGGTATCATAGGGCATCTCATGCAGTACTAGATGCCTGCATTTGGAGAAGTGGATCTGCCTTTAATGTCTTTCACAGTTTTCTTTCATCAACAGTACAACTTGTGTTGGTTACTCATGAGTTGGTGGAATARAACAAAATTTTTTGGTCTCTATCAATTTCTGCACTGGATTGATGGCAGAAAGGAGGTACTGAGTATCATAGACCATAGACACATGAAGACTTTTGAATTGCCTCACATTTTCAGGGGAAGTTTCCCTTGTTAGTTTGGTTTTTGTTTSTYTATTTGGTGGAGTTTTTATTTTTGTTTTTAATTTTCCTAATCTCATTTTCCAGAATCAAAAAGAGCAGAGYTTTTGAGCATTATTYRCTCTTTCCAGGCAATATCAGTAGTMAGATATTCCAGCATGGGGTGAAATTTCTGCAGTGTATTTCACCTAGCTTTCTGTGCTTTCTGAATAACCTTTTGTTGCCTGATGTTCTATTTTAATGCAGTAATTTCCATTTAATATAAAGGAAATTATAAGAAACTCACAGGCTCAAATGAACCCATCTGAGGACTGTAATAGTCTCACAGCAGATTCTAGCCTCTCTGCCATGCAAGTCCTAGGTCAGGTAAGTACCTGGTGTAGGTAAAATTTGTTTAGGGCCCAGGGTTCCTTTCTCTGTTGCTTAAAATTTCATACCCTTTTATGTGAAACTTCTYATTTTCTCTGCACAAGAGCAAACCTCAGACGATATAATAGAATGGAATGGATAACAGAAAAAAAAAAACCAACAAAAATACCCTGAGGCTTTAGTTGGCAATGTGAAGTCTGTGTTGTCCAGGTTTTTACTCAAATGAATTCATTAAAAAGTATAAATAAGTCTTTGTCTTCAGACTTAAAGCATGTTGGTGGAAAGAAGCACTCAGAAATCTCCTTAATTTATAGACACATGTGGCAATGATTTTGTTTTCACTGTGGGCTATTGGTAGAAAAATAATAAAATAAAAGTATCCTTAATATCTACCACAACACACAAATTCAATAGGAAAGAGATTAATTTTTCAATGTTGCTTTTCAAGTCTTATATAGTCTTTAAAGCCAATAAGCAGCAATCTGTTTCCCCACGCAAGAAACTCCAGTATTAGTATAATGTATATTTTAAAAAAAAAAAAAAAAAAAAAAAAAAAAAAAAAAAAAAAGAAGAAAGGTGGGAGGAGGTACTCCAGGAACCAGAAAGAGAGTCTCTTTGCAGTCTTTTATAAGACCACGGTGAAGCAGGTTGTTGCTTTCACAGTACATGGGCTGTGATGGAGCAGATTTAAGCCTGTGAGGGTCTCCATGTCAGAGCTGTTGGGTAGTACCTGGAGGAAGCTAAAGCCCATGGAGACCCCACACTAGACCAGGGGGAAAGTCTGAGGAAGAGGGAGCTGCAGGGAGGAGCTCTTACAGAGTAATCACWAACCCCATTCCCTATCTGCCTGCACTGCTCTTTGTGACGGTAAAGTGGAAAAGCTGAGATTCAGTAAAAGTGCAAGGAGTAGTGCTTTCCTTTTAATTTTATCTTTGTTTCTGACAACAAACTCTGTTAGTTGGCAAGGAATTTATTTTCTCCAATTACATCATTCAAGTCATAGAATAGCAGACTCATAGGACAGTTTTGGTTGAAAGATACCTTAAAAACATCTAGTTCCAAATCCCATGCCATGGGYAGCGCACCTTCCACTACAGCTGCTCAGAGCCCCATCCGATCTGGCATTGAACACTTCCAGGGAACAACTTCTCTTGGCAACTTGTTCCATTGCCTCACCATCCTCACAGTAGTGAATTATTTCTTAATATCTCACCTAAACCGATTCTCTTTCAGTTTATGCCATTCCCCCCTAGTCCTACCACTGCATGCCCTTGTAAAATGTCCCTCTCCACTGCCTTGGGGCCCCCTTAAGGTATTGGAAGGCTGCTCAAAGGTCTGTCTGGAGCTTCCCCAGGCTGAACTCCAGCTCTCTTTACAGTGAGAGCTCTCTCCAGTCTTCTGATCATCTTTGTGACCCTACTCTGGATGTGCTCCACACCCTTCTTATATCAGGAGCTCAAGGGATGGATGCAGCATTCCAGGTGGTGTTGCACAAAGGCAGAGCAGAGGGGAAAAATCACTTCCCTCCACTTGCTGGCCATGCTGGTTTTGATGCAGCTTTTTGATGGTTGGCTTTCTGGGCTCTGAGAACACACTGCTGGATGATACAAAGTTTTTTTCAGTCTAGTCCATTTTGMCTGCTATGATAACTAATGAATGCTTTATCTTTCTTTATGTTTCCTTACGTTCACAAAATTTTCCATTCTATTTTCTCCCCCTATCCTGCGTGGGAGGGGCAGTGAGAGAACAGTTGTCTGTGTGCCTGGCAGCCAGCCTAGGTCAAACCACCATACAGATGATGAGAACTGGAGGAGGATGTTAAAAATTTTAAGAACAGACACCTCCTTCAGCAGGATTCCTGCCCAGTGGTCTCTGCTCAGGCAGAAGGATGCAGCTGCCACTTTGCTGTTTGCRGCTTYGACCAGTAGCMAAGCTGAGCACACATCYYRAAGACAGAAACACACAGAGGACACRGGCACAGAGAAGGAGCTGCCCCAGCATTCTCCCCCATTCAGGACTCACACCAGGCACAGSCACACAGGGACACATCCCCTCCWMCTCTTGGGCTGGCAGAGGCAGMAGGTCACAAGTGCAGCACACACCCCACACTGCCCGGSTTCACAAGCACAAACACCTGGCAGATCCCCTAAGCACCAGCATGGCCCCTCTGCCCACCCTGCTCCCCCTGCTTGGATCCTATAATCTTGAAATGATATGCTGCTATTTYGAAGTGTCTTTTTTGTCCATTCTTATTTTATCTTTGTTCTGTGACATGTAGCCTTAATCCTCAAACTGCCAAAAATGGCTGTTGGTCTAAAGTTGCCTACTGATGTCCCATTAGCCTTTTCTTCATAACTACCATGGACATAACTCACCAGATGAGTGCTAATTGTGTTTGARGACCTAATCCTGGTTTTGTTATGAACAGGAATGCTAAGCATGATACAGAATGATATATTTCTGGCCACTTGATATAAAAAATCTTAAATGTTTCCTGCACCACAATGATGTATTTGTGGTGCAGATATGAATAACTTATATTATTCAGTTATCACATTTTCAAGGCTATAAATAATTTTTAAAATGAATTTTAAATCCAAATTATTTTCTTCTGAACTTCAAGGAATTTGGGTTGCTTCAGCACTGTTACCAGAAAATGTAGGCCCACAAACACATTCATGACTTACAGGTCACATTTGATAAATTTCACTGAAAATTGCTGTTTGAGGCATCTCACTTTGTCCATTTTAATAGTTTCGATATAGTCTTTATTGCTTATAAATCCATGATCACAAAGAATGGCTTTACAATATCACTCAGCCTTAACCTCAGTCATGCAAGTACAGTTATCCATGTGCAAAGAACAGTCCAGATCTTTTAAATCTAAACCTCTCATCAGACTGCTATCAGCTGCAGACACCTGCAATGGGGTTATCCAAGCAATTCAAGTCTTTGTTGAAAAATGGTGACATTAATATAATAAAATTAAATTTGAATAAACTAATACATTAATAGAGTTTGATATTTTTAAGTATTAGGTAGGAAATCTATCCCATAATAAGCAAAATTTGTGTCATTTTCAGTGAACTGTAGAGAAACTAATGGAGACAAACAGGGCAGCATTGCAATGAACCCTCAACTTTCCAATCCACAGAATAAAGAAATAGGATTCAATTTTTCCTTAAGCTGACAAGAATTCTGACTTATATTAGTTAGGAAAATGTCTATAACATACAATATAGATATACTATACTTTTAAGACTGATAAAACAGCAGGGTAGTCTGACATTCAATAAAATCCCTCAGAAATTTAGCAGAAAGTGTTCATAAGAAACCTAAATTTGGATTCTTGCAGGAAATGAGTAATTCTCAAAAATTCAGATAATCATTTCAAATAATCACAGTGCTGAGAGGTTAAACGTATATACAAGTTTCTCTGGTCTTGGGACTTCCCCCTCCTAGCTGTACATCATTATAATCTTCTTCATTACCTAACCATAAGCCTTATACCTCTTCTGTATCTCCATGAACTATTTGTGACAATTTACCAATTTACTTTTCCTGCCTGACTAGTGAATTCCTATCATACTTATTTCTGCAGTTAAGAGGTACATGCTAAAAATGAAATATTTATTCAACTGTAGTAAATGTCTCACCATGCTCTTATAGTCTAGGAATAAAACAAAAATATTGCAACTTGTTAAAAAAATAATATAACAATAAGTATTTCTTTTAAAATATTTACAACTATTTGCAACTTTCTTTGTTTTAGAAGAAAGGTAGGCTGCATAGACTGTACAACCTCTTCAGTAATATTTTCAGCTTTTCCTAATAAAATCATTTTATTGAGGTCTATAACCCACAAATGCCTTTAGAAAATTTTTTCATCTAAATCAATTTGAAGCAGATCCCTAAAAGAGTTACTGTCTATCATTAGGTAAGATACAGTATAGTTATATTTGCCATTTATGTCAACAATTGTACAACATTAATATGCAAGATCAATACGTTTTTGCATTTTTTACTCCTGATGGAATTTTAACTGAAGATTTAATTTTTCTCTGAAAATATAGATTTRATCAAATGGAGTTAGCAATGTATGAAAAAATAGACTTTTTACAATGAAATTAAACTAACACCATTTAAAAAAAAACCTGACCTAAATTTAAAAAAATATTAAAAATATTATTTTTTATTAAAGGCAATAATAAAATAAATTTCCTGATTGAAGAATTTTGGGGTAGTTTCTGAGGCCTTAGGAAGTCCRACTCCAAAAAGAATGAAAGAGGAACAAGACACACGCTATTTCAAAGTTGTTTCTTATTTCTGAGCTATTAAAAATAACTGTATATATGCATATAAATAAAACCYGGCAAATGTTACTTTCACCTTGAGATTGATTATGATATTTAGAATTATTTCTGATACAGGAAGGAGGTGTGGTAATAGTCTTGCAACAATCCTGCTTAACAGCTACTTTGTAATGCTAATAAGGATAGATTAATATTAAATGAAGAAAACATCTAAATTCCCTTGAAGGCATTTTCTCTTTGTGACTCAAAAACAAAACAATAGAAGAGGAAGCAATAGGAATGTGAGTAAAATTACTATAAAGTGATGACCTAAAGCTTGATTTCATTGTTCTGCCAGCAGCAGTGGAATTGAAAAGGCTTTGTCACATTCTCTAGACACATTGACTGTGAATAAAACACATACCTTAGATAACTGAGGACCTGGTCAAGGATTAGACCTGACATGACATAATTGACTTTGAAGGCTTGAAGAGGAATTYAGACCATTGTGGCTAAACAGGAAAAATGTCTAAGGAAATCAGAYTAATAAAAGCCTGCCTGAAATGAAAGATCACTGTTGATAAAGGATAAGTTTACAATTATTATTTTAACATTAGTCACTGTAAAGGAATCCATGAACTATCAAASAACTCTTAAAAAACATGTAGTCAGTTGAATTTGAATATCTTGGAGAAACAAAACCCCAARCCTTTTTAGTCTACTCAGAAATTCTGAATGGTCTAAGTGGGTATTATGGACTACGTAGTGCTTGGAATTTTTCTGAGGACTAAAAATGCAAGTGTGCTGAAGGAGATATTTTATTCTTTGACAGTGCCAGTTTCTGCTCAATGACTATATAAATATTCCAGAAAAGAATATTAGACAAACTTCTCACAGCAAATGCTTTCTAGAAGTASAAGGTTTTAAATAGTCCTGGGGTAGATGTGTCAACAGTAGCAAAGCTTGGCTTCCAAGTTCTCTTTATTCTACAGTTRACTATGCAAATCTTTTTGTTGTTTATTTGTTTGGAATTTTTTGTTTTCAACTGCCTTTTCAAAAGTTTAATACCTTCCAATAATAKTTAATAATAAGTGCAATAGTTAGCCTGAAAGGTCCTTGAATTTCACTGGAAACAAATCTACAGACACTGAGATACTTGAAATGAGGTGACCTCATGGACAGAATGCATGTCCTGATGCATCTGYAACACTGACAAACAATCATGAAGATATGTTTACTGTCTCATGTACATCCAGTGAATGAAAGGGTTGGGAGCTCACTTGATACAGGTCCCTGTACAGGGAATAATTTTAGAACTTTTGTGAACCAATATTAAATGAGTGAAATGCAGCATTAAGCAGAATGATGAAGATGGTATAAGAATCAAGATGAACTTTCATWAAAAGACCTTGAAGTTAAACAGATTTTGATTTTCTAGGTCTGAAAAAACCCATTCTTTTCTTTATTGCTGTCCAGAATAAATATTGGACTAAGCCATCAGTGTTTGCAGAAATATTCTAAGAGGAGGATTTAAAAAAAATTAAAAAGCAAGACAAAATTAATCAGACTTTCCCCTTAATTTCCTCAAAACTTAGTTCTGAAGGTGTGTGAATATCTTTTTCCCTCATAAATGATTCTTTACATAGAAGTCAATATKAATCTAACTCCTAGGAAGGAGGGAGACAGGATTAATATACAAAAGTTCTTTGCTATAACTTTCCTGTTGCTCTATAAA
>CADDXX010000542.1:304639-389255 GCA_902810485.1 Alauda arvensis
CACAGCATGATGTCTTTCTTTTGTGCTATATCACAATGGTTAGAGCACTCAGGATGTGGGAGAACAGGTAAAGAGAAAAATGTATTATGTGGCTGTACTACATGATAATTTATTTGAATGACGCTTGCCAGAGATKATTTTTATTTAGCTTAAAACCAGTTCCTGTATCATGAATTAGCAAGAATAAGATTGTCTTTATTGAAAGAAGGAATGTATTTCAGGAACAGAACCAACAAGAAATGTGACTTGGAATCAAATATATTACTTGGACACYGTCTGTTTTGCAAATCTGTTAGTAGTCAGATCTTTATTGAATTTGCTGTGAAAGCTGCATCAGAGTCATTAATACTTAAACATTAACATTGGTTTAAAACTGCTAATGTMATGTCCAGGCAGGTAGAAACTTATTTCTAGCCTCTTGCAATCATATTGTAAGGGTTTAAAAAAGTGACAAAATTTCCTTAATATTTTTAGCTATGTTGAGTTACAGAAATTATCCACATCATCCTAAGAAAAGATTGCTTTTTTAACTCAATAAATGCAACACAGCGTTTTCCAAATAATCAGCAATTTTCCCTCTTGAGTTGCCTGAAAAAGACTGTGAATTCAGAGACCATCTAGCAAAATCTTGCTTAGCTGTGAAAATAAGCCTGAGGATGCTCTGCCAAGCATTACAACAAACTAAACTAAATCATTGACTATAGCTCTCAACAGAAAGGCTTCTAAATGGAAGATGATATTCACTGGAAACCTTTCCCTGAGTATCAAAAAYAGCAGCAGGACAGGGACAAATAGATACAAGAATTTCAAGAGCCGTACTCTCTTCCACAGAAGAATGAGGGCATCATGTTTTTCACTATCTAATGACATTTTGCAACACTTCACTTGAGTTTTATTTCTGAATATTTAACTTCTTTTGAAATATTGCTTGAAAATAAAGAAATATGATGCAAAATACTTCTGCTCCTCTTCATTCTGATAATACTAATTAGTGTATAAAAATCCAGTTATTTAAGTTCATGCAGCCATTGTTTTTGGAAAACATAAACAGTCATATATATTAAGGTTGTATGACCTGCATGTTTTTTGGATTCATCTAGAATCTAAACTACAACAATAGAAACAGGTACAATTCTTTAAATTAGGTTTTTTTGTTCCTTCCAGCAGTCAGATAGTTTCCCATGGGCACCTTTATCCCGTTCCTGTTGCACTAAATAAAAACACTAGATCTGACCAAAAAAAGAAGAAATGCAAGTGAACATGTCTTTTGTGTCTGACTTTTCTTCTTTCCTTCCTTGCTAAGATTTCAGAAGAACATTGACAGACAGTTTACAGAGCAATGAAATAATTAGTTGTGTATTTATCACTATTATTTTTTTATAGAGAGCTATATAAAATAACCTGGGGATAAAAACCAAGAAATTCTAATCTCTAAGCTCACAAAATCTAGTATTCATTCCTAATTTTAAATATTTCTAAGCATTTTTATTTTATTGTACTACATAATGTGTCTAAATGCAAGCCTTATGATTGTAGGCTTTTGATCTAAGCATCTMATAGGCTTAAATGTTCCTCAATTCTAGGATTTAGTTTTAGGACTCATGCAAGAAAATATAAATAAATAATTAAAAAATAAGTTTGTTAATATGTGTGCTGTATAGCATTGTGTGAAGATTAAAACAAAAAAAGAAAGAAAAAAAAAAAAAAAAGAAAACCAGATAGTGAATTTTAACTTCTGATTCTATTAGTCATACAGAGACTTGGGAAAAATCATGCTGCAACCAAAATGATATGTCATGTCCCAGGGCATTCTGTTTTAAAGGGAAGGATATCAGTGTTTTTAGCAAATCAAAATCAATTGCATTGAAAGCTCCAAACTAAAAATACTTAGAAGCCAGGGAATAAGGCTGTGACAATGCTTAACATGCAGTGTGCTTCATGACATTTACAATCACTTCCAAATTTGCAGTAGGACCTTCTCTTATCCTCTTTTCTCCCAAAGGCAAAATCTGAATATGCCACTTACACATTTGTGTTTCTGCCTTTCTTTGAGGAAACAAACATATTCCAACCTTCTTTCCTCTCTCTGAGCTCTGATGGAAAAAAACCCTTTTATTCTCTTATAAAACTCTTCAAAGTTTATGCTGCATTTGTTTGGTGCTTCCTTCCTTTTTAAACTCTCCTAATTATTACAGATACCTGTGAAAATCTTATGCTAACCTCAGAGAAATAAAGGRAAGCTTTAATGTCTCCCATTAACTTTGGAGCTGGCCTTGTTATTCTTCTGATTTTTTTGGATTGCTGTATWGTTAGGGTTAAAAAAATTAAAGTGAAGAACCTGCAATGCATAAAACTCTTGAYAGAAGTTTACCTGAAAAGAAATTATAAGACTGAATTATATAATCAATACCTACAATCAACTCAAGTATTATCTCAAACTTATAACAGCATCATTGGGACTAATACCATCAGCATTACTAAAGAGGTTTGTTTCCATGTCTTGGATACTTATAAAAAAAGATTTAAAAGCTCTTTTTTTCTTTTTACAGAAGTAGCATCTCACTTTTTGCAAATGACAATTCTTTTTCTAGCTGTAATATAGAAGTGGGACAGAGGTGCCTTTTTTTAAAGGAAAAATGTATTTGATCAGGACTAGCAATTCTTTGGGCAGTGTGACACCAGCTGCTAACAAGCTAGGAAAAAAAATCAAGTAAGAAAATGAAAGGAAGAAAATAATGAAAGTTCAGGCAGCAAAACAGCATACTTGTAACATTATTTGGGACAGAAAGAGAGGAGAAAGTCATTCCTGCATTGCATTATGCTAGAGGTCCCTGGTGGCAAAGACCTTGGACAGGTACCATATGAAAAACTGTGAGGTGAGAAGAAATTTCATCCTTACTATTTCATAAACTGCTTCTTGGAGGGAATTAAACTGTGTCCCCCTGCACAGAGGGAGGATTGAAAACAAATGAGGAGAAACAACTGTCATCAAGGAAATGAGTGATGCAAAATGGGAGCATGTTATTTGTGTTCCAGTAAGAAGTATGTCCATGTTTTCACCGTTTCCCCTGAGTCACCCACTGTTTCTTGCTGCAGGGTAAAAAGAAGGAACATTGTGTCTCTGCCTCCGAAGCTACTTTCCCTCACTGGGAAATGTGTCTCTCTTTTTCAGTCTTTCCAACCACAAATTCTTTATTGAGTGATTCCAGAAAAACCAAACCAATACAAAGAATTCCAGAAGGGCAGGAACTTCTTGAGTGTAAATTTAATGCATACTACTGCAAAAGCATCCCCTTGCACCACTGCACACATGCACYAGACAAATGCATTCAACATAGAAAACAGAGACTATCAGTATGAATTTCATGGGGAAAAAAAAAAAAAGGAGCAAGATCTCATTTTCTTTCTTTGTTGTGATACGATGATGCTACATGCTGCCAGATCCTTCTCTTAAATTGCTCTCTAACAGCTAGATGCCCTCCACAAAGCTGTCACAAGAGAAGAATAGCACACACCAAGGTTGTTTTCGTTTGTTTAAGCTCCTGCTRTGCTGCTTGTCTCCAGTATCAAAGCCTTCCTTTTTCAGAACAAATTTCTTTTAACATATTGTTCTCCCTTTCCAAGGTTCTGCTTGGTTCGCATAACAAAATCTCCACCATACACTCATTGATTTATTGAAAGAAGCTACATTTTCCAAAGGAAAATAAAAAAGCTGCTGAGGTATAGATTTTCACATATTGAATCAGAAAGCATATGCTGATGTATTGGTAACATATGATCCAAAATCATTATTATTAGCTTCGCTGGACCTTGCTACCATAAAATGATATTACCATCTATTTCTTTTGCTTCCATAGCAGAATTACAACTTTAAGCCTTCTGCTACCATACCTTGAAACAAGTCCTTTTTGGCACATAAACAGCTTAATACAGTAAGGACCAATCTCCGCAGGTATTTCTACAAACAGATATACATGGACATACAGTGTTTATRTATATATATGTATACATATATGTCAGTAATACCAGTATTTAAAAGTAGACAAAATCTTAATTGTCTGACTTAGTGGCATTCAAGGTGCCAATCCTTGTGGACCTTATGCTTTTTTCAACCTTTTCATTTTATGTAATATTAATAAGCATGTAACACACTACAGTAAACTAAAGTTACTACTAAAGAGTGAGAGTAACATCGTTAAAAAAAGAACAAGAAAGAAAAGGCAATTATTTAATAAATATTTAAWTTTTATGTTTATTAATATATACTTATGAATATCAGATACATTATTAAAAGAAATGGAACCAGTAAGGAGATATGTTCCAGAAAGGAAGCATCACCCCACCGGCAGTTTATTTTTCATCTCCTAAATGATARTCACAAATCTGTACTATTTATTAGCAGTATAGTGAGAGCACACTGCTTGATTCAGTYAAGTGTCCTCCCTCCCAGAAGCTTTAGGATAGTGTATGCTATTGTGTTCTCCTAGCATTATTTTTAGTCTTCCTTTTTTCTTTATCACGTCTTTCCTTGTGACTGTCTCAGCAAGTCAACATGATGAAAACAAATGTTATTAGACCTTCATTTTCACACTAAAATCCCGGAAGGGGAGCTCTCCTGCTTACAGCTCTAATTGCTTTAACAGCACATCTTTCAGGTCTTGTTCTTGTGGGTTTGATTCTGCAGCCCTTACTCAGCTTGAGTAGTACAGTTCTTCTGAGTAGTTTCATTGATACCCAGGAGCCTCCTCTCATTATTAAGTGCTTCTCAGCAGGAATAAGGATTGCAGAACTGAGCAGTGTGAGCTTATTTCAAAAGGGTGAGGCAGCTAGGCACAGATTCCRGTGAAAGGGAGCACAAGCTTTGCTTATCTCACATTTGCCTTCCATACAGATCTACCCCCCACTCCCCTCTGCCCCCACCACCCTCCAGTTCCCAAGTCTCTCAAGCACAAAATAAACAGAATTCTAGCAAGTTAGAAACAGCCAATTTAGCTGATGCTGTAGTTCATTTTTAAGCCAATGCATGTTATTCAGGATATTTCTATACAGTGAAAAAGTTACAACTTCAAGTGTCTACCRAGCTCCTGGTTTGCTCTCTTAAGAWAATTTTGTTTAGGCAGTCTCCACTGAAGTTATTAATTTAGACAAGCAAGTGCAAATAATTTATTAAAATAACTTTGCCATGTTATTTTATGTACAATATTTGATTTTTCAGGAGTATTATTAAGTTAGTCTTCCAGCTCGCCTTTGAAGTTTAGTAGAATTAAGTGTCTAATAAAGCACCTAAAAGAATTTATTAATATACAATTGACACAAATGTTTATGAATGTCAAAAYCCATTATATAAACCAGAAAATTACCCAGAATGGTTCCTCCAACAAATAACATATCTCTAGTAGAAAACATGATCTATAACAGAATCAGATAAAAGTGAGCAAGCAGCAGGATACAGACCCATACTCAAATACCAGGTACAATACAGCAGTGTTAGTATGTTGCATTTGGGTTTTTTCTAGTYATGGGAAAATAAAAGCATTGGAGTGCAGATAGAGTATTGCCCTAGCAAAACTCTGTGGCATCTCCTGTCATCACCAGCTCACTTACCTCCACAGAGCACTGCACTCTTACAGCTTCATACACTCAGAGATTCACAAATCCTTGTCCTGACGTCCAGAATTGTTCCCCAAATTGCAACATCAAGGAGATCCTAATGTCAAGAAAAAGAACTGCTATGTTAATGAGTAATTAATATAAATAATATTTCACATTGTTCATGATTTTCAGGTGAATTTCAGATTGCTTAGTCAAAATTAAATCCTAAAAACACAACTATATTTTCATTCATCGGAAGAGCTTTAACACTTACAAAATTCAGTTAATTAATCTATGAGGCTTAGCACACAATTACAATATAACATATATTAATAAAATTAATAGTTCATAAATACATACCCTCAGAAGCTCACTTGAATTCGGCTTTGTTTGGAAGAAGACAACATAAGTAAAAATAGTTGTAGTTAATGTCTGCTGAAATTGAAGGTAAGATGTAGTAGAGGTTGTGAAGATATACATTGGCATATATAAGGTGTGCCYATTACTACCATTRTTATTATTATTTAGYTCTCTGAAAATTGGGCAYATTTTATGTCTCCTTTGAGCTCAGATCAGAGGATAACTGTCTAATACCATGCAGAGTCTAATTCTTTACTCCAAAATGTCAAAACTCAAGCTACTTTGCTCAGCAGGTGTTTGGCTTTGTTTCTGAAATTCCCCAAGAGATTTTGAACTGCCAATGTTKTCAAAACTTGTATGGCACAGACTGTGCAGCCTACGAGTGGAGTTGATTTCTTTTTACATTGATTTTGTATTGAGAATCTAGGGATATTTCCTRCATATTTGGTGATCTATCACAAAAACTAGTTTCTGATTATCTCTCATACAAAGTGGATGTTTCCATCTTCTYCAGGAAAAGCCTGTGCAGAAGCCTGCATTTTTTCTCTTCCCCCCAGTATTTGTGGTCTGACTCCTTTCCAAAGCCTCATACATATCTACCTGCAGCAAGAACAATCTTTCATGCATAGAGCTTGGTTTYGTGGGTATTTTGGTTTGTTTATTGGTTTTGGATTGGGTTGGGTTTTTTCAGATGAAAATACCTGAAGCAGTCCTATCTCAACCAAGGTTTCTTGGAGTCTGTTGTTATTTTCATGTTCATATCATTCTAGACTTACTGGCATTTTGGTCTTTGWATTACCCCAATTACTAACAATCATGTTTAGTATTTTTTTCCTTTTATTTCCATTTTCTTTCTTCTGATGTTATGGAACTTGCAGYGATGCAAATCTTTAGCACAATCACACTTCTGAACAGGACTTCTMATAAGGCTTCCTTGATTAACTTTTCATGACCCTGTGTGCCTTTTGATACTGTAAAACCAAACTTTCCCGGAATTTATTTAGTTATCTTTAAAGATCCCTCAATTTAAGCTTCTCCTACATAGCTGAACCTTTTAAAATGTTTCTGGAATTACTCAATTGGACTAAAATAYAAGCCATTCTTCTCTTAGTCTGCAGCAGTTTCAGCTTATTCAGCACCAGAATATGAAACTGATGTACAAAACTGYAGCCTTTGTTTAGTTTCCTTATTTGACCTATCATCAAAAATCAGATGGTATATTTCTAATTATGTTCTTAGCAAAGCAATCCTTGCGAATTAATTTCTCACAACTCACATCAGCCAGATTTATCTTTCAAAGATAGTAAGCCTTCATCATATTGGATATTCAACACAGATAAATTTAGACTGAAATCTGCAACAGTGTCCAGCTTTAGATCCCCCCTGGAAGTAGTGGAAGTCTTATTAGAGGCTCCAATTTTAAGTGAATGTTGAAGCTGCTACCTGTAATGTTTCACCTGGTTGTTTAATATGGCCTTTCAAGTGCAATTTATGACTTTGTTCACTATCTACTAAGTATATTAATTAATCAGTGCTTTATGAACCTAACACTTTATGGGTTKTGTTGCTTAGCAACAGAACTTCCTCCAATAAGAGGCAATGTCCAGAGTCCTTTAACAGGCTTTCATCTTCCATTTTTAAATTCAGTAATTTCAGTACTTTTAGAAAACAAAGCACTTCTAATTTCAAGGCAAATATATTTTATTTAATTTTTCACTTCCATTTCAAATACTAAAATGACACTGGAATACTAGGAATAGCTATAGCTGCACTAACATATTATTCACTGTAAATGTATACAATGGAATCCAAACAACAGTAATCACATCAGCCAAATGTTGGCAGTTCTTTTCATTGCTGTGGGAAACACACTCTCACTCATTCCAAATTCCCTATTAAATCTGTATTAACGTCCTCCATCTCTGGAAATAAGCAATAGAGTAGTAAATTATACTTCTGTGTAAACTGAATTCTAAAGTTGAGAACAGGACTTTTGCAATTTASAGACATTTTAACTTCTAATGCTGTTAAAATAGATGTTTCTCAGTCTATGAGCTTTTCTGTGGCACATATAACAGCTCTGTTTGTACATCAAGGGTTCAGTTTTTAATTCCATTGTTATGCATAACAATATTAGAATTAATATCAGTTTCTCTGCTTTYTAGGACTCATTTCCTGAAGGCTAAATTTATCCCCACCCATGCAGACACCAGTGCAGAAGGTACCCACTAAATTATCAACCTTTGCAAGAAGTGTAAACATTTAACAAATATTTAGTCTGATTCTTGGAAATGTTGTATATCCACTTTATGCCTGTGTCAGATGTTCAGMACTAAAATTACACCTGTGTCTAATTTAGAATTATAGAATCAATGGTAGCAACCCTTTACATTAAGGTAAATACCCCATATAATACATCAGAATAAAAAACAAATTTGAAAAACTAATTTTACCCATATTTATATTAGACAGCACAGTCTTACCATTTTTTAACACCAAATGATTTGTAACACCAAATGTGTCAATTTACCCCCTTTGATATACATATATACCACCATCTATGGAGAGAGGATTTGTTTGGAGAGAAAATAYAAAATGCATRATAAATTCATTTGGGTACTAAGCCTATGAAATTAGCCTTTGACAGGTGCTAAATCAGCAAATATATTTTATGTGTCCATGTATGAATTATGCCTCTTTAGTTTTTCAGAATAACTAGGATTTCACAGTAGTGGAAGYTATAATCTTCAATGTACATGCGACACTGCTCAGTGGTTTGCTACTGCAGTGTAGCTATTTGGATAAGCATTTCTCTTTTCMCATTATGTGATATAATTTCATAGACATAATCTTTCACATCTGTGGAGTGTCACCTCATAWGAAAATCTAATGAGAATATTGTGGGATGCAACTGGTTCCAGTAAAGTAACCCATCTGATAGACATTCCCTTAAAATCTATGTAGGACATAAAAGGATATATTTAAGCTGATCTTTTCTAGAACTGTGCATGCTTGGCATATGCAGCATAATTTGTTAAATGAGCACTAACCAAAAGTTTGGATTGCAACAGTTATTTTTATAGACAGCTTTTGAGAAAGCTTTTATTTTGTTTTTCTTTTTCTTTGAAGTCTCTGAACTGYATTCTTATCTTTGATACAGATGAAATGATGAAACACAGAGAGAACAAAGTTATATTGAAATGAAATATAATTCCAAAATCCTTTGTAATTCTTTCTGTRTATGACCATCCTTCAGATGCTCATTGTCTCTGTTTCACACATTTTGTCTTCATTAAGAACACTCTGAAATATTGAGAAAAATAAAAGGATTAGTCTTAATTTTTTTACCCCTTTTTCACCTGAGCAGGATTGTCAGCTATTCAGCTAGCATCACAGGGAAAAGTCCTGAGGACAGTTGTAGGACATAAATATGGCAAAACCTTCTTGCTACCACAATGTATTCCATGAATATAACAAAGGTATCTTTGCAATTTTTTTCACATTTCTCTGTGCAATCACTGGTCAGGAGAAAGGAATTGTAGACATAGTTTTGGTCTGCTTTTTACTGCTAACAAAGTAAATATTTTTCAAATGTTTTATTTTCCATGGTAACACAATTAGCGTGTAATGTTTCTTAAAATGTTAATAAAGCATAAATAAATGTGTGCAAACTTTCTTTTTTTCAGAGAACTGCAAATATTTAGAGCTTCCAATAACTGTTGAAAGAATGTTTTGCAGACAGAAAAGAAAAAAAAGGAAAAAAATCAAGATCTCATTCACTATTCATGGCTGGGAATGGACMTCTCAAAATTTTGACTGCATTTGTGGAGAAAGGCAATCAGTCATGCAAGGGTGGAAGCTTGGTTCAGACTAACCCACAGAAATAACAGTGTCAAGTAGACATTATTAGTGGACCAAGACATCATAGTCATTGAGGTCTCTGCCACCTCTAAAATAAACTTTATTCACCTCCTACTGCCAACTCAGTGACTTTCTACACCATTCTATAGACATACTAATTTCAGTTACCCAGTCTGGGACCAGGCAAGAATCTCTCCTGAGGCTCAAAAAGAAATGTCTCTATCTGCCTGCAAAACGTAGATTTTCCTAAAGCAATGTTAGTGTTCAGAAATAGTTAGCAGAATATTTGGAAAAGGAAGAATTTTCAAGGATTAGTCATGAATGTATTTAAGAAAAATTTTGCTGATTTGCCCTGAGGAAGTTAAAAGTATTCGTTATATACTGCCAAAATATGGCTGAGTATTGTTAAGATAATTATTAAGAGAGTTTAGCCTCATCATTCTGCTAAGCTTTTTCCAGTGTTCACAAATACCAAACTTKAAGTTACTGSAGCTGAAGCTATGGGAGTATTTAAACAGGGTTCTTAAGTCTAAGTTCATATTTGAAGGTATCTTAGAGTGGTGTGTGTTATGAAAGGCTCTACTCAACTGACTGAATCAACAGTGCTAGGATATTCAAGATACCCAAAGAACCTGGTAATGACAAGTGAAACATCCACACACACAGAGATCAGTCGGAATGCCACTGGGCATTTCAAAGAACAATAGACACCCATGTAAAAAGTAACTGAATAGAGTGCTATGAATTGCTTGTGGATCCTCTGACTACAGTAGAAGCTCAGAAATACTAAAAGCTGCCTGTAATCTGGAGTTCAGTCCCTCTGTAAAAGTGAATATTCTGTCACCTTAGGAGCCCAAAGTCATTTGAGTTGATATAATAGATATCAGCTGGCTTCCATCTGCCTCTGCAAAAAGGTGCCTCTCAAAGCTTTCCTTCCTCTCTGAACATTTTAGCTAGTCCTGCGGATTTGACATGTCACCTGACTCCAATGTTTAGGCAACTGATGTCCATCATGGGTAGATGAGCAAAGAGAAGAGTAAAGAAGAGAGATATTTTAGAGTGACTCATTTCATAATTYGAACCCTTTAAAAATGGTAAATCATCCCACTGATGCTAGACACTTGTGTTTCATCAGTGACTATAGACATCTTCCCTTTAGGAGGTCAGGGCTAGATGTGATTAGTCCAGCTACAGGCTGATTTCTGAGTACCTTTCATCCATTCCATTGATGGCTAAGTGGACAGACCTTTTTGGAAAGCTCATGACACACTTGTCTGCTCTTGCAATCATATGTCTACTTTGAAATATCTGGCAATTAGATGGTTGATTCTATTTTTAAGAGCCTTCATTAGTAAGAACACACTGCCCTAAAGAGAAAGTAGATCTCAAAAACAAGTTTARATACATGGAAAAAAACATAGGATGTAAAAACTGTAGTGAATGTAATGAATCTTTTAAAGTGCTATTTCAAGTTATTGTGATATTCTTGGGAGCTGGAAACTGAGAAAAAGCTGAATGCATATTGAAGATACCACATTTTTTCTTGTTTATCAAATTCTTATTTCATTCTCTAGCAAGTTCTGAATTATTGATTTGCATGTTGATAAAATTCACCCTAAAGTTAAGAAATGATGAAAAGAGAAATTTGAATTGTAAATATTTATATTAAAGTAATTGTTTAAAAAATGAATAAAAAGCCCAACAAAACCCACAGAAATTTAGCATATAGGTAAATCATGCATATTGTACAAGATAATAGCTTTTCATCTCAACAGTTTGTCTAACACTGAAGCATAAGATGAACACAGAATCCACAGTTTTTGTGAAGTTATTTGTTTGGGATTGTTCTGAGATGGAGCAGATCCGTGAACTRCTCCTTAGATTTTGCCTTATTGACTTACCTATAAATGCTTATAGACATATTTCCCTGAAGCACTGTTCTTTAATCTTAAAAATCTTTGTGAATATGCTGGGTACTAAACCTGACTGGACTTTGTTCATCATATTGTGCTTCTGAAAAAAGGTTCAATAATACAGCCTTTGAATTTATCTTTTTAATCTTTTCTCCTTTTGTGGTGCTCCCAAACACAAAATTTTTCTCTCTTTATGTAGGTATACAGAGAGAAAATTGTTATCCATACCATAAAAATATTTTATTTAATAAATGGTTAGATGGATAGTGGTTTTGGTTCAAGTAACATGGAAAATCTGTTGAAAGATAGATCTAAGGACACCTCCTCTGGTCCAGGAAATCTCTGAAGCATAAACCACTATAAGCTCTAAGAAAATGTTTATTATGTTCATGTAGTGGTTTCTCTGGGATTCTCCACTAATGGTTTCTGTGCATTGAACAYCAGATGGGTCTTTAATCCTGATTCTGGAGAAAAAAAAAAAAAAAATTTCTAGACCAAGACCACTCCTCATTGACACTAGGAAAAAATAACAGAAGACAGTTAAAAGATTTTCACAGGGTTTTTTAATTACTATTATAAATRAAATTATTAGAAATTGACATTCCTGAAATAATGCCAGATATTGCCTTTTTCTTGCTATTCTTAATATGAGTAATTAAGCTTTGTTCAGAATCTATGAATTATTTAATTTCAAAAGTTTTCCTTTCTCTTCTTTATAATTCTAGCAGATTTTCCATTTTCAAATTCATGTAGAAGTGTAATGAGCTACTGGCTTTAAAACATGAATGACACAGATGTACAAGTTTAGCCAAAGTTCTCTTATTTCCTRTGACACCATGAATAAAGGACTGCTACTTTTGGCCTCCAGATTGGTTCATTACCATATTGCTCAGAGCAATTTTTTTGAAGGGAGAATGATGCAGTTTTTTACATTGAAGCATTTATAGAGTAAACATCTAGATTTGTCTTTTTTTATTATTGTTCAGGAATATGAATTCCTTTTAATTTCTACAAATCACTGACTTGTCTTCCCATGAAAGGACTGCATGAATATTTTATAAGGCAATCTATTTTTCTTAATTTGTTATTTCAAGATGTTTATAGGTGTTCTTATTTCTTCATACAAAAAAAAAAAAAAAACACACAGAGCACAAAGCAATTTTCCCCCTGTATTTTATGGCAGGAGTCTCGTTGCAATATATCGGGTGGCTTCAGTCGTATAAAGTTGTGAAAATGTGATTGTGCTTGTCTGCCTTAGTAGAGCGTGCTGGGATTACCAAGGAAAACAACTTCCCAAAAATTACTCAACAGTCATATCTGTGAAAATGCAGACTAAATAACCCGTCACTTCAGCACTTTGCCAAACTGAAATAAAGTAATACATTCATCTAGATATCTGTTCTCAAAGAAGACTGACTTTTCAATGACAAATCTGATGTTGAGTCAGCACCTGAAACACGTTTGCACTAGGGTTATTTGACAATATTCATAGGTTTTATGTGGGTAATTTATTTTATGTCTGGTACACGCAAATCAGAGCTACCACAACGCTGCYTGCTTCAACCTCTTCTACCTGCAATGCAGTTAAAGGTCCCTCATGGAAGACTGAATAATCAATTCTTCATTATTCTGCATTATCAATCCACAAGTGTTGGTGAACTAGGCTCAACTTTTAGTCTCTGCTCAATGGGTTAAAAAGAAACAGGTCATAGAACCCTGACCTATAATTCTGTARCCATGTAATACCATGTTTCCAGTTTGAGAAGTCCAAAGTTCTTCACTGAGTTTGCAAGGGCTCAAGACTACAGATTGTCAGGCCCATTCCATATGGACTTTTCTTGATCAAAAATTATTTTTAATCAAAAGTAATTATTACAGAAATAAGACATTTATGCAAAAAAAGTTTAACATTAATAATGATGCAGTTAAAGTTGACATACTGCACTCCTTAGTTTTTTATCCCTTTCCTTGGATCACTATTCAGGTGGGAAGATCCCAGAATCATAGAGCTGTAGAATCATCGAGGCTGGAAGAGACCTTCAAGATTATCCCACTGATCACTGCAACTCCTAAACCACCATTTCATATCATCCAGCTCCACATCCTCTTGAACACCGCCAGAAGGACACATTTGCTAAAAGTATTGAGATCACATTCTAGGTATTCTTATGTCTTGGTTAGCATTTCAAGTGATAGAACATTCTCTTCAGGCAACCACATATTGCCCACAAAATCATTTTTATGCATTTTAGGCACCAAAATAGAATGTGTTCCTCAGCTTCATCATCCAGTGCAACAGGTTGCCCAGAGAAGCCATGAATGCCCCATCCCTGGAAATATTCAAGGCCAGGCTGGATGGCAGAGGGGAGCCTGAGCAACCTGGTCTAGTTGGAGGTGTCTCTGCCTTTTTTTTCCCAATTTTTTTTTTAGAAAAAAAAATGAATCTCCAATTAAGATACAGATAGGATCAACTCTAATAAATTTTCTGGATAACACATCTGAGTCTGTTTCCTATTTCATAGACACCAAATATTTAAGCACTAGCCTCACTAAGAAAAGTGTGAATTTCCCTCTTCTTTTAAGATGAAAAAAACAGTCAATTCAGCATAGATTTTTCAGTGAAACTATACTTCCCCACTGATTCATAATTTGGGAGCCATTCATTAAAATATATGTGAAAATAGAATAGATTACTACCTTTCCCTGTCTTAATTAACTTTACCAGGGTTCCTTTTAGTATTCATTCTCCATTTTGTGAAATACTAGGGTATCTTAACATTCTCAGTGATATTTACACTGTATTAGCTGTCATTTTCTATTTTAAATCAGATTCCACTTGCTACATTTTTAACCCTTAGCTTTGGTACCAGACATGTTGCATCAGGTTTGGAAGGGTGAAATAATATTTTTCTTCTTTCTCYCCACCTCTGTTCTTTTTTCTTTCCTCTTTATTTATTTGAAAAGGAAATTATAATAATGCTGGGTAAACAATGCTTTCTATTCCATTATGGCAGAGGGTTTATGTAGAGAAGAAAATAAGTGTTGTACATACAATCTGTAACATGTGACAYGTTGGACCCAATTAATCCACATTTTGTAACATCCCATATGCCAAACAGGGCCATGATATTTATTGTTGATCAGCTTAATTGTTTACTACTCAGAAAAYTCAATTGAATCACAGTTTAATCTTTTAATTTTCACTTTCACAAAATATTCACAATACATACATAACTAATCACATTGCCTACAAAGGGAGCAATTTAGAGTTTTGCCACGTATTTAGTTACCGTGTATTTGCCAAGATACTTTTTTGTTATTCTGCTGTTGTCACCTGTCACTCAGTGAAAACACTTGCCTGGCATTATACAGCATCATTGATCTTTACCTAATGTGAAGTAAGTGATATAACTTATGGCTTCTCTGATCATTTCTTGAATGTGAAAGCTTTGCCAAGATCCTTTAGATGTGTGGCACATCAGACTGTAGACCACAACTTTCATTTGAAAAATAAGGATATTAATTCCTACTAAGACATTAACAGCAAAAGAAGGATTTTCCTACTATAAGAAACCTGCAATTTTCCTAAGATAAGCAATTAATAATACTTTACAAGAAGAGAGAATATTCCAAAACAAGAAGTGTTCTTGAATAGCATATTGTGCAAACCTATTCTTATTAGAGGTGGTAGAACTGGACATAGTCTTAAGAAACAGCATGAAATATTTTTATTTAAATAATAATTAGCCCCAATTCTGCTTTTAGGCACAAAAAAGTATCTGTTTTGGATTTATCAAGAAAATAYTCAAAACAATAGTAAAATTTGTATAACACCACCAAGTTCTTGCAGTTTGCTTTAGGAATTGAGTATTGTGGAGAACATTTTTTCTGTATTTTTAAATATGGGTTAAGATGGGTTTAAAAACCTTGCACCACATATTTCTTTTCATTAAATTGCTTTATCTTAGCATAAAAACTGTCACACTTGAATTTTTATATTATTATAGTAGATATGAAGTGATTTTATAGCAATATGAAGTCAAGAGCTGAGTTAACATAAGAGCAGGAGAATAAAAGCTCAGTTTTCAAACATTATCTAGAAAGTTGAAGACAATGCATTTGATGAAGTTCACTACTGTTGCTATGATTTCTAATGCTCCTTTGATATTTAAAAATGCAAATTTCTTTGTAAATTTTGTTTTGTATGTCATTGATAAAGAAGCTTTTGATGTCAAGATATCCAGTACATCAAGGAAAGTTCTAACAGCATCTCCCAAACCTGCAATCTTTACAACCTACCTGAAAGGATTCTGAAAATGGTGTCTGAGTAACACACTGACTCACTAACACTGGTTTTTAGTTAGTGCAACAGCACTGGGGAAATCACAGAATGATAAGAAGCTAATACTGGATTAACCCTTAAAAAAAAAAAAACAACAAACAAGATAACTTAGCCAATAAGCAATCAGCCCTGGCTAATATTTAACTAATAAAGATTTAAAGCCATATAACTTATGCTACAGAATATTAGTAACTGATTTTTTGTCTTTCTTCAAAGGATTTCAGATGTKGTATGCAAAATATCTTTCATTTTGGATTCTGCAAGGACTATTAATCACTGACAAGCAAATATGATCCTTATGATTGTTGCAGCAGCTGTCTTATTAGAGRGTAAAAATGAGCCAAGGCACAGACTTCTTGTTAAATGCTGCATGAAAAGGGCCCTGGCTTACTCCTCTTCACAGCTTAGTCACCTTAACTCCAACTGTTTACTGACTCTGGCCATAGCAAGTTTCTACTGTAGATTTCCCTTGACTGCTGGTTATTTCCTGCTAAACTATGGCTGCAGGCATTRGTTTGCAGACTCTGAATGCAGGCTTTTACCCAGCTAGACTGTGACTACAAGTTCCAACAACAGGCTCTAATTGCAGACACAGACTGACCTTACAGCAGGGATTTCCTCTCCAAGAGCCTTCATACCTTCATGCTTCCCTCCTTCATACTCCTCACAGTTCCTACCCCATGATAATCCTCCTCTTCCCAGCTAAACCCCTCTTTTATCTTACTCAKCCTTATTGGATACAGCTGTTACTGATCAGGGCGAGGCTGTATTGGGTAATTAACACAGCTGTTACTTGCCGAGGTGAGGTCACCTGTCTTCCCTTATCCTACAATGATATTATCCCCATGTAACATGTTAAATGGATTAAGAACTAGCCAACCCATACATTTTAGCTTGATGATATTTGACACTGACAAGCAGAGGGAAATGAGAGAGGAGTGGGATTTCACATGGGTTAGTACTGGTGTGACTGTCTCCAATAATGGATATTAGACATAAAAATACTAATTTCAAAAAGTCAAAGGGTTTAAAGTCTACAGTGATAGCAATAGGAGATCATTTTCACACAGCACAATTTCTCATTAGCTGCAGTTTCAGATACAAAAGACAAAATGTAGAGAAGGAAAATGAGAACAAATTTCTAACATGACCATGAAAAATACAATAAAGGAAGAAGAAACATACACAGAGACATTCTAAAAGTTGGTGTGAGAGATGGAAAAAATTAATAATGGCTCAAAACAACTGAAGTGCGTGTTTGGAGGGGTGGGCCAGGACAAGCTCTGCAAAGAGTGGCATGATGCACTGCTCCACAGCACTGCTCCTTGGACACTGTAGTCCAGCCCAGAATGGCTATCAGCCACTGGCACACCTTCAGGGCCCCAGGAGACTAAAACAGATAAAAGCAGTTGTACAAAGGCATACAKGGGCACAATACAAAGTTTTTGTATTGTAGCTAAGATRGTGCTGGAATTCAAGCAGTGATTATTAATCTTTCTCTGCCCCCTTTCTCTTTTCTCCCTGTCTCTCTCGTTCTTTCATCTCCTGACTTTTGCCACTCAAAATCTGGGTAACTTAAAGTTGGGTGTTTAGAGTTTGCTAAGTCAGTGACTTGYGAAATGCTTTATTTCAATAGAATGTTGCTTTAAAATTTGCCAAGTACCATTATTTTCTAAAGTTTGTCAGTAAAATTTTGTTGTTTAAACTTTTGAGATTGTTTTCACATTCTTCCTGTGCACTTGTCTCAGGGTACTAAAAAACTAAGCCAGTGTAAGAAATTTGTTAAATGAGTCCGCAGCTTTACAGATGACAGGCAGAATTTGTGGACCAGATTATCAAATATTCCATCTTTTTTTAGTGAAGAGTGGCCACAACCCTAAGGAGCCACTGAAACCAGCTTCACGTGATTTTTGAGGCATGTATGAGGTGTAGAACACTCATGGGAGATGTAGGAGCTGCATGTCTGAACCAAGCCTTGTTTAATTGCGAGTTATTTACTTTTTATTATCATATTTATCAGAGATGTAAGTAGTGACAAAGCTACCTCAGTTTATTTTACTAATACTTCCCTTTCAAATGACCTTATGTGACTGTCTTCTGCCCACATATATCCTACAKATATCACACAAACTTAAATGTCGTTCATTGAGTCTCATTTGCGCATCCGAGTGCCAGGTTAGTGGCACACCAATTTTAGTARTATACAGAAGGATCTTGCTATTTTGAACTAAAGATTGCATTTAAGGAAACGTAAAAAACTCAGTGACAAGTCTAACCCAGTAAAACTACTTAAAATACATCTGCTTGAAGGAAAGGGTCAGTAACAAAGACCTAGATAATTTTAGAAGCCATTTTTTAAGATGTGCTATTATTACAGAGAGAACAGTATTCTCTCCCATAATATTTATGCAAGGCAAACTACATGCTTTACATTCACTCTTCAACTATGTTTAAATTCTTTCCTTTTCATCTTCACTATAAGCCCTAGAATGATTGATTTGCTAAGGTGCAAAGTGCATATTTTCAATATATGATTGCTAAAATAGCCAAAGAAAGATCTGGTTTTCCTTCAATGAAGCAGTTGTGTGCTGGGATTTGTTCTCCAAATCATGAGGTAGTTTGAAGTATAATACCACTGAGGAGTGTATTTCATACACTACATGTAGTTTGTTCAGCTACAACCATTTGGCAAAGGAAAAAGCAATAAAATTTCTTTATTGAAATTGTACTTCATATTTGTCTGTAAATTCTAGCTACTCTGATAGTGAACACAGCTTTATGTAAAGAAGTAATCAAATGTCTTCTCTGATGTTTTTATACTAACCAGAAAATAAAGTTAGAATTATACAATGAAGCTAGTAACTCCAGAAACAATATGCAATAAAACCAGGCATAGACATTCACCAAGTACATATAAAACCAAAGGGAAAATTATAAATTCCTGAGAAGCTGAAACCGTATCTCCTTAGCCACTTTATCTAAAGCTACTGGGGTTTTCAAAAGAACTCAAGCCCTCTGCTTATGAAAAAAGACATCTGAAGTTGGAACCTCTTTTTATAGGGCAGTGTTACTCACCAGCAGTGCTAGTTTCTTCCTTGTATTACAATTCCAGAATGTGCATGTAAATGATTTCTTTCCTCTGAGGTGAGATAMAAGTTTCCTCAAATATAGTAATTCTCTCATCTGAAATAATGATGCTTCAATGAAGTAATATGCATTTAAAACAGGTGAAGACCCAAATCAGAACACTGGAGGAGGCACAAGGTGGGRCAGTGGTGTGTAAGAATAGATTTCCAGGGCTGCAGGTTCTCTTGAGTAGCCTTCATCTATGGTTCCAGAGGCTGTAACGGATTTACACCAAGTTCAATCAGCCATCACCATGTGAAAGTTTTGGATGTCTCCAGGCTTATGAAAATCATACCATATGCTGGATAACAGTTGAATATATATATATATATATATATATATATATATATAACCTTAGAAATGTGATGGGCTTTCTATTCCAGGACATCTTGACCTGGTTCTGAACATAATTTGATAAACTGTCTGGGGCTGTGTCGTTTGTAAGCTTTTCATTAAGTTATTCTAAGACAGATGCTGGGAAAGAAAGAGATGTCATACAAGGTTATAACATGTCACAAACATTGCAGAATTACTGCCTGTACATATACATATTATTAAGATCTAAAATGTGAAGCCAGAAGAATGTAATTAGTACTAAAATTCTGGGTATACTAATCTCTGGAATTTTAAAAATCTCTTCTAGCTTTCATTGACTTTTAAAATTGCAYAGTACTTTCTTATTCTATCGTGCTTCTCACACCTAACTATTAATGACTATATATACATTAAATATGTATAATATGAAAAACTATGAAAATTGGGGGCTATATTTTTAATGAGGTTAGAAAATGCAATCCAGACAGCAGAAGTCTAGAAAATAGATGTTGCTATATCACACAAAAAACAATCAAAAAAAAAAGCCCCCAAAACAACAACAACAAAAACACCCTAATTAAGACCCTTAACTCTTTCATTACTTTCATTATCAAATTAAAGAGAAGAAATCCATGCACACTGAAGTGCTCTGGAAAAAATATTATATTTTCACGAGCTGTTATCTCTGTAATTTAGCAGGTCTGTTCCATAACACAAAAACAGCATTCTCCTGCATACTGGCTTTTTAATGGAGAAATGTGTCAGCAATGTGGAGCAATAGAAAAGATGTTTTGCWCCATTCTGACCTTTTGTAGTGGCAGTGATGCTATTAAACCAAATGAAAGCATGCTGTCCTAATAGTGCAGCTTCAGAGTGGAAATTCTTGCCAAATAGTATATAATTATCTGCTAAATGTATTTCTGTACTTCCTTACCATTTATGGGGTTCTCAGAATAGGAAAGCTTAGGCTGTTAGGGAGAACAATAGTTCTTCAAATAATATCCCTGGAAGTGTGGTACAGAGTCCATAACTAGGATTACTCATTTGCTCTCTGGCAGTTCCTAAATCGCTCATATGTAACTCAACCATACTAAGAGCCCTCAGCCACTGTACATAATATCTTACAATCTATTCACCTACAACCTGCAGACACACAAAGAAAAGAATCACTAAGAAGCTAAAAAATGTCAGGTTTGTATATTACATAAATGTCCAAGGTCATGCTTTTTCCTCGATATGTGTCAACATGACAGATAAATACCATCTGCAGAAGACTCTAAATCACTTTTTTTTTCTAACAAGAGAGTTCTAACCCAYATGAAAGGAGGCAGTGCAAGAGGTTTTGTTTCTGAACTGCTCTTTTCTTCTGAACAGATTTCTTGAATCTGTTACACATCATCAAAAGTAATTAAGTACTTACTGATACCAAGATAAACAGTAAGACAAACAAGGACACTTTTTCAGATGGCTAAACATCTAATATAGATTTTTACCTCAATACCTGTAGAGAACCAGAGGATAATTATCTGGTTTACACTCACTTTTGGTTAAACTAGCAATATAGGCACTAGCTAAAGATGACTCATGTTGATTTAAATATCTCTCTAAAAATGGATTGTCACAGCCTCCTGAAGGTCTGTTTCTTTTCATTAATATGAAGGGAGTTTTGTCAACTACAATACAGACTTAGTTTCAGATGTCTAAAGACGTCTAAAAGGTGCAWGCATCTCTGGTGTAAATTGTATTTATTAACAGCCAATCAAAAAATGTCATTCTGAGGATTCCTCATTCATGGATATGTCTTCTGGGGGAATACTCTACCTCATAACAGGAAAAAGGGTTTGAGACATTCCAGTGTCAGGCAGGACACAGAAACAACCAAAAAACCACAAATTTGATACAAGGAATAAATTTGTTTTTCTTACCTTGAGAACCATTGGATGCCAAGCATCTGTGCAGAAACACAAAAATACAATGCAGGCACTACAGAACTCAATTCATGCTAGAGGATCACCAGACCTTCTGCCTTATCTGTACTTCAGAGATTCACCCAGGAGTTGTTTACCACTGTACCTTAATCTTTCACCCAGAAGGGAAGGAATCTCAAGCATGTTCAATGGGGCCCCTCTAAGTTTATCACAGACCTATGTTATCTAAACATGTATGTTCCTGTCAAACACCGGACAATTGTTAATATCATACATCGGTAAGATTTAAATGAATTGATTTATCTTTCATTTCCTCATTTATATGAAGAAAATCATAAATCTGTATTTAAGTCAAACTTTGGGAGTAAGGTCTTCCACCAAGTTTCTGTTCCTTGTACTGAATGCTTGATTGCTTGTGTAYRGTGTRATGAAAGACTGCRGCTCTARGTCTGGAGATGTGGRCTTSCTTTCCTTTTTTCCTTTTTTGTATTTTGATTCTCCTTTGGCTTTCATAGATAAAAGCAAATGGACAGTGTTTCATGCAACACAGATGATATGTCAATGTTAGACTTGTGATATGAGCGCATGAACTGCAACATAATTATGTTGTTCTTAATATATGATAGGCCAATAATTCAATTTGAAGACAAAACTGTCTCAGCCTTGTTGAATTTTTTTTTTTAAGCCGTTTAACTGAAGTTCACTAAATTAAGTGATAGTCACTATGATGTGGGAAATTATTTCATGCCTTCATATGTATGAGATTTTTCATATCTACACAAAATTAAAATATCACCAGGAATATTTAGGCTCAAAAATAAAGAATTTTTACAATCTAAAAAGTAAAGAAATTACCTTGTATGGTCCAAAATCTCTTAAGATTTTAGTCTAACACTTGAGGCCAGCATGCAGACCCTTAATTTTGAATACATGTTTAATAAAGCCTATGTTACAACAGCATTGCATAATTGTTCTTTCACATTAATAATAGAATGAAAGTTTAYGGACTTAGGTTGTTTGAGGATTTTAGAGTCAGGAGAGTGACTTTAGCTTTTCATTGTGATCTTCCCTGTTGCTTCTTTCACAATGACTTCYATGACAAAATTCAAAGTCAAGCACAAACATAAATATGAAAATCACATTCGAGTCTCCCTTTGATTTTAAGCCTATAATCAAGATGTTGAACATAATTAAGGTAAAAYAGAAGTCAATTCTTCTTCTTCTTTTTGTCAGTTAAGGAATCTCTTTTTAAAAATATCTAAGGCAAAAGGATGACTAATATCATCACTTTTTTTAGAATCAATTTATCTAATAAAGGTTCTAAAAKATAGCCTGATTCTTTAATGTACAAAGTTGAAATCAATGTTATACATATAACATTTAATAAATGCTATAATAAATAGCATTAATATATTTAAATCAATAAATATATTCATGGACAATATCCTATGAATTCTCAGATAGATGTACCATAGTGGCAAGATCAACAACATGATTGAAATTTTCCTAGATAACTAGTGTTGGTAAATCATGTACATCCCCTACAGTCAGTGAAGATAAAGGATATGCACTTGGGAGAAAAATTAATATAATATGTTGTGGACACCTGTGTAGGGTGAGGGACAATTTCTAGGGAAATGAGACAAAATAAACCTGGCTTTTCTTGGTTCCCTAAAAAGAAGGCCAAGATGAGCTATAATGCAGAGAGTAGGAGGAAGAGATACTTTATAATGGAGAGAAATCCATTCCTGTTTTTAGATCCTTAGTATAGCACTTCACAAATCTTGTTAGYCTCAGTTCAGCTATACTAAAAGGTTTTGTTGGGGTGATGTAAAAAGGATTTAGAAGACTGGCACAAATGAAATGTCAGAGCAGTTTTTGGACAAAGTATATTCACAAAGACAGGTGARCAAATTGATGACTACTGAACAACAAAGTATGTACAACAAAGAGCAAAGAAATTCTTAATCCACTATGAATGTATAAAGTTTTTTATCTATGTTAATCTAGATAACTGTCTAGTCTAAGCTATCTGAGACTGGTATGGACATAGTGGATAGGTAAGAAGGAGCATAGAAAGAGTGATTTACCAAGTCAACTGGAAAAGGAATCTCATCACTGAAGACAATATTGTTCCTTGTTAATATCTGTGCAGTGGTATTACCCCAAAAGACTGTGGGTATGTATAGGTGGGTCATATCTACCTTTCATTATGTAGTGTAGCAATAGGCACACTTTATTTGACCAAACATTACATTCAGTAACTGCTGTTGAACACATGACAATAAGTGCATATTTTGAATAAATATGTCTATCTTTTTGAATAAAACAGTGGTAGATACTATCTTACTAGTTTATACAACAATTACTTTTTCTAAGTTCAATTAAAGTTCTTCTTTTTCTTTAAGTGGCCTAAAGAAYGCCACTATTGTAAATACCTGTTATGAATCACAGCTACAGACATAGCCTACTTGACCTTGCTTTGAGCAAGAGCATAATACTGTCCATGAAAGTGCTTCATGAGATACATTTCCACATAAAGCACTTCATCTATCAGTACCCATTCAATTTGAAAACAACAGTGATGATGGGTCCTCAAGATGTTTGCCAAGTCCTCAAAGTCAATATTCTCCCAAACATAGTAAGTCATGACACATAATTTATGTAGGAAATGAGCCGCATCATGATTTTGTTAATTTAAGAYCATCAGTGGAGTAAGTTTACCCACAGAAATCATCCTAAATATAATTAAGGTATATAGCCATAAATAGTATTAATGTGAAGCTGTTCTCCAACTGTTAAGTGGTTGTTATGGTGATAATACATTAAACTAAAAATTACTATGAAAGTTACTCAATATTAATTCTAAATTTGTAAAACTATCAAGAGAGTTAGGAAATTAAGATTTTTTTTAAATTATTCAAAGCACCTGCATGTGTTTCATGTGGAAAATTAATTGCCATATTAAATTAGCAGAATGACATTAACATTAAGGGATCATTAGTATCATTCATAATTATTCATTATCTTTAAGCTGAATCATATGTCATTTCCTTGACATACTGTATTTATTATTAAAAAGGTTAGCTTTTCAAAACTCTAATTATAGGTACAGAACATATGTAAGCTATACACAAAGATAAATATTCTCAAGTTTTGTTTTTTTTTCTGTAAAGAATGGAATATTTTATCTAAAAACTTAATCCAGCTGGGTTCATACCTGGAAGAAAGAAAGTTAAAATATCATCTATTGATGGAAAATGGAGAAAAAGGAGCAGCAATGGCACCAAGGTAATCAGTCGCTGTTTTGATAGTCTAGATGTTACAACATACATCTTTCTTTATATGCTTTGAACTATGATGTGGCAAATCACCCCAAAGTGCTGTTAGGTATATAGCTTATTTTTCAGTCTTTGATTTTGTTCACCGATTTAAATMATTTTATTCTTCATATGAAGATGTGTGGTTCTTTTTGGAGACCCTGAATTAACTGTGAAACCAATCTGAGATGTACTTTGATTCTGTATTATTAGTTTACACACRCATAAAAATATAATTCAACATTTATACCAGTACAGATTTCTGCTGGTACAGACTAGAGKCTGTCGAACCATGAGTTTAACCTTTACTCAAGTGCTCTGTGACAGATGGATTGGCTGTATGGTCCCTGTTCTCTCCTGACATACCCCTAAGTGGCAATTAGTCCACCTCTTACATAGCCTCGGCTGTTCTGCACTGACAATGATAAACAATAATAAAAGCCCTACTGGCTTCAGCAGATCCACACCAGCGGAAACTATGATGTTGTGTTCCCAGAGAATTAATATAACAATAGCTACTGACATTACGAGTTCATCCTAAGTTTTTTAGGGAAAAAATGCTATGAGATAAGAAAAAAAAAATGAGTAGACATTCAAATGACATAACCAGTTTCCTCAGTTTATATAAGTGCAAATAGGTTCAATGTGTTTATGGGATTGAGGTGAAGTGCTTTGTCCTCCTTTCAGCCGATTCACATTTACACAAACATCTTTAGAYATTTAATGTCTAAGTCCTGTCACACTGCTGGAGACACCTCTGATTGTGTCAGAAGAGGAATTCCAAAAACCAGCATCAAACCCTAGCCTAGGAGTCACACATTTTTGAAAGAACAGCCAAAACCTTGACAAAGATCTTTCACTATTTTMTGTCTTGATCCTTTTACTTTAAAACTGCTCTTTTCACATGTTTCTCTGACAGTTAAACACTATTCTTTGATTATTAGGCACTAATGCTATTTAGTGGTTACAGGAGTTCACAAATATTAAGGAAGTTTCTAAAACCAATGGATGGACTGCAACTTTCACAAAATATGCAGTTTTGTCCACAGAATTCAATTTTTCCTTGAGGATTGTTTGAAAAACCTACTTTTTCTTGTAAGTTGCCAGTTATGAAAAATCGTCCCCAGAACAGCATCTATTATTCAGTTTTTCAAGTTAAAAAAAAAAAAAAAGTAAAAATATTTTAAATTTAAAGGCAGCAGTTGCCACAATTAATTCATTTTGATTTAAAACTATTTGACAAATAGATTATGCTATGCCTGGATCACTTTTAATGATCTTGTTAAATYTGAGAAATAATAATTCAGTATTTCAAGGCAGGAAAATATTGAGTATTGCATCACCTAAAATAAACCAACACAAAAAAGAATGACAGCCTGATGAGATGCAGGCAGCTCTTAACAGTGGTGGGAAGATAGTGGTAGTTCATCATACTGATGTTTAGCTCCTCAGCCTCCTCTTGCTCCATGTCCTCACCCTCTCTTCCCTCAGCAAAATATGGAAAATAAGATATTTATCTACYTGTCTTCTCTGTCACAGGTGTTCTGCATCATGCCCACTTCTGTCATCTCCCCACTTTAAAGGTGGACACTCCTTTTGCTGCACATGTAATACTGGGTTAACTGTAGTAACATACTACATCTGGAAGGTAGGTAGCTATTGCAAAGTGATCTCTGTCCTGAAATCCTTCGTGTGTCCCTGGAACCCAGATCTGTGGCTCTGAGAAAACTAACTTCCTGCTAAAAATATGCTCCCTCCTTACTTGTAGTCTCCTTGTTTGGCATTATTTTGGAATACCAGGCAACATCCATTCAAGAAAATCAATATGCGTGGCTCACCACATACAAAGTCCTTTTCCAGCTAACCTCAAGGGCAAGGATAATATTATTTGTTTTATCTTTGCCTTTTTTTATCTCTAACTGAAGCATGTATCCTTACATTTGTTATTTTTCAAGTTATGCTCTGCACCATGAGTTAAAAATAGCAAAATGTTGCCTCATGTAAGAAGAACTAAAACCCATACAAATGAACCTKGGATGCTTTTTCTTCAGATACTTGGAGTTTTTCAGATGAAATTGCACATCCARCACACACATTTTGAATAGTTTTACAATATTTGAATTAATGATTTAAAAAAAAATTCTGTTTTTTCCTCTTACTTGTACAATTCCCTTTCTTTGTTGTGATTGAGTCTTCTCTGAAGTACCTCTAGACATTAAAGTAAGCCAAGTGCAGTTGGTGAATTGGAATGGAGTCTTTGACTGGAGTCAATTGCCTGCACACAATTATAATGTAAATTACTTAGCAAAACTGTTTTACACATTTCCTGCRTAAAACTACTTTTATTTCTGTATTCTTGACCCTTCTTCTATTACTTTGAATATAATTTCTGATGACTGACAATAGGTTTTTAGGCTACTGATTTTGTTCATTGTCAGCTTGGCCATTTTTGTGCTTTTATTTTCTCACAAACTTGGACTCTGAACAAACAATATTTYTTAACACCTCCCACCTCATTAAGCCTCCACATTTCTTAAGGAGAAACCACCTAACATAATCATACTCCCAAATATTTATGTCAAGTTGAATGGTTTATTTTGCATGATAATAACAATAGCAATAATTACTTATTCTGTGATGTCATTGGCCTTTAATAATCTTATTTTTGTGTTAACTGTATCAATTAGCATTCTATCCCATTTAATTCTTATTCTAGAATTGTCTTGTAGACTAATTGGTATGTCCYTCATTTTATCTCCATATACTTATTGACAACTGCCCTGKTTCCCCATCAAGTATTGGTGAACTAAAACTCCAGTTTTCTACCTTTTAAACATATGATATATTATTAATTCCTTCAATACTTCAATAGTTCTACTTTATAGATAATATATATTTATATCCATTTTCAATTACATTTTTCTGGACATGTGCACAGTTTTGTGGCCTGGGTCTTATCGAYTTTTAGTGGATTTTTTTTTTTTTTAATATATTGGCCAGGGCATAATAGGAAACCTTTACAGACAACTAACTGTTGTTCTCCCTCTAGCAGAACTGTTTTTTAACGATATTTCTCCAACATTATCTTTGAATCCTTGAGTTTTAGTGATACCTTTGCTTTCTTTGTATAATTATTTGGTGATTTCACTTATAGGGTGATACTTCTCATTTTTTCCTTTTGTTTCTGTCTGTCTGATGAGATAATGCATTTCATACATGCAGTCCTGACTGTTGTTCTAGGCTTCTGTTGCCATCTCACTAACCCTTTACAGAGTATATATTAGCATAGCAAGTCCTTCCTTTCACTTTTCAGAACATCTTACATTATAAAAAATTAAGCTTTCTTGCCAACCGTATTCTCTGTCTTATTATCACTCCTGAGAATCTTAACAATGGTGGTATTGTCTTTCTTCCCTGTGACCATTTAATAAAATATAATAATATATCATATTCGTATCTATGAAAGATATAATAATTTGTGTTGGAAAAGATCTTCAAGATCGCGGAGTCCAAATATTAACTGAACACTGCCAGCTCCACTAATAATGTCCCCAAGTGCCCCATAGAAACACAGAACCATTTAGTTTGGGAAAGACCTCGAAGACCATCAGCTCCAACTGTGAACCCAGCACCTCCAATTCCAGCATTAAATCTTGTCCCTAAGTGCCACATCTATATGTCATTTAAACACCACCAAGGCTGGTGACTCCAACACTTTCTTGGACAGCCCATTCCAATGCCTAACCACCTTTAAAGTAATTAATCTTTTCCTTCTATTCAACCTAAATGTCCTAAAAATGGCACAACTGGAGGCCATTTCTGTTTGTCCTTTTGCTTGCTACATCAGAGAAAAGACCAACACCCACCTCACTCCAACCTCTTCTCAGGCAGTTGTACAGAGTTATAAGGTCTCCCCCAAGTCTCCTTTTCTCCAGACTATCTCAGCTCTCTCAGCTACTTGTCATCAGACTTGTGCTCTAAACCTTTCATCAGCTTATTTCCCTTCTCTGGACTTGCTCCAGCACCCCGATGTCCTTCTTGCAGTGAGGGGTCAGAACAGGACACAGGACTTGGGGTGTGGCCTCATGAGTGCCAAGTACAGAGAAAATCTCTGCCAAAATCCTCCTGGTCAGACTAKTTTTGATGCAAACTGTGATGCCATTGGTCCTCTTGGTCACCTGAACACACTGTTGACCAAAAGTCTCAGGTATTTTTCCACTTTTTCCCTTTTCTGTTGCTTACATTATCTGCTACTGTTCCCTTATTTCCTTATGCAACAATTTTTCTCTCATCATTAGCAGCATTAGTATAGCAGCATTAGAAATTGCTTTCATCACTCTCTCATCTCTTCTTGTTCTCCTGTTTGCTAAACATCATTATCCTGTCCTAAGACAGAAGACAGTGCAGTGGTCCTTTCCAATCTCTAATTTCCTATAATTCTATCATCCAAACCTCTGTTTTCTTCAGCATCTCTCAGACTCGTCATTAATTCTTAAAGGAGTTTCTCAGTGTAATGTTTTCCACCTAAAAATATGATTCATGATTTCTCAGGTCTTTCCAGCACTCCTTAATTATGTAAGCACACTTTTTGAATCTCCAGATTCACCACAGATACAGGACTGTTTTTTGTGTTTTGGGTTTTTTTTCCATAGTAAACAGTTAACAGTTACACAGCCCTTAGTGGTCCCTATGAATTTCTATGTTCTATTCACCTCCAGTGGTCCCTATGAATTTCTATGTTCTATTCACTCACCACATTGTCTAAGACAATCTTTGAGTATTTTAAGTCACCATATTAAACAAACAATTGTCAATCATACTGATTAAAAATCTATAAATATTCCTATGTTACTAAAATAAAAAATAATAAAAAGAAAACCTTTAATCTTAAATTTCCCTTAGACTAATATAAATGAACATTTCAGGTACGTGAAATGCAGAACAAAAGCACCTCTTCACTTGACAAAGTCCTACTCCTTCTATAGCCAGACTTGAAATGTTGCTATATTGGGTCTGTCTGAGATGGAGTTTGCTTTCTCCAGAGCAGCCCTCACAATGCTGTGCTTTTTACTGGTAGGCAGAAAGGTGTGGGCAATACACTGTTGTTTGGCCACTGCTGAGCAGGGCTGGCACAGCATCAGCACCATCTCTCCAACATTCCACCCTCACCAGCAGGCTGAGGGTGGGCAAGATCTCTAGGAGGGGACATAATCAGGAAAGCTGACCCAAACTGACCAAAAGGATATTCCCCACTCTATGATGTCTGCTCAAAGAAAGGAGCAGGAAGTAGGGAAGGGAATGAATTATTACTCTGTCTTCCAGAGCAGCAATTATATATACTGTCCTGGGAAACAGAGAATGAAATTTCTGCTTTCTTTGTCTTATTTGCACAACYTTTGGTTTTGCTTTATTAAACTGCCTGTATCTTGACTCATAAGGCTTTTTCTTTTTTTCCATCTTATTTTCTCTCCCCACTATACTGCTGAGGAGTGAAGCTTTCTAGTGTCTTGGTGACCRCCTGGCACCCAGGTCAACCCACCACAATTGTGTGGGAGTCCATTTACTTCTTAGGACTTGATCCCAAGTAAGAKGTTTGGTTGATTCCAGGCTTGTACCTCTGGTTCTATCTTCCAAGAAATTGGGTCAAGGGCTTTTGCATGGCCCATTAATGGAATGGGTCAGTTAACTGTTAGGCTATTGTTCTTGCTTCTTAGACTCCAGTACTTGTATATCTCACTTTCATCTTTCTGTTATCTCAAAAAGCTGGCTGCTCTATTCTTATGAATAATGTCCCTTCATCTTTTTCTTCTTTTTCATCTTTTCCTTTGAACTAGGGTGAATGAAAATAATCTTGCAAAGTCACTATATAAGAAACCYTTAAATCAATGTGAATTCTGCAGTAATAAAGAATTATCCAGTCATTCAAATGTTATTTGGCTAATGTTAAAAAGTCAGCAGGAGGAGCTCATAACATTAATTTTAATCAGTTTAATAATCCTTCAAAATAGTGTCTTTTGTATAAAACCTGTTTGCACAAATCCCCTTGGTCATTGGACACAGCATATATCTGAATATAACTAAACTTGCATTTAAAATTTAACAAATGTGATACATGTCTCTTGGGGAGGAGCAGCTGGACCTCTGGATGTAAACACCGTTCGAACTTACTGCCTGAACTAATTGACCTAGCTTTCCTAGCTCAAAGGCTAGATTAGATTAAAAAATGATTTTTCATCCAGTCACTATGGAGRGAAAGAAAACCACACTAATGTGTGGGTTATGTGCATATTCACATAATGTTTTTTTCATTACTTATCCTTGGTTATTGCCTAGTCTGAGTATGGCTTAAAAAATCTGTTTAGTTTTTAYTACAGGAGGTTTATTCATTTTGACTTGCTTCCTAAGATGTTTGGAGGAATCTGCACTTAGCTTTTTACCTTGGACACAGCCCTAAACCAAATCCACTGATGCAAAAATTAGTTTCATGGAGAAACACACTGATGAGAGGAGTTAGAGATGGGAAGAGTCTATTAAGGCATCCTCCAGGCATTATATTCATGCATATACTCTCTTGAGGAAAATGCCTGGAGCAGAAAATTGCACAATATAGATTTATAAAGTTCCTGTGTGTAGCAGTAAATAGGCAGGATTTAAATTTAAAACTGATAAAAGGATATACTTTGTTGCACATGCATAATTAACCTAGAGAGCTCATTGCCATGAAAATATCACTGAGGCCTAAAAGATTAGCAGAATTTTAAAAAGGATTAAACATTTATATGGATAATGAGAGCATTTACATTTGCATGGAATTAGAATTATTTCTTTAAAACAAAAAGTTACAAACTATCCTATTTCAAGACATAAAACAAAAGGTAGTCATCAAGAATAGGAAGAAATCTCTCCTTTCAGTAAAATTATTGCAGAATTGTTCATTTCAGCTTCTTTATGAGCATGTGGTTCTATTCCCTGTCAGCAAGATACTACTTGATCCAAAACAGCAGTTGCCAGGTTCCTATTGACTTATGTTAATGACCTCATGACCTCACAGGTACTATGGTGGAAAAAGAAATGTTTTATCATTTGAATTTTTCGTGGAGAGATAAAGGTGACATGCAGACATGGAAATACTTCATAGCAAACTCCTGTTCCTTCTGCAGGAGGGAATGCTTCTGGATAGATGCAGGGAGTATTTAATGACTGAATGGCATAGAAATAGAATTATTGGCATGAACAAGTTAATGACCAATTAAGTACAAAAACAAAACTAAATTACTTGTATTGGTACCTAATTTAAAACTGTGATTGTAATCCAGGTAATGGAGCTCTGCTGGAAGTRTTCTTAGCACTCCCCTAACAAAAAAGTCATTACTAACTGGCCTGCTGCTTCGTATAATTGCTGTGATAAGCCACCACAAACATAATTGGCTTTGGCTAAAAAATAATACTTCATCATAAAGCAAGGAGTACTTTGACTTATGTATTTGTATCAACYTATGGAAGATCATTAATGCATTTGGTATCCAGACATTTTTAATAAGCCAGAAAATGTAAAGAAATTATCTTAAACAATCTTTAAGAAACAGTGCCATTTTTCTTAAACTGTGTTCCTTTTGAACACTAAAATGACTTCAATGAGCACATTTAGTCTTTTAAAGCCAAAAGGACTTCAGATCAATTTCTGTACTCTCCTGGCAAGTTTTGCTATTATAATACAGTCTGAGAAGCTTTCAAGTCCTAAACAGACTCTGATGAATTGTGTGTATTTTCTGTGCTTTCACAGATGTCCAGCATCATGTTCTATTCTCTTGCTTGAATAGCACAAAGAAATAAGGATTTAAAGTAGTGAGAGAGAAATACCTCAAAAACATGGACTATGACTATCCAAGGGAAGACCATAAAACCAGAATTTTATTATCTGTATTAAGATCCCCTTCCCCACTACCMCCAATTCCCATTCCTCTGATACATGCTCTAATAAAGATATTTATCTGTGGAATTTTCCCAGAAAAACCCATTTTTAAATGAACATTAAGCATAGTCATAACAAGCTCATTTTGAAAATCATGTACACTGAAAACTAAATTATAAAAAACTGCAGTCAGCCAGGGAAGATCAAATCACATAACAGGAGATTTGTGTGTCCAATCAAACTTAACCAAAGGGATTTTAAAAAATCAGTTTTGGCTTCTACAATTAGCAATTTAGCKAGACACTTTTATGTATCCCTATTCCTCTGTATTCTCATACAAACACTCATACTACACATGCTCCTTGCTGTTCCAACAGCAAATTGTCTAGTTTGCATATTTGGGTGTCAGAACCAAAAATCTAAAATAAATACATAAATAAAAGCATACATAAATAACTAAGCAAAGCAACCAAGTACATGGGGAGGGGGAGAGAAATCTTGCAAAAATATGRTTTTCTGCTAGTGGCACTTGTTATATTTGCCTTAATTTATCTGGTCCTGGTTTTATTGTTCATAGGGAACAAATCTACAGCAGAAATTGAAGTAAAATTCATAAATTAAAACTTAGAAAATAAACATATAGTATGATACTTTATTTCAGTTGGTTCACACCTTTATTGTAAATATTCATGGGGTTTTTGCTGCAATGTTAATAATTTCAAAAATACTTCTGTATTGTTTTAAGAAAAAAAAGATTAAAAATCACTTTATCCTAAGCATTCTGTAAAAAATCTCAGACATTATTTTGAAGCAGAAATTCAGAAACCTTAGATGTGTTTTTGTAGATAATATTTATCAATGTCATTTAAGGCTTTTGATCTCATTTTATAGATTATTTTTACTAGGAATTCTCAAAATTCTTCATAATAAYCTGAAAGCCACACCTGCCCTAACAATTCAGTCTACTCTTGCAAACCCTTTGGAGCGTGTTGACCTTTGAGTATGAAAGAAGTTCCACTGACACTAATGGATTTTGGATCAAACCATAAAAGGAGCAGCCATCCAAAGAAGCACCCCTCATCACCACTGTACTGCATCTGTTAATTTCCTATATCATTAACAAGAAAAGCCAACCACTCATAAAGGTTACAATGTCAGTGTGAAGAAATTCAGGAGTARCTGATGCTGCCTTATAAATGGTATGTCTTCAGAAACATTCACCAAGTAAAAAGTGGTCTGATCTATYATTTCATCCCATGCATAGAATAGTACTGGTTGTTATCTATCTTCTTTTTTATATGGAGAAACAGCAGGTGAAAGTAAATGACTGATTAATTTAATATGTAAATATTTTAATTATTAATATTTAAAATATAAAAAATACTGAAGCTGGAYTCCTCTACTAAGCAGTAGAAACACAATGGAGTAAAAGATGTCCTAATCCCTGAGGAGYCCCATTGTTTTCATGGACTCCTGTTCCTGACAGGAGCCTGCCCTAGCCTGAGCTTTCCCACACAGTACAGCTTCTTTTAGCACGTATCCACCTACTTGTTCTTGGGGTTTCTTATGGGCTAAATGTGGATCTCTGCTCCACTGTGGGCCTCTGTAGGAGAGGGGAATACAGGTGACCTCACCCCTTGTAWGTAACAGCTGTGTCAATTAACCAATGCAGCTTTGCTACTGATGAGTAACAGCTGTATCCAATAAGGATGAGTGAGATAAAAGAGGGGGTTAGCATGGGAAGAGGAGGTTCATTGTGGAAGGGGAACCTTGAGGAGTAGCAAAGGAAGAGGCAATCATGAAGCAGGATGAGAGACMGACTGTTGGTGGAGCCTGTAGTCACAGTCTAGCTGGGCAAAAGCCTGCATTCAGAGTCTGCAAACCAATGCCTGCAGCCATAGTTTAGCAGGAAATAACCAGCAGTCAGAGGCTGCAAGGGAAATCTACAGTAGGAGCTTGCTGCAGCCAGAGTCAGTGAATAGTTGGAGCTAAGATGACTAAACTGTGAAGAGGAATAAACCAGGACCCTTTTTATGCTTTGTTTAACAAGAAGTCTGTGCCTTGGATCATTTTTACCCTCTGATAAGAGGGCTGCTGTAACAAGCCTCCAAGGGCTGCAGGGGAGCAGCTGCTCTTCTGYATGGGCTGTAGGTGAGTGTCTGTGAGAAGAGCAGTGCCTGATAGCTCCCTTTGTGAGAATCAGATCTCATCAGTGGCTGGACTTGATGATCTTAAAGGTTCRTTCCAAACTTGATGATTCTGTAATACCTGATACCAACTAGCAGAACCATCATGTTGTAGATACTGCCATTTTCCAAAGTAGCATTCAACAGATATCATGTGAGCTGATAATATCATAGTGCTTCTCTGTGAATTTTAAACCACAACTACTGAATTAATTTGTTCCTTAACAACTCACAGACTCTGTGTAGACTATTTAGTAAGAAAGAGGTAGTGACACTGCTGGAGTTTTGATCACTACTGTATGTTAGGWATGAACAACATTATTAAAATCACCAAAAATCAGCATCACCCAAAAAACTTTTATTTGGTTGATCAAATTTTAAAATATGTTGGACTATAACCTCCTTTCTGTGTAATAGTCCAAATATACAAATCCATATATAAATTTGCTTTTTCAGTTTCATACTTTATTTAGGTACACAGTATCTTCACCCACAAAAATCCATGATCTCTAAAAATTGTTTCATGGAGACCAATTTTTTTCTCCTAATGTTATTTTCTGACCACAAAAAGCTACTAATGCCCTTATGAAATGTGTTAGGAAAAAAGAGAGAAAGGAATTCTGCYTATACAAAGCCTGTATAAATCAAGAACTTTGTCACTTAGTGTTGTTGTCTAGGTCCGTAGAAATTTAGGAACTCATTGACCTCAATTTTTTGTTACAGTGTTTCTCAGTCCCCAGAGTGTTGTTTATTCTCTTCTTCATTAGAATCTAAAATAATTTAAAACTGCTCCTGACCTAGCTTTTGTGGGTTTTATTGGGACAATGATGCATGAGAGAATTCCAGCAGAATGGAATGAGGAACAAGGATTATTGGATAAGAATAGGTCACTGGGAGGTGGATGGACTAGGAATTACATGTCCCTCTAACAGATGCATTGACTTAACACAATGAACAATGAAAAAGACTAAATAAAAATAAGATACTCTTGTTTTACATTGGTATGCTATTTTTTCTACCTTTCAAAAGGTGATTTTGTTTTTGCTTGCTAAATTTAATCTCATTAATCAATTAGATGTTTAATGTTTACACGTTAGGCATGTGTTTAACATGCAAGTCAATAAAGGTTTACTACATCACAGTGTATGAAACAAATTCTCTTCTTTCAAACTAAAGAGGTCYAGTCTTTATTTTCTGTGAAGAGAAACAAGGTATTGATGATTTTGTTTTACATAAGTAAAGCAATTGGGAAAATGTTCTTCATGGTTCTCTATGTGTGTGGTATGTCAGAAATAGATATACTAAGAGGCTGATTACAGTTTTTGCTATTTAAAACTCTAAGTGTTCTTGCACTTGAATGAAKTTGCACAATTTAGGTATTATGACTCTTGGCTGTGACTTCCCAGGGGATCACAATTTAGCTGGGAATTACCCAAACAAATCTTATTCCATCTCCAGCTTGCAAACAATCTGATCACATCACACAACAGGAACTATATGTATGCTGTGCTAAAGAAAAAGCATAGCTACTAGGAATGGCTTCTGAGTTTATCTCATGTGCAAAACAATCTTGTTTTCAGAAAAATTGCAGTCATTGAGAACAGCAGAAAATCTGGTCCCATGAATTCAGTGTCAGTGAAAATTTTCAATTTGACTGAAGTATCTTAAACAATAAATGTTGTGTTTAACATATACAAATTCAGCAATTCATTTTGGGRTGAGTTTACAAGATTATATTTTTTCTTCTTTTAGTAGGCACAAATGTTAAGCCACTGCAAATACATATTTTTCCTTTAACTTACAATTCAGTTGATTCTAGMAGAAAATTTTCCATCATTTTTAAAGGATGGAGTACAAATTGGCACTATAGTAAGTACCTTCAGAAAATAGACTTCCCTCTTCACTGCTGCCCACTCCTATTCTTTCTATTCCATTTTCAGGTTAAAAAYCACAGGCTCAGTGATATTGAGCAGTTTTTTTTCCTATTTCTTTTTCTAGACTTACGAGAAGATCAATGTGTTATTTTCACTTAATACAAATTGCTATTACAAAGATTTTACTAAGAYTGAAAATGTTCAGCATATTGTTTCAGGACTGGAGTTTCTGCCATGGTTGCCGGAAGCATTTCTAGTTTATATATTGTTCTCCCTGCATTGTCTAAGTGGGGGGTATTTTTTCAGTATCYATGAATTCATAATTCCCAATTGTTCTTCTCAGATGTCAGAGTATAAACTCTGTGGAATGTCCATTTTTTTATTTTAAAATAAATTGAGAGGAAGAAAATTTTCTTCCCCATTACGCACTTCCRTGCTTCCAGAATCAGTGTCTTTCATCAACAACAATATCTGACCCTCTGCCTTATGATATGGATAGATTGAAATCCAATATTTTGGATGGGCTTTTGCCAGAGTGTGTGTTTAGATATTTGTTTTTGTTACTTTAAAATTMAGTATCATGAGGCATCCTGTATGAATAACACTGTAAAAATATTGCTGTTKCTCTTCAACCAGCATTAGATTCCATGGGTGCCGAGCCATGGTAACACATGGAGCTTTCACAGTTCAGTGCTCAGAGTCCCATTTTTGTAGCGAAGGGTTCTAAATTATTCAAAGTTACCAGTTCCCTGAAAATGACTGATTGCCAGAAAAAGCCCTCCAATTAAAGACATGCACATTATTCTGAAATATTTTATAGTTTATGATCTTGTCCAATAATTACTTGATTTAATGASTTTGAACAATATAAAAATTCCTTTTTTTTAAAAGAATGTTGATTTCTTATGACATTGACAGTGCATTTTTCTTTATTTGCCATTTCACATAAAATGAAGTTCGTATTCGATTAAACAAAGAACAAGATTAAGGAATCATGTCTAGGTCTTTCCTTCTGCATTCTTTCCAAAAATAGTAGAGAATTYTTGTCCCATTGGTGCAATCTTTTTGAGTTAATTTTTTTGGTATTCACCTATGTGTTCCTCAGAGTAGAAAATATTTTTGCTCCTGAATAGATTGATGAATTATGATGTAAGAAAAGATTTTACATGTTTTCTAAAAAATATGGGTATATAATTCTCCTTCCTGAAARAAAAATAAATAAAGACCTCCTAAAAATAAAACCTGTAAAATATTGAGCAGTTATCTATTGGAAATGCATCTATCAATAAAGTTTGTCTTAGGCCTTTGACTACATATCTGAAAAGTACACAGACTACTCCTAAAACATTATTGTTTAATGCATAATTTCTCACTACAGTCTTCTTTATAAAAAGAGTCAGAAAAGATAATGTATTAGTGAATACATTCTTAGCCCTAGGAAATCTTCCTGTTGTACAGATGAACACTATGTAGAAACTTTCTGTATTTCCATCTCTGGTGTTCCAGTTAGTCCAGTGAGAAGACGGCTTCTATGGGACAAAATAATATGGAACAATCTCATTGTTGCTCTGAGCCACATTTAGACTGATGGTAACATTCAGACAGCTTTACATACAGGGAGTCTGCAAGAATAACTGCTGCAATAGGCACTACACACAAACACAAAAGAGCCAGAATCTAATATGTCMATATGGTGAATATGGTTTTGCAGGAGTGTACCCCACAGAAATAGGTGTACCCATATTAAGAAAGGATTTGAGTTTCATCCCTTGCCTTAATTATAAGRCAAAGAACCAGAAACTTCAATGCTCCTCTCACCATAATTGGCCTGGTGCCAGCACAGAGACACCTGTTGGATCTTTGAAACTGTACCTCAAGCCCTATTACTGTTTCTATTGGGCAGGATGCCAAGAATCCCACCTTGACCATTATGTAATTAAAGGTGTGCACAAAGTCCTCAGTGCATTTTTGGGGTGTCTTAGCAGATGTAAGGAACCTCCCTGCACCTTATTGTTTTGTTTTGTACAGTTTGTTATTTTTGTCTTTATTAAAACGTTTTGCTTTTCTAAACACCTCCAATCATGCYGTCTCACTATTTTAAYAAGCYATTTCTGAGGCTGCTGGCAACCCTCAGAGGTGATGCACCTCCATGGAGCTAACAACATTCTGGCTTGATGCAGATTCTATCATGGTTTCTTTTCTATTAGTGTTTATTTTAATTGTTAAAAAAGGRRAAAAAATGTTGTTTTAATTGTTGCTTAACTGTAGCAAAATAGCAGAYGTACAGGATTGCATTTTTATAGGTAAATTGAAGGCAGTTGAGATCATATAATATAATCCATGAAAAGGAAAAATACAGAATTAACTGAGAGTGTTATTTGTTTAAAGCTTTTTAGTTATGAACTCTAATAAACTTCAGAAAATGTGAACTTGGACTGCTGCTCCAATCATGAAAGTCTTTTATTCCAAAAAACTGACCAACTTATCCTCCTGTGGCAAAAGCAAGTTCTTCTTTTATCATATTCTTGTTAGTTACACCTCTACACATTTTTAAGGTGAGTCTAAATGACAGACTGGGCTAAATTTCTATCAGCAATATATTGCTGGACATAAACACAACATCCCTTCTCTGCAAGTGATATTACCATAGGAAATTCAGGGTTTACTTCTCCATATATTATTTGTCTTTTCCTTTATCCTAACTGATATTTTAATTGTCTTTAGGGTAAGATTCTCAAACAGTGTACCTTTGTAGTATTTGAAGAAAAAAAGAGGATCTGACTGAAAATTGAAAGTGTTTCCATTCTGATTTGTATGGTTTGTCTTGCAGGGTTCTAGAAATGTAGACACTTTGGAAAATCTGTAAGTCCACCAAAATAAAGAGAATTTTTAATATTTGCATTTTAAGTTACAGCAAGTGTTCCCAGAGTAAAGAGAGTGGATATGACATCTAAGCAAATTTAATTAAAGTTCCYTTGGGAAAATGATAGACATTTCTCTAGAGCTATATTTTGATATTGTTAATACAAACCCATGCTGAAATTTAAAAATAAGAAACTGCATTTTTATGGTAATTTAAAATTTATTAGCATATTTTGAGAATAAGTACTTTACTGGAAACAATGTAATAGTACATGACTAAGTTTGTCATGTGCTACCTTGCAAACTCCTCACATGAGACACATTTTCTCATCATTAAAAAAAAATTAACAAGTCAGTAATTGGCACTCTGAACTTCATTATTGTATAGCTCACCAACAACATACCTCAGTGTCTGCAGGTCAGGAGAAAGCCACTGTAGAACAATATTCTCTTCTTAAGAACATTTAAAGTGAAAATGTATGCATCCTTGTAACAACATTCACCTTCTCTATTTACATATACAAGGTTAGTTCCCAAGACTATTTCCATCTGGTCAGAGAGCACAGATCTCTCTTTTGTGGAGGCAGAAAACAAAAATTATTATTGGGCAAACTCCTGGGAGAAACTGCACATYCTTCAAACTAATGTGAAGAACAACTAAGCTGCAATTGAGCGGAGATTCAGGGGAGTAGGGCAAGAAAGTAAAAATAGTGAGAGAAATAGGGAGAGAAAATGGTAGAGAAAGGGAGAAAAAGAAGAAATGAAAGAGAAAGGAGAGAAAAAGACATAAAAGACAAAAGGGAAGAAAGGGAAAGAAAGAAGGGAAAAAAACGTTAAGATGAAGGTTGAGGAAGAGGGATAAGAAATAGAAGAGGAAGAAAATAAAAAAAAAAAAAGATATACAACGACTTGTAGTGTTTTGTTTAGAGGTTAAATTGTTTTCTTTTTGCTGATAATCATGAAATAATAATTTCTGTATTGTACCATTTAAGTATGTTTTTTGTGGCGAACCAGAGTATCTCTCTSGTTCTCCTGATGGGCAGGAGCCTGGACAGGGGGGTGAATCCTCCCTGGCCTGTGCCTGATGATGGTTTTTGGTCCCAGCCCATGGAAAAAGCACTGTCAGGGCTGTCTGAGGATTTGGAAATCACAAGGGTTTGATTGGTGTGATTTTGTTATGTCACTGGGTGTGTAGAAGGGTTTTTAGATTTTGCTACATAGACACAAATGGGGCAAAGATGGAGGCAGATCAGTGTGATAAGAGCACATGTTTCTGTCTTCCTCTTCCTCTTCCTTCTTTGCAAAGGGTGATGGGTTTTTAGGATTGGTAAAGGTAAAATTTCACTGCATGACATGGGTTTTAGTTATTGGTGTTTAGAGAAAAACAATGTTTACGTAGTTTATTCTATAAAAGCCCAGACACTGTTGTGGGCGGGGGAGAAGCCATTTTTCCAGCTGCTTGTGAACTTCACGCTGGACAAAAAGAACTTAGAGATAAGATTTGTAAAAYARACATCTGCAGTCYGCAACCCAGACGTTYTCCGATTCCTTCTTTCAAGCATGGGCYGGTGAGAAGAAAAATTTACACTGCYGGGGTTAATCTCAGAAGAGATAACTCCGACAGTTTTTCAGATTTAAACTTTTTTCTTGTTTATTTCTATTACCAAAGTGCACAGCAAGTGACCTTTGTCAATTAAGTGAACACATATTCTACTCTGAATTTTAAAAGATTTTAGCGGTTGTGTGACATGTATTCTATGCAGGACAATGACATTTTAATTAWGAGAATTCAATGAAGTTTTGAGGAGTTGTTTATTCTGGTTTGTTCAAATTTTTGCTATCTGATTGTGGGGTTTAGTGTAATTTTTATTCAAGAAGAAATCTGTTCTATTTGTGCAGGAGAAGGACATGAAAGTTGGGTTTCCAATTTCTTAATRAGGACATAATTCTCAGAAAATTTCCATAGCCATGTAAAATGCTGTAACCAAATAGCAGGTAAGGTCCATGGGGAAGTATAAGATTTTTCTCATGATAGTTTCATTAAAAGTTGTAAATATTTGTTGTTATTTCAGATGAGAAAAAGGGAGAAAGGTCTGTTACTAAAAACAGTCCATAGAAAAACACAACTGCAAATTCCATCACTAAAACTCTGGCTATGTTAATAAATAAGACAGTCCAGGGACTCTTTGGACCTCAGGCTAATTGGCACAGCAGAATAATTTTCTTTACARCTAAACTCTCTTTCCTTCCTAAATAGACCAGCTRTGTTCAAACTGCTACAGGGAATGATCCTTGGCTCAGGTTTGACTGGGAGAAAGTTRCTGATCWTAACGATGACATCTGAGGGACTATGCTGGCAATTTTGTGGTATAGGTGACTGCACACCAGTGACACATCCTGTTAGATTAACTGTTACAGGAATGTCCCAAAAGCACAAATTGCTTGGCTCACAGTACTTGGAGTCGATTATTACCCTCAGTGACATCTATCTATAGGGCTGAATAGAGTAGGTCTGGACCTATGTAAGTTTGGATCCTGACAGATATGGCAAGTCAACTAGGACACTTGCATGCACATGTATTTCATTCATATTTAAAATAAAGTTATGAGTGCATYTACCTTATTTCTTTATGCAGACATAAGAAACATTTTTTTTATCCTCAGAGCAGTGTAAAYGTACCTGGGTTAAATAATGTTTTGATATCTAAGTTTGTTAAAAAGCCTAAGCCAGATCTTTCACTAATTGTTTTGCCTCAGTGACTAAAGYAAATGGGACAAACCTTGAATCTTGCAAGAATCTTAATAGATTAATAGTTCATAATACTACTTCAGATTTTTATTCAATAAATAGTGTAAAAAGAAGAAAAAAATGAAAGAAGATATATTTATGTATGCTACCTTGTAACTACCTCTATGTGGTTTCCACTCCATTAAATTTCTTCATGCACTTCAGAAATTCTTCTAATTTCTTCAAACTAATCAGGAGAAACTTTGACACTAATGAAGACATCTGTTCTGCTTCAGCCCAGTTTTCCTAGATAGTGTCTAGAAAAGTACAAAAGGATTTCTAATCTTCTAAAATATTTATTAGAATGAGGAATATAAGAAAATATTCATCTTATTCAGAAACAGGTTTAGAGACTGATGAAGTTACCTTTGGCAATAATGTTTGATGAAAAAGAAGATGTAAAAAATTTGAAAGGCTGAAAAGAGAAGTTAAGAAATTCATGCAAGTGTTGCAGTGACAATTTGTTAATAGCAATATAATTAAAACATTATAATAACTTGCTAAGGAATATGAGAAAATAATGTTTMAAATGCATTTTCAAAACCTTCTGTTGTAAAATTTTCTCTGGATGAGGTTGCAGCAGCCAGGATGGGTTAGGCCTGRTTAACTAGTGTTAGTGAATTAACAGAGGAAAGGGAATTAGTCTCATTTTAAGGATAGAGGATCATCTCTGATCTGCACAGCCTGTCAGTCACTGAGAAAGCAGCAAACACATGGAGAACCTCCCAGGGGTGMAGAGTTAGTGCACCAGTGACAGCAACTGCCAGGTCTTATGCACAACTGGCTGATCAGGCATCTCATTTTCTCYACTGGATCAGGCCAGTGCTGGTATCCAGTAAGAGGATAAAATAAGAGGCCTGGGCACCCTATGGCCCAGCTCCAGGATCACACTGCCTGGCTGGGACTTCAATGCCAWCTTGACCAGACTTCATTTTGGACTATGCTCTGCCTCCCACACAAATCCTAAAAGTGTGCATTCATCTGTGGTTAAAATGYATTGGAATGAAAGCTTCTGCACTGTCCTTTGGTGTCAGAAGTAACGTAGTGATTGCATGAATCACAGATGGCTTTGGGAAAGGGAGCAAGAAAGACACGTCTGGTCCCTTCACAGGCGGATGAAAAAGATTCTTAATACAGYATTTGACCCAAATACATGACCCTGTTGGAAGGGGAGTGTAGAAAATTCTGGATTATTAAGATAATTAAGTTCAGGAAAGTTTCAAACTTTATAAGGGAAGTAGGGAAAATTGTGAAACATTAGTGTGGGTTTGTATTTTTGCAGTCAAGATTTAAGTGGGAAAAAAAACAAATCCTGAAAAAATAGAAGAATGGTTCAGAAAAAAAAGGGAGATCATTAAATCATGGTAATCACCTGCTAAAGAGAAACTTGTCTGCACACCAAGGCTGTGATATAGAACAGAAGAACGCAGAGAGAGCTGTGGTAGAGCAGGCTTGTCCTGAAGTAGAAGCTGCTGCCAAGTGAAAAAGGCTATGTTCTTGCTCTCTGAGGTCTCCACAGCCGTTCACTCCTGATTGGGACCTGGAATTTGAATAGGGATATCTGGTCTTGCTTTTTCTTCTTCTCCTCCTCCAAGGACAACAGCGTTTGCTGGCCCTACAGAAGGGACAGTCCCCATCAGAGTCATTAAACAAGGGTAGGAATGACTCAGATGTGCACAATTGGCTGGCTGAGGCATGTGACTCTGGGGACAGGGCAAGGTGTCCAGGCTGCTACAATGCAGCTTGGGTGGCCACAAGGGCATGTGGCACAATAGCATGTCACAACCCAGCCCTGCATCCTAGCAGGTTGTGAGAGCTGGAGGGGGAATGATCACATGGTTACTGAAGTTCTGGAAAGTAATCTAATTTATGAAACTGCATACATCTGTGATTAAATGCTCTGGTGTTCAGGTCTATTTAGTCTCTATGCTCTCATTTGGTCCTGAGCTGTGACAGATGTGGCAGGGGTGTATGTCTACTTTTTTTCAGCAGTTCATTGTGGTGCTGYAGCAGAGCAGAACTATAAAGCTCTTACCACTTTCAACCATTATAAGCATTTTTGGCTTTAGCTACAGATTAAAAACAAATTGTTATTTCATGACATGACTGTCTTTTCTGAAGAGCTGGTGAAGCAGAATGGCCATTTTACTCTCTTCTACCCTTTGGTAAAAATTTATTCCAGTGCACTGAACTTTCTCAGATAAGCAGCAGTTTGAGTTGGGATCTCTCCAAAGGCAAATGTCAGAAATAAAACTCTCACAGCACTATGTAAACAGATCTAAAGTCACAAACAGACAGATTGAACTAGGCACACAGTGTTTGTCTGAAGTCAGATGAGGTAAATCCATCTCAATATTYTTTGCTTAAATGCCTCAGTTGCCTAAAAGCAGGTGGATGAAACATAGAACTTGATAWTAATGAACCTCTTTGTTTCGATGAGTTATTTTCAATAACCTAGTGTTATCACAAGATTATTCACTCATCACAGAGTGTTCATCTTCCTATGTCTGTATTGTGAATTTGGAACAGACAACCATATAACTCTGATGGAAAATCCCAGGTTGCTCTTAGGAATGCAGAATTTAGGTCAGATCACATGTTGGGCCCAAATCAGTGGAGTGCACCTCTGGGCAGGGCAGGGCTATGGTGGAGCTGGAGTCTGACACTAAGGAATGGACATCTGAGCTGAGCTGAACTGGGGCTCCTTGGCCAATGGGCAGGGATTGTGAAGAGGCCMACAGGAAGGACAGGACTAGGCAGCACAAGGCATTATGGCATTCAGAGAGGGCCTGAAATTTTCATTAATGAAAGTTGGATATGCAGAAGAAATAGGAATGATAGAMATTTAGAAGAAACTTAAACTGTTTYAGGGTGGGATCTAAAATTCATAGAATCATTAAAGCTGGAAAAGATCCCTAAGAGCATTGAGACCAACCAGTTGGATGTCTCTGACACACCCATCACTAAACCATGTCCCTAAGCACCACATCTACAAACATCACATCATCATTGGACTGATTTTCTCTTATGCTTATGTTTTCCCAGATGTATTTCATCATATTACACTGGTATGATTTTTTGTTGTTGTTGGTTTTTTTTTTTTTTTTTCCCCAGAGAATTGCAGGATTGCTAGTACTGGAGGAGTTTTTGTGTTTCTTTTGGTGTTTGTTTTTGTTTTGAGGTTTCTAATTTTTTTTTCCTTTTCATTTTTTTTTCCTGGCTGCTTTTGCTGCTTTTATTATTCTTCCATAGCACTTTTTTTCATTGGCAGTCATGCTCCTGTTAGTTCTTCAGCAGAATTTASAAGCATGTTTCATAGTGCCATAATCATCAAACAAAGGTTAGTACTTTAGTGGAAACATGGCAAAAACATGGACAATGTGGAAATGAACTTCACAACACTGAAAGAGTTAAACRCTAATTGCAATGGCATGCCAATATAAAGTATAAATGGCTCACAGATTTCTGCTGAGTGCTTACTTATCAAGGAAGTCTGTCGGTAGAGGTAAGGATATTTCTGCCCACAGAACCTCTACTTTCCAATTTAATTCTATTGATTAATAGGTTTATCTACTTCCTTATTACCTGTAGGCAATAGATAATGTGAACTTAAAAAACAGAGCAGAGTGGGAATCTGTAGCCACATTCATGTGTTGTGCACTTTATTGTATCTTCAAGGAAGACCATGTGTCAGAACCAATACCAGAAGAACAACTCCRCCAGAGAAACTGTAGGAATTCTTGTTCTTGAAGAAAAAATAATTCCTTCTGTGATTTTGAAGACTAGAGAGGAAATAYAGGGATATAATTCCCTATAAATTATCATTTTAAACTTTACCCAACAAGCTTTGAAATCTGACAGAGACAAGATGGGTTGATAAGAGATATTACTTTGCAGAAACCAGTGACAATTCCAGGACACACTTGGAATTTAGAAATCTCTTGCACAAGAAAAAACAAATATTCACATTTTGCCTGATCTTCATKTGATGAAACAAGGTGTTTGGAAAAGCCCTTTTCTCTCCCACAGTCAAAGCAAGGGCATTTGTACAAAAACTTTAAGGGATGCACAAAACTACATAATCTTTGTAAATAACATATCAGGTGTTCCATGATATCAGCTGCTTTAAAATTAGACCTTTTAATTTCTATTTGAAGCTAAATGAACCACAGAAAATAATTCAATTGAAAACACATCAAAATCAAATACAGAATGGATTTTGCCTGCAAGCAGCACACAGCTCATTCCATATATTAAATTTTGCCCGCAAAGGAAACTAGYAACCATTATATTCTATAGCCATAACAACAGTCATACTGTTCATTTTGATTTATTAATTTACCTGATTAGGTTAAAATGTACTAGAAGTTAATCCATGTTGTATGGATTAACCAGACCTTCCCCATCCCATTGCTCTGATAGCCRAAGTTTTAAGATAATAATACCAGGTGCATAGATTTCTGATCTGCATGGCAAATAAGTAAGAACATGTAAATTCTGAATGAATGCTGTGTGGTATTGAAAAGTTGCTGCTTTAGATATTACTGAGACTATTTAATAACTGTTACTATACATTAGTATCTTCTCAGAAGATTTTTAAAACTTCCAAGAAAGTTTGGTYATGGCAGAAGAAGCCCAAGCAAACAAAAAACCTCTTCACCCACTAAAATAGCCTGTGGCATTTGACCTTCACTTAAACAGTAAATCTTCAGTCATTTAGGAAATTCAAGGCCATTTTAAGGTGCAGTTCTGTCTACAACAGAATCTGAAATACAGCTGACGAATGGCATGCTGGTGGTGCTTACTTCTCCTCTAGACTATATAAGGGCAAATGATGATGACTTTGSCAGTAAACTTTGGACCTCTGAAGTAAGTTTAATCCCACCCAAGAAAACTCACTCTTTTACTGATGAGACACACAATCATGGCTGTGCCACATTCATCCTTTTTCGTTAAACAACCTGACTTAAAATGCTGAAGCATGAAATGAGACCAATCCAACCTCCATTTTATACATTATAGGKAATATAACACTGGCAACAGGAAAAGGTAGGGTTAAAGTGCAGCAACAGAGTTGCTCTCCTTAGTATTATTTTTGAGATTTATGGGACCACGTAAAGAACAAAATATATTAAAGATCTTATTAACTAGTAATGAAACCATTCACTTGAAAAGGGAACTGTTTTCTGTTCCAGGTAGAGCTTAAGCTTTTACATTAAATATTCACTGTATAAAATCCTAACAGACATTACAGTAAACTGTCTGCCATAAGATGCTGGTTCATTTTAGCATTTAATGTTAATTTTTAGTTTTTGTGGTAGTTTTTCYTGAACATCCGTATTTTTCCAGAGTCTCTTTTACAATCTGGACTTCATCACTATGAAGTATCCTAACATATGTCTCAGAGCATTGGCTTTCAATATAAAATATCATAGTTTGTCATGAGTTACACAGGAAATATGCATCTTCCTAATTAATCCCAGTCCAAAGTTTCCACTTTCTCTTACCACCTTCCATCTCCTGCAGTATCCTTAACTGCACCATATACCACCTGATCTGTCTTGGCCTTCCCATAAAAAACTGCCCTTTCTCTGATTCATCACTGCCAGAATTCCTTAAGTGTTGCTAATTTACACACAATGCCATTTGGCACTCAGCAAGACCTATCAGAATTTCCAGTTTATTGGATGTCCTCTATTCTTCATTTGGCTCCCTCTCCTCAAATATGTTGTCTTTTATTATCTTACAGCCACAACGAAGAACATACTGACAAAAGCTTACAAARAAATAAAAAGAAAGAGAGGAAATGGGATAAAGAAATTTGTTGTGTTGTGTACTAATCTGCTACTTTTCATTTYTCTTCTCAGACGTCCTATCCTGTTTCTTATGCCTGTGTTCTCTGTTTTATGGTTCTGGCTTACATTCTCACTTTAATAATTATGTGAGTTTTCAGTGTATTTTCCTCAAATGATACAGATCTYCAATTTTCAGATGGACATGAATAAAAGGCTAGTTTAAATATATGAAGCTCTTGATGTTCTCTTGCAAGTCAGGAACATGTGTACTCCAGGTAAGCATATGCTCTCTAAGCTTTCACACCTGCCAAAGGCTTATTTACCAGCAATATACTTTGCATGTTTCCTATACATTAACAGATGGTCTCAGTTGTGGCAATACCACTTGAGGGAATGTCTTTCACTATTCCTGGCAAAGATACAATCACCAGGGTCAGTGATTTCTTATGTCCTGGTAAAACATACACTCCTGTTCACAAAGAGGACTTTATATTATTAGAGACAAAGGCTAACCGCCTCATAATCTATTTTTAAGATAAGCTGCCATAAGCAGCCCTTCAAATGGAAGGAAGTCCATGAATAATGGCTTGTCATCTGGGCAGGAGCCAATAGTTATGTACTCAGGAATGACCTTAGTATGTTAATCCATTTTCAAGTAAATCTGAACAGTCACCTCTCTGGGCTGCCTCCAAGGCTGACCCATTTAATTTTCTACCTGGGAGACATATCCATGTTCYGCCTTCTCTTCCAGACCATGGTGAATAGTTACTTGCCTGGGAGGCACTGTACCAAGTTTGATGAATTACCTCACAGGCTGACCCAAACCTATTCCTGTCTGGAAGGCACTGTCTTTCTATTGACCTAATTATTAAGCAGACTGTAACAGTTACATATCCTAAGATGTGTAATGTAAATTATATCTAAAACTGACTGTCTGTAGCTTTAGATTAATAATTCATATTTAAAGTCATCTTGATTTTTAAAAGTAGCAGTGACTTTTCCTTCTGAAAAATATTAGAACATTCACTTAACTCTTGCAAATTATTTTTTTTAATTGATCAGTTTTCTGATTTTTATATTTCAAAATGTAAAAGGAAAGGAATTTATGTTTCAGGTTTTCAATGTCATTGTGAAGCTTAATTTATGATCTTAAATTCCATTGTAATCTTCATTTAAAAGGTGTTGTAAATGCAAAATAGTAGTTGTAGTATTTCTGAAATCTGTTCTGAAGTTCATAGAACTCTTAAAAAATGAGCCGTGTACATGACATCTAAGATTTATAGGTGAACATTRTCAATGACTACAGAATAACACACAGGTGAATTTGATAGTGGATGAGTAATAAGATTTAATAATAAATTATGTGTTAAAAAAAAGACAAGTAAAGAATTATCTTTGTAGTAAGACTAAAGGAATTATAGACAATATGAATAAAACTGAAACTGGAAAAATCATGAGTTGAGAAACTGTCAGCAATTATAAATTAGCATCAAAATGCTAAAATCCCTTACATAAGAAATGTTATCTCCACCATTATCACARTAAGATAAATATATTTTTCTGCACAGTTTTTCAGAATAAAAGACAGCAGAGAAAACACAGCAAGAAATAAATTGCTAAAATCAACTTCTACATTATTGATAAAGCATTATTTAAATTGCAGTGATGACCCCAGATTCACTTCACATAGGAGCTGAACGCTCCTTCCAAAACAAAAAGAAAAATTTTCTCTTTTGGACATATTTGGAGTTCTCTGTTTTTGCAGATATATGTTAGAGCAATTGGTCAAGCAAATTAAAAAGTCCAGAATAAAGTAGTCCAACCAATGAAAAYGTGTACTGCTATCAAGACTTTTAGACTCATCTGACCTTTTCCTTGCAATACTCAGAGATATCTGCTAAACTATTGTCTTCCAGTTTTTATTTAGAAAGAGTAAGCTTTTGAAATGAGTGTTTAAATGATATAATTTCCCCCTGTGATGACTCAGACATAAGTACTTGCACATGTGCAGTGGGAARGGTTGTAGAGGGATGTAGACACATGATAACACAAACAACCTTCAAAGTAAATAATTCATTTTCAAGGTTATGGCTGTGAATAGCATTACAGAACACAACAGAGAGATCAGAGAATGCCTCTGAATACAACAAATAAGASAGGGGGCCCAAGTCACACAAGACTGTCTATGACAGAGCTGTAGGCTGTCTGTCTGAGATCCATAAATRAGATACATTCTGCACTATGGACAGTCCCAAGGAAAACTGCTCCATCCTCTTTCTGCATACTGTGGATTAGTTTGAAGAGTAATCATTGTGACAGAAATTAGGTGCAAAATCTATCCAAATAATTGACTTTGCCCTGACTGACAACCAGAGTTCTTTTTTTTTTTTTTTTGTATTTTGACATTTGTACCCTCCCAAATCTAAAGCCTTTCTATCCTGCCATGTGAATCTGAGTGAAAATTTTGCAGTGTTTTCTACTATCTCATCATGTTATCTCAAACTCTGTAAATATAYCATAAGTTTGTATACAAATTAGTATTTTTCTTCAGTCATTCCCATATTGAAAGAGGTAGRAACACCCTGCTTCTCTGGTTGAAGTAAAAAATTAAGGCATTTCATACATTGAAAACAGTGCTTGACTCCTACTATTACTGTCAGTACTGTTACCACTAGAATTCTTTCTTAAACTGTACCAGTGGTTTTATGAACTTCCAGAATAAAAAATGAAACACATCAAACAGTTTTCCCAGTCATAAAAACTTAGTTAAAAGGCAAACCAGCTTAACTTTTTTGCTGTTAACAAAGTTTATGAGGAAAGAAAAAGAAAAATTAAAAAAAAAAAAATAGCATAATATCCAGACGTCTATGTCTATGGAATCAAATACCTAAAGATGGAGATCTCCATTTTCTGATGAACAGAGCTGCTGAATAATTAGAATTTCCATCCCACAAAATGCTTTATATTTAACAGGCATCATTTTACTCTGAGTCAGCATATTTATCTGAAATGTAGCTGTTCCCCTGGAAGGGAAATTTTCAGAAAKAATTAAGTTACTTATTCTATTCCTCCATTCTTCTACTGTGGAATACAGATCAGAATGGATTTTCTCTGGGTTTTTTTCCTTTCTTTCCTTTTTTTTTTTTAAGCATAGGAAGACTTAAAAAATGTTTTAAAATTATTTAATATATCAGAGTTACAAACTTTCAGAAAAAAGATTTAATTATGAAAGAACATTCCATATATTAAACTCACTGCTTAAATTAAATATTCTTATTTGCTGTGTGCCATAGATTTTACACTCTCTCATTCTTTTAAGTCCTCCAACTGAAAATCGTCAGAGAGGATCTTGATTTTTTGAATAGTGAAAAGAGGAGCTCTGTAACTTTGCACATATGTTTGTGTTTAAAAATATTTTCACGATTTTTTATACTAWGATTAAAGAAATAGCTTAAATGCATAAGGAAAATGATGGAATGAAAGAAAAAAAATCTGAAAGTTCAAGTAAGCTTGAAAGGTCCATGGTAAAAATGTGCTTCTTTTAAGATGTGGGTCAAAAGCACTCTCAAGAATTAAAAATAAATAAATAAATAAAAACCCCCCCAAAAAAACCCAAAACCCTGCTTCAACTTGTGCTTAAAAGCCCTAAGGGTTCTACTTACAACGTGTCACCTTATCACTCATTCTTGAAGTGCTTTACTGCTTAATCATGTAGTACTCACATCTTGAACAATATCTGAGGGAATGAAGAACCTCTGTCTTCTTCAAATCTCACTAGAGCATTCTGTGTGATAGATTATAAGGTTTGGTCAATATGCATTTGCTTTTTTACTCCTTGATAAATTTTGTAAAACTTACTGCAAAATTCTCAAAGTGGTAGCTAGAAAACTCTCCCCCACTAGGATTTTTCTCAGCCCACTTTTAAACATGATCCATAATTTGATCAAATGCTCTTGGGCACTATTAAATAGTAATAATGAACTTCACCTAAAGCCCTTAGTAATTTTGTTCCACATTTCCTTCTCTAATTATCCACTATTCCCTATTTATTATTGCTTCATTCCCTGCCTTGAGGCCTTCTAAAAATACTAAGAATGATAAATTAAACAATACATTTTGGCACCAAGTTAACCAGTGGGGAGGGTTATAATTTAATGGGATGTCTTCTGAATTAATTATTTTTGAATTATTTAATTGCAGCTTCTAAACAAAATTTCTTACTCTAAGTGTGACACTGAAAGCCAAATTATCTTCCTATATTCTTTAGCAAAAGGAAATAAAAAATATTAAAAAACATACATGTTTAAATTAAATTCACAGGGTGTCTTTACACAGATCAAWAGAAGCCTTCTCTATCCTTTTATATTTATATTTTCAGTAATCAGCAGTGACTCCTCCCCAGAGTCATAACAGTATTTTTCAAGGTAATCTCACAAGTGTAATCACTAGGCAAATGCCACACTGGAGTTAATGTATTTTTCTCCCCATCTTTATTTTAAAGTGAAAGTGGTTATTGGCTTTTATATGACATCCTTATATTTTTCATTCAGAATCAAATTTAAATAAAGGTCTGATTTTATTTTTAATCTTAGAACTCCCTGTTCGCTACCTGTTTTTTRCAGTTCGCTATTAATTCTTGATATAACTTCAATTGTTCTTAGTTTCTCAAATAAATACTTTTTATTATTTTGGGAAACATGACATTTGGAAGAATGCTAAGTAGATGGTAGCATATATGTGTGCTATCTAAACAAGTTTATATGGATTAATACATATAAATATTTTGCTGAGAGACAGCGAAGAAAATTTATCTGTATCTAGATGCATGCTCTACGCACACTTTTCTACATTCATACTGAAAATTCTTATTTGGGAAATAATTAAGCATGCTATGCAGCTTGTCACTTCCCTGGGATTGACAAAAGGAAAAGAAAATCAGGACGTGTGATCCATTTAGCATGATGCCCTACATTTTGCAGGACTGTGTTCTTTCCTAAATAAAGTAAGGTCATGTAATTGYTGCACTTAGTAGACATGGGGAAATCTGAGTTTTATTCCTCATCCCACTAATTATTTTTTCTGATTCAACATAAAATTGTCAATAACATTGTGTACACAGTTTCCATGGATACACTGTTCTATTTCRGACTTGTTTGTTTTCCTGCTATTTTTGGTGCAATGGCTATAAAGTGCCAGAGTGATAMTCCAGTGTTTATCATCCTATCAAAAACTGGTGCAGAGAAAAAAAAAGAAAACATCCCAATCACTCAGAAATTCCAGATCACTTCAGTGTAAATTCATTAAATCCCCAGTAGACAAAACAGGAAAGAACTGTATACTCTGCTTTCACCCTGTAAACAGAAACTTGCTTTTATTGACATATTTTTTAAACATCTATTAAGCAGGGTTGTTCCTTCAAATCTATCTGATAGATATTTCTGTTTCTCCATACTGGCCTTGGGCATMTCTGCAGACTCATCCAGGTTCACTTTAAGACATTCACTGTCTTTAGATTAAGAAGGCATTATTTATCAAATATATTTGATGAGGGATAGAACAGAAACTGCACCAAAAAAAGTGTGGAAGATCATATGAGCTAAAATTCAGCACTTTACCMTTTTATTTATGTCTTCACCCCTCCCAGACCCATATTTGTCCTCTTTTAATTTACCAGGATACTTCAGGATACATTGCTTCCAGTCGCTCACTCATGTACTGGACATGAGGCAGAGAAATCCTCTGACCCAGCTGTTGTCACGTAATATGACACTTTTCTAACTCAAGACTAGGCTGTGAGCAGGGGTGTCTGTAGCAGCTGTCTTCCTGGCACAAGAAAAAGATGATGATAAAGTGACATGAGCTATACTTGCCTGGAGGATCCCAAGCTGTAAGGCAAGGCGGCAAATTAAAGCATCTGAATCTTCAGTATCTTGAAWTTTTTCCATTTATTATCTGAAACAAGGTAAGAGTCTTTGGGCCAGTTTTCCTTACTTTTCTGGCAATTCTGCTCCAGTCTAGTCTGAATTGCCATCTGMATGTCTTAGAGAAATTTGGGTCCAAGAAGGGCAGTCAAAAGCCTAACAAACTTSTGCTGCTAAAAAAAAATGTTCATGTATTTGTTCTGCTCCTTGATGCAAGACCTCAACATTACAAAACGTTGTTTAGTCTTGGGGCTAAGATACAAGGTGTGGTAGATTGCATAGGTGTTTAAAGTACGAAGACTAAGTATTGCATAATTGTTGGATAGGCAGCAGGGAAGAAGACTAGATATTTGCATTACCTCAGTTTCTRCTTTTAACAGCAAATTAACTATGGACAATGTCCATGTCCTATTGAAAGAGCTTTCTGAAGAGTAGAACAGAGGCAAAAAGGAATAGAGTAACTTGTGATCTTTTGGCACATGATGAGGTTGGGAAACTCCTGAGACCAGTGTATTTTCTTGGATCAAAAAAGATACAAGCTTTAGAAATGATGAAAATAATGAAATTTTCCAAAGTACCCAAAGATGACAGTGTCACTCTGTGATTCATAGATTCATAGACTGAAGTGGAAGGTCTGCAGTGTGAAAATGCAGAGACATAAATTTAGTTTTATTTAATTCAACTCATAATCACACCTGCAATTTTCTCTGAAGTRCTGTTCTGTTCTAGAATCTTATTTTCTGTTTCAAGCACATCATTGATCTAAGTCCTGAAAGCAAATGGGAAGACAACTTACTGGGACAACTTCGTAAACCAACCGTTTGCCTGTGTTTCTCTGATCTCTGTAAGACACTTAGAGGCAGTGGGTTGGTGTTTGTCTTTTCTTTTGTTGTTAAACTTTATCATCTAGGATATAATTGGCAATAAAGGTGTTCCAAATTGCAGATCTTTCAAGTCCAGCTGATTAAATTTAGACATAAYGGCCCTGATCTCTTTAACAAGCCTCCTTAATGTATATTCCTTAATTTAAAATCTAGAAGCTATTGATCATATATGTGTATTATATGTGTAGGTGATTTTTCTTTGTTTTACTCATCTTTTTCTATAAATATTTGGCACACACAYGGCAAGGAAGTAACTTGTCTGATGAAAGTATGCAATCATATATACTGGCAGTGGTATGAAATCTTGACTACWGCCAGTAAAGATATCTCATTTTCAGAAGGGCAATAATATTTATCTAAAGRCATAAAATTACAAGAATTATATTGGATAAAATTAATATATTAACCARTTGAGAAAATAAAGTAGGAAAAAGTGTTTTAAAAGCAGGGACAAATAATTTATATATTTTTGTATTTTTACTTCACCCTTTTGTATTAGACAAAACTGTGAGAACAATGTTTCAAAACATGTTATTCATTTACTGGCAAGCTGGATAAATAAGCATGCCCAAGGATCTGTTTATAAGGAAAAATCCTGTTTTCACAAATGAACACAATAATCCCCACATATTCAGTAAGTTATACAAAATCTGAAATAGCCGGGTAATTTTGAACATGAAAACATAATATGCTTTAAAAAAGCTGCACTGAAAAGTCACCTTTTGACACTTACAGATAGCTCTGTTAATTTTGAAAAGATATTTATAATTTTCTTTGTTAATTTTTTTGAAAAAGTATCTAYAAAAATACTGGGTTGTTTTTATTTATTTTACAAACATCATAMAATATTTTTGTTCAAGTAATCTGTTCTTTTTATTCTAATGGACCTTTTTACAAGGGCATTYRGTGATAGGACAAAGGGAAATGGCTTCAAACTGAAAGAGGGTAAGTTTACATTAGATATTGGGRAAAAATTCTTTACTSTTAGGGTGTTGAGGCCCTGGCACAAGTTGCCCAGAGRAGCTGTGGATGCCCCATCCCTGGCAGTGTTCAAGGCCAGATTGGGTGGGGCTCTGAGCAATSTGATCTAGTGAATGGTGTCCCTTTGCTTGGTAGATTCCTTACAATTTAAACTATTTATTACATCATTTAATATTGAAATAACTTGGAGTTCATAAATAGAGAAGTAACATATATTCAAAGTATTTTCTTTACTTCTATGAACYTTTGTGTCTGTAAGTAAAACTACATTCTCTTCCTTCAATCCATAGTATAGTGTTTCTGATAAATCATCTAAATAAAAATTTCAACTTGTATTTTGATGCTTTTTCATACTGATTTAAGAGAATGAATATGTATTTTTTTTTGCTAATGCCCTAAGCCGTCAAATGAGCTAATACTACTAAAATAAATCTGTCTGATTTTTCTTTAATAGAAGAGAATGAAAAAGAACTGCCATTCATAGCTGAGTTTTGAAATAAAGATCAGCATGATTCTAGTATAATCCATATTCACGAATCTTTCTTACATTATTTTACTAGTAGCTCTATCAGAACAAATTTGATTTTTTTTCCTGTAATTTCATTGCAAGGTTTATGAGTAGAAACCTGTTACATTTTCTTTTCTATTTCTGCATTTTTCATTATCCCACTGTCATGTACCTGACATCCTGAAGCAAATGTACAGAGTGACCTGTTCTACTCACAGTTATTCAGAGCTAAGCACTCTGAATTATTTCAGGTGAGTGCAAAAACTGAAGTAGCATTCTGAGCCTCAGTGTGAATTTTTCAACTGAAATATAACAATCACTTAATGTATATTCTTCATTGAGTTACTTATTTCTTTTGTACAAAATTGGTCCTAAAATCCTTTAATAATTTTAAATGTCTCTGTGTTAAGTTCATAAAAATGTTAAAGTTTATAAAAATGTTAAAAACATTATGGGGAGTTAGGTAATTTTTTTTTTTAGTGTATTGGAAAAAGGTAAATCAGTTGGATACAATTTTGGAATACATAATGTAATCAATTTGACTTAAGAGTCATATGCACAAAAATAGATGCCAATAGACAAGTATTAGCAAATATTTCTTTCATGGAGAAAGAGCCAGATCTTCATACATTTTCTGTCTTTTCTCTCTTGACAGAGCTATAGAAGAATTCTCATTATAATGCCTGTTATTCCAGAAATTTAAAATCTGCACATTTAGAAAATGCTGGCATGTACATAATTACCCAGGAGTTCTTAAGCAAGAATATGCATTTAAGACCCAAATAGTTCTTGTATGTGAAGTGATTCGAAAATATCTATTTAGTRAATTCCATGATCTAAACTTGTTGTGGACTTTAAGCATATAGTGGGGGATAAAACAAAACATACTGAAAATGAGCTTGGTTCCTACACAACAGCTACTGCAAGAAGTAGTAGATGTCATGCTCCTTATAAAATATCCCAAATATTTATTTTTCTTTGAGTATTTGTATTAATTAAAATCACATTCTGCAACCTTTTTTCAAAGAATCTCTGGTACTTTTAATAAATGAAGAATAAGAAAGATGTTAAGTTAGGAAACTGAATCAAAATTGAATCAAAATTCCAGATGCTTAGAAGTATTCTTCTTAGAGAATATATTTCCTCTCAGATGAACTTGCAGATCTGGGGAAAATGATCAAATTTGTTTTCTTTCTGTACTTTCTAGCTGGTAAGGTCACTCCCATCAATGATATGACCAAGATATAAGGAAGTCCTGGATTTTCTTAAAGCTTAGAAAGCATGGGCTTCTCACAAGCACTGCACCTCCAGCTCAGATCAACAGCAGSCAACCTTATCCAAACCCTGAACCCAGAGCTGGAGATCTGACTTGTACAGCAGGAATAGGGATGAAGGCCCCTCTGTCAGAAGAGCTAGCATATTTTTACTCATTATTTTTGAAAATCTTAATAGAGCTCTGCTCTGCAGGCTGCCCGAGAGACACCTCTTTTCTATCTGAGCTTGTACCAGTATTACCCTATGGTGTTTTCTTCAGCCTTTGTGCTGTGACATGTAAGGCAGTTGAGGTGTACAGGAAAAGCAAAGTTAAATTGTTTCTTTGCCCTCCTTTCTGCCATAAGGACCTAGGGAAGCCATAGCTGGTCTCTGAAGTTTAATTTCTTCATCAGTAAATTGGAATGAGCTCCAGTTCTTCCTTGGCAAAGAGTTTTTTGTTCCCTGGCTGAAAAAGAAGCAACAGACACTAATTAGGTATTATGGAAATATCAAAATGCTTAATAGCAAGCACTCCTATGTGTACTAGACAGAGAGTTCTTTTGTACATATTTGTGAAAAAGGTATAGGGTTATGAATTCTAGAATCACCAAGTGAACCTGTTATTGACATGTTTCTAACTTCATTGTTTGATTTGAAAGCATCTTTTTCCTTTAGTGCTGTTACCTTGAGGGTGACAGAAAAAAAAAAAAAAAGCAATAGAATAAGATTGATTGTGAATCACTGATTACTCAGAGAGTCAGATCTCTTGCAGGGCTCTGCTGTGAAGGAGACCACAGTGGTATTTTTTTATTATCTCTGCTTTCAAGAAAATACACTATGAATACTAATGTTAAGAGAAAACAATGAACTAAAGATGGGGTGCAGGTATACAATTCCCAAAACCAGAATGTGGTTGTCAGCTGCTATTTCCATCTTTTATAGTCTAACGAGGTCTAATCTATAAGCTATTAATTTTATTTAAAATGGTACAKTCACATTTATGGTGCATTGATTCCAATTTTCTGAGCTGCTCCTAAATGAGATAATTTTTTTCATTAAGCATGTATAGTGTTTTGAAACTAGAAAACTCATAAGTTATGTTTTAGAAGATACTTAAACAACAATGCAGAAAKATTATATTTCAAATATTCCTAACACCCTCAAAAAAACTCAAACTCTCAGCATATGTCACATGAMGATAGCCATGGCTAGCTGGTTATTTAGCAGGATAAGAGATATTATCATAAAAAGTAGGCAACAAAACAAAGTATTAAAGGAAAGCAAAATATTTCATTACAAACATACAATAATTTAGATTGGAGAGTCATCTGATCTCATTTCCTSCTATGTGTAAGATGAGGGTACTCAGGACTGAGTTTTTAATACCTCCAAAAATTAAGATTCTCCAGCCTCTTCGGAGAACCTCTTCCAGTGTTTGACTGTCCTCACTGTGAATTTGTATATACAATTTCCCTTAGAGCGACTGTTAATTGCCAYAGTCTGTAAACTTTTTATTTTGCASCTTGGATAATATTCTGGCCCTCTCCTTTCTCTAACAAGTAAAAGCTAGCTGAATGCATCAAACAAGTTGTCTCTCAACATTCTCTTTTCCATGTTGAGGAAACAGAACTTCCTCAGCCTTTCTTTATTTCATATGTTCCTCCTGCCTCTTCATTGTTCAGTCTTTCCATCTTTCTCCCAAAGCCCCAAACTTGAAACGTTTTTTCACGTGCAACCTCAGAAATGCCCCACAGGGGAGCACAGTTGTTTGTGATTGTCTGCTGCCTATGCTTGTCCTCACACAGACCAATAAAACCTCAGCCTTCAYTAAAAGAGATTGCTGATTCATGCTCAACTAGTGGGCAGCTAGGCCCACCCAATCCATTCATACAGAATTATTCCCCATCCAGTCAGCATCCTCCCACGTTGTGGCATGGTCTTATTGCATCCCAAGYACAGCAGTTTCTGTTTCTTTAAGATGAATTTAATTGTGTTTCTGCCWACCCATTTCTCTAGGTCCTGGAATTCTCTCTGAATGACTGTGTATAAACAACTTCCCAAACTTGCTTTCTTCTGCAAACTCACTAAGCCCTTGTTGTGGATGGAGCRACATACTTCACTTGTAAGAGAGGAATAGTGGTATGTTTATTGATACAGAACAKCRATTTAWCTAACCTTGACAGTAAATGCAACAGTGATTCAACAAGATTCAATGGCAAAATACTCATTTACTGCATAGAGTACAGAGTCAGATAACACCCTCAGGAAGACATTCCTGATGAGGCATGAGATTCAWAAAAKACTTCMTTGAGTTATAAACTYCTTTCTGAGGAGTTTAGGTGTGGCTGGATCCACATAAACAAGAAAATATGAATCACCAGACTTAGTCAGCAGTTTATGCCTGAAGGACCACATGTGCATAAGCAATCCTTTGTYACTCAGCTAAGATTTCAGTTTGAGTGCACWTATTCCAATTCACTTATCAAGTGTCTGATGAGATCAGGATTCCCTCAGCCTCGAGGAGTAACCTTGTGAGGTGTTCCTATGCAAGGGGAGATCCTGGTGCACAGAACACAACTATGTACAAGACCTCAGTAGGCCCTGAACTGTCCATTATTTATGGAGTAATATGACTGACTTATAGCCCTTTTTGCAAAGCAGACAAGTTTTAAGCTGGTACATGCTTGACTATCCCTCAGCTGTTGAGCAAGACTTATGYCTCTTAGGTGCTGAACAAGATTTTATGGCCTTTAAATACTGTATTACCTGTATGCCAGACACAGCCATCATTACAAACCTTGGGGGCTACTACTGCTCGAGATGGGGAGCACATTGTCACAGTCATCAACAAAAATCTCAAACAGGATGAGCCCTAGCAATAATTCCAAAGGAACAACACTCAAGTAAATAATTTTGAACTGCTGACGACTTAAAGGCAAGGTTTTTTATTGGTCCAGTGAGTTTTGCCTACCTTTTCTCCATTATTTTAGGCCACTTCTTTTGAGTTATACCATAGAGATTTTACAGCTGACCCTGCTGCACTTGCCCACTCAACCAGTTAACTTGGCATAGAAGACAATCATATTGAACAGGTGCGATTTGTCCTTAGTGAATCCATTTCAAACCACTATTTCAAACCACTTTTTTCCCTTGGAAATACCTTCCAAAAAGATTTGCTGCATTTTCTTCACACACAGCCTGTATTACCTTGGCTCTTCATTCCAGTTTAGAAGATGAGCATAATAATTGTCTTTTTCCATGCTACAGGGAGCTCCTTTGACAGATACAACCCTTTGAAGATAGACAGGGACCTTGAAATGACATCTGACAGGTCTCTCAGAAGTCTTGAACRTGTTCAGTCTGTCCCCATTGAATGTTTGTACAGTTTGTTAACATGGTCCCTAACTTGATATTTTCCTGCTGTTAAATTGTACTTCATTTAGTAGACATGGGAGGCCTGACAGCAGACATTGCAAGTACAAACTGCTACAAATGAGAAAATTAGTATCTCTGCCTTTTAATTCGCCATCAACATCAATTCACTAACTCATTAATAGCAAGACTACATCTTTGGTTTCTGTTCTGGTTGTTGCCAATGTACTTACAAAACCCTTCTGCTGACTTTCACATTCCCAATTTCAATTATAAGCTTTAGTTTTCTTAATTGCCTAATTCTATCCATGCATCTCATATAATATTCTTMTTTTTCTCCGGGTAGGAAATCTCTGTTTCTTCATTCCGTATTCTCTCTGTTTGCATTTGAGTACCATCAAGATATTTTATCCATGGCCTTATGTCAAGCCAGTCTAATTTCATGGACYAGCCCTGTACTTTGAGGGGTTTCTCCTCTGAAATAATCAGCTGTCTTGAGATTTGGGTTGTTGGGGGTTTTTTTTCTTTTTTGTTTTCCATTTAAAACAGCATCTAAGGGATTCTTTCTCATAACTACCTGAACAAGCAAAAGTCTCACCTTCTAGATCCCTTGACTATACCTTCTCTCTTCCTCATTTTCCTGAGGATATTTAATTAAATCATCTGATAGCACTTGGAATGAAGGTTGCTGTTTACCAATCTGCTGTTTACCAATCACACTACTAATTTGTATTCAGAAGCAGCAGTTCTGGCAGATCTGACTTCTCACCTTCTGTCCATGCAGCATCTGCATCAAAACACTCTTCTTAATGCACTCYAGAATTCTTCTGGTTTGCTTGTGTTCAACCATATCTAGAAGATGTTGGAGTAGTTGAAGTCCTCCACAAAAACTTTGTATTGCAACCAGGAGACTTCCTCATCTGTTTTGAAGCATTAGTGAAAAACGGATCAGGACCTCAATAKCCAACATTTGCATCATGTTCTGTTTCTCAAGTGCAGTTTCAAAAGCAACTGATCAGCCTTTTGAATCTTCTATAACACAGATCTTTATATTTAGTTAATTTATTGATATAAAGCACAATATAATTTTGTTTTCTTCTCTGACTTTTTCCAATGTGAACCCATGACAACATGCCCCTCATTCCACTACCACCTGACTGCAAATTTATCAAGATTTGTAATAACATTAGAACTAACTTTGTTCCTGAATTATCCATCTGCCACAAAGTCTGTTTGTCTTTTCTGTTCTCCATTTAACTACAGTAACTTCCATTACCATTCTGCATTTGCTGGGAATAAGAAGTCAGGYTTTCTCTCTGAAGATTAATCCAACAAAGCTCCCTGAGAATAAGAATATGATTAATATATTTTCTGTAATTTGTCCAGGGTTGTGGGGTTTTGGTTTTTTGTATGTTTGTTTGTTTGTTAGGAGGGGTTTTTTTTGTGTTTTTCCTTGTTTTTGTAAATTTTTTCCTGTTCACATTCTCAGACAATCATGCCTCAACAGCATAGTGTGCTACAATGCTAAGGTTTTTACTACAACTTATCAGCAAAAGTGCATTAGATTTCCTATGTTGCTGTGTTCAAGCTTACATTTCAACTATTAAAACAGAATTGTACATTTTAGTTTATATTTGTGCATGAAGTAAAGAATAAGTTTCAMCACTATGACTTCATGTATGTAAATTAATCACGTTTATTATCTGAAAGAATATTAATGTGAAAATACCACTCCTCCTGAGTCTTTGAAAACTTCTAACTTAAACCTCTTTAAAAATACATGTATTTCTTGTTTTCATTATAYTTCTATAGTGATCCCTGTATGGTTCTGTTTGTTGGAAAATTTACTTTCCAAAGCAACATGTATGTGCGATGCAGGGGTCAACAAGGCTAGGGGACCATTCCCAATCAACAGTTTGCATGTTGACTTTTTAGAGAATAAAAGAGTTTAAAAGTATCAACACAGTCTAGTCTGTACCAGTAAGCCTCAGGGAGAAATACTGACTATGTACATTTTCTCTCCTAATATACTCACACATTGGGGACAGTTTATATTTAGTTATCACACATACTGAGTCTTCATTTCAAAAATTCTTCATTAAGTATTGTAAAAAGGCTAAAGATAAAATATTTTGTAAATACAGTGTAGGAATTCAGTCTTTCATGTGAGGAACCATTCGTAAGTAGAAACACAACATAAATACAAATAAATCATGATGGCACTGCAGATAAACCATTGTTCTCACTACTTTTCTGCCACAYTGATTTACAAGGCTTCTTCTTCTAGCCTTAGGTTTAAGTACATCTCAATTATAGTCAGTTTGGAACAATAACTTGATTTTGAGAATGAATTACAACTATTTTCTTAAAGTGCTTTTTAAAATCATGTGCCTTATGATGTAGAGTACTGATTGGTGTCATGAAGAGGTTTTATTGGCTTGATGCTAACTCTCATTGAAAGATGATTAACTGGATSTAGGAAACTCTGCAGCTATTCAGATCACAGCTTTCTTCCAAGTCATTACATATYTTCCTTTTGTCAATTCAATGTTTCCATTCAATTTATGAAACTGTACAGGTTGTCACACATTATATATTTCATRTATACACAATCTATTCTATCCTTAAATCCAAAATGTTTTAAGTTAAASTGGTGGTTAACAAGACTGAAATAAATTAAAAGATGTCAAGAAYTGGTGTGCTATGCTTTTATTTTAATTAGAAACCTATTGAAAYGGGTACAAAGCAAGTCTTCACAAGTGAGGGAAATTAGGTGCTAGCTTCTCTATTCTAAGATACATGGACACAAAACTTAAGCGTGAAATTGCACCTACCTACAACAGTAACTTCCTATTTTGCTTCTCATATCTACTCAACACTTATTTATGTTTTGGGGTTTTTTTTGTTTTTTTTTTTTTACTTTATATAGCTGTTAGAGCCTATGCCTAATTTGAGAATTCATTAGTAGTCCACGTAGATGCACTGCCTGGCTCATATCAATTTTCTTTTCCTTACCTTAACTTTTTTTTTTATTCTGCTCCAGTCTTAAGGTAAATGTGAAACAAAAGTGGGTTTTTTTTCGTATACATAAATTGTGTGAGGCAGGTCAACAGCATATTATTATTGCATCTCCTTAGATTTCCTGAAAATTACACAAGAGACAGACAAATCTCACTTTGAAAAATTTAAGTTCATACTCTGACCTACCCTGACTTGGTAATCTAACAGTGCAATGTCTAATAGATATATGTCGCATTTTTGCAGTCAGGAATTAGCCACCTCCAGAAGGTATTTCATGTCATGTTAGGATGGGCAACAAAAATTACATTAATTGACCTCTAGTGGTTCCTACTTTTTTTACTAGGAYAGGAAAGAAGACAGAAGATGGTTACATTATAGATGTCTGACTTTTAGATGTACAAAATAAGGTTAAATTAATTTTACTTTATATTTATCATGTGGTAAAATTGTCTTATATTTGGTAAAAAATTAYGTTTAGACAAATTATTAAATATTTAGACAAATCCTACTCTTCAAATGCAAGTCCTGGACAACAGCTTATTATCAAAACTCTTGGCATTATTTTTTGGAAAAATTTGAAAGACAGATTTTCTGACAAAAAGAAAAAAAAGCAAATAATATAAGTTTATAATATATACATTAACATTATTTGTTTTGGATTGGTTTTTTTCTAGTAGAATGAAATCTTAATCCAGTCTTAGGACTCTTGTWAAAAATCTGTGTTTGGTAATATTAATACTTTTCTGTAAAATAATTGGTAATTTCTTAATTATGAGGAGTCAAAAATAGGTAGAGATCCTGACCTTCAGCAKGAACCCTGTTAAAGCACTCTTTATAACCAGTCAGGCACTTAACACAGAMAAAATACCAGTAGATTGTATCAGGACTGCTGCTACTACTATCTAWGACATTTTACTGAGTGAGTTTCTGWTTACMAAATGGAGAAACGGTGGAACTGATAGTGCTGTGGAAGGTACAGTACTAGTCATATCAGCTTGCCAAAGGAGTCATCTCAGGGCAGRAAAGAGAGATAAAAATCAGAGGTAGATAATACCATCTTATTAATTGGTGTGTTACAGGAAGATCTAGGAGGCAGTCCATGCTCCCTGAACAGTTTTCTAAAACTTGAATGGTTTTAAAAAACAAGCTGGTGAAGCAGGTTTTAATTGGAGTTTGATATGACACCATTTGTAATTCTATCAGCATAYGTGTATAAACACATAAATTTAAGATGTATACATTCAGCAATTCAGAGCAGATTTAAYACAAGTATACATGATGAGRTTCTATGCACRGTAACAGCAGTGTGGACTTCTATCTTTAATAGAAAGGTTATATAGGTTCWAACCCTACCAAAAAGTGTMATTTGGCAGTATATGATAAATAGAYGGTAGTATATMTATAGTATATAGTTTCCATKTGGAAGTATATGATAARTATGCAGTATATGTTAACTCAAACTCATATCYCTATTCCTTTAAGCATAAAACTGGAGACCACATCAGACTCTGCCTGTGCTGTCCMATGCTCTCTCCCTCTCTGCCTCTTAGCCACTTAAGTGCTCTGCAATTTACATTTTTATTCCAGATCCAGATCTTCCSTTAATAGTCATCTATGGCCCATGTACATATGCAAAAATGAATGTTAAAAAATAATMTTGTATATTTTGAATGAGTGCCTGCATGTATTTAGAGAAAATGCAAAGATCGTAACAAAGACAGCAGGGTCAGAAAATCTGTATGTGGGTATCAAATCCTGACAGAGGTGTTTTAAGCCTTCATTGCAGGGGAGGAAAAATGAAGTATTAGAACCTAATCTCTTAAACTTTGACATCCACATTGGTAAAAACATTATCACACAAAGATCTAAGATTGTTTCTTTATCTCTGCGAAATGCAGATAAATATCCTTAGCTACTCTGTGAAAATACAGTAAAATATCTGCATAGACCTACAACCAATTTGTGGAGTATTTTTATGTTATGCCATCCAAATGATGTCTTAGTATATGTTGAACCCATCCAAGAGTACAATAATTTCTAGCAAAACAGCTAAAAGTATGTTTTTCATGTTGAATGTAAGGAAACTTAACACTGTAAAAAAAGTGGTTTGTCAGTGAACAACTAGCTTTTRCTTCCTTAAAAAAAGGACCTTAAACCTCAACACGTGTCAGAAATACTCAGAACCAGGAAAATTAACTCTATTATTCYTACTCACATTGTCTCTGGCCTGAAAGAATACTTTTATTGCTTTAACAAGCTAAGGAATAGCCTTTCTTTTGGTTTATGCCTCCACCAGAATTTTTCACTTCATTCTTCACCTCTATGTCTACAGGACAGAAAGGAAAGCGACAACATTTCACATTAGAACAGAAAAATACAAAATGCACAAGAAATTCTTTAGATAGCTATGTCACAGTGTGATAGCCGTAAGAATGAATAACATGAATTTCATACTGCTGTACCTTCCCTTACGCTTCATCACATTGTATTGAAGCAGCTTCCCATTTGAAAATTTCTACATAGCACAGGGCTGGACAGATTTCACCTCTGGAGTTTGAAATATCTTTAGAATATATGCATACAGTCGTCTATGTTGTAATTGAAAATCTAGCCAGAAATACCTGTACTACTGAAATCAGTAGTCATTATAAGGTATTGTCTGTCTATATTTTGACATTACTTTCTTAACTTAGGCCTTKTCTAGATGTTTGGTGAATCAGTATTCCTAAGTGCATAAACTCTCTRACAAATCAGTGGAGAAGGTACTCCACTTGTGAGCATTTTGCTTAGTTCTTCTTTGGATACAAGCTATAAAGCATGATGATGAGTTTCCTCCTTAAAAAATTATTTATTCCAAGTACAGAAACTTTAACAATAGGGCTCTTACTTTGGGGAAAAAAAAAAAAAATATGCTGAACTTCAGAAACATCCACGCTTGCTATCTCTTCAGTCCATTAAACCTTGTATTATTTGTAGAAACTACTGGAAAGACTGTGAGAAACCWCCTGCTCCACAAAGGACTGAGATAACTCCTTCTTTTTGCATGATGCCTGCTGAGTCGCTTCCTTGGTCTTTACTAATGCTAGTATTAGTAATAGCTGCCTTGTTTTAAACAATTTTGTCATCTACAGTGGCTGAAGTTAATGGGACTCTTTATATGCCCAAAAGCATATCGGTGCTGAATCACTGTCTTTAATGATAAATTCTATTGATTAAGTGAGAAACKATGACATACATCATTGCACAGGAATTTCTCATGATCGTTCTCCCAGTGCAAACTGTCATCTCCAAATGTTACAGTAATATCTGTTCACTGAAGAAAAACTGACATTTTACCCAKAATTTCTTAACATCAATTTTTTGCTGAAATTATTACAGAAAAATTATGTTTTCTYTTAAAAACAGAAACTTAAACAAATACTTCCTTTCAAAATCAGAATGTTTCCCAAAAGGAATCTTGTRTTCTGCAAAGATTTGTCTCAAAACTAATTTTCAATGAAGGTTATGTGCATAAAACCCTCCAAAATATTATGGTAAAGAAATAAGACATTCATACTTGCATGCATTAGAAGTTTAGCAAGGAAGCCTAAAGCAGAGTGTTTTCCACTGGGAAGAGGTTGGAGACCAAAGGAAAGGCTAATATTTACTTTTTCCAAATTAAACTACAATGAAAGTTTAAGGCAGGAGAATTTTAGTTGGTTATTTTCCTATTTTTTTTTCTTTTTTCTTTTTTTCTTCCTATCTTTGTAATTTGGGTAGATCATCTCTCAGCAGCTGGCTATTTAGACTGAAAAACCAACCAGAATGAGAATAGTTGCTGAAGCAGATAATCTGGCTAAAAATGTGATGTAACTGGTTTGAATTCTAGACAATGTGTCGCATTCATTTTATTCTCTGGACTGAGTGAATAAAATAAGATTCTTCCAATGAGCAGTGCAAAATTGTGATGTGTAATGTATATAGGTCAGCAAGCTGCTTACAGCTGGCAATAAAAATAAACAAACAAATTAAAATAAATAATACAGTTTTGACTTCCTTCTTAAAATTTGGACTGTAAACTTCTAAATTAGCAAACACAAATTATTTTTCTCCAGGAAGTAAAAGGAAAAAAAAACCAAATAAACAAACCCAAACTAAAACAAAGTGGAAACTTTCCTGAAAGTATCAATTAAAAATTGTTTTGAATTATCTGAATTATAAACAAGCAAATTGGTTTTTTAGTCTTTCAAATGTGTATTTCTTATAAAATATTGACTGTATGATAATTTTTAGAAAACATTGACTGTATTTGTTAGAACTGAGCCAGATTCTTATAACCTTACTGTGAAATCAAAGGTCCCCAGCAAAGGAAAGATAYCGACCTGTTGGAGTGAGTCCAAAGAAGGGRCACCACTTTGATCAGAGAGATGGAGCAACTTTTCTATGAGCAAAGGCTGAGGGAATTGAGAYTGTTCACCCTGGAAAAAAGAAGGCTTCAAGGTGACCTAATTGCAGCCTTTCAGTACCTGAGGGAGCCAGAAAAAAAGAGGGAGAGAGACTTTTTACAAGGACATATAGTGACAAAAATAGTAGAAATAGCTTCAAACTGAGACAGAATGGTTCTAAATTAGATGTTAGGAAGAAATTCTCAACTATGAGGTTTAATGAGGCACRGGAACAGGTTGCCTAYAWAAGTTGTGGATGCTCCATCCCTGGGAGTTGGATGAGGCTSTGGTCTAGTCRAAGGTGTTCCTGCCCACCGCAGGTTGGAACTAGACAATCTTTAAGAGCCCTTCCAACTCAAGCCATTCCATAAACCTATGATTCTGATATTTAAATTATATTCATGGAATAAGGCATATTCACTGTTTAAACAAAGAACTGCAGAAAGTAACATATTCCAGCCCCAGTGACTCYGTGATTTTGAAAYTCYGCTATTTGGCAAATCTTGCTWGCAAAACTGCTTGTCCAACTCAGTACCTCCTGTTCTGTTTRTTTGTTTGYTTGCTCRCTTATTGCAAACATTTAGAAGACAGATTTTGTTCTGTACAAACATTTCAAAGGAGCTTTAATTAATAGAAGTACATAGACTGATGTGCAAATGAGTGTTCTTGTGTTTGATTACACATTCTTGAGTGCAATTATGGGTATTCACTTCAAAAGTGCTATCATAGCCCTCCATAATGTATATTCATGTCCACTGGTACAACTCCTATTTCAAACCTTTGAGCAGATCTAATCAGCCCAAATTTAAAAACAAATTTTTGTTCCTGCATATGAAGCCCATTATCATTACCAGAATCCAATCCCTAAACCTATAAATGTATGAGTTATACAACAAACTGCAKTCTAGTCATGTTTTCCACCAGCTTGCCTTCATTTCAAAAGGTTGCTTTTACTGTGGTCTAAACACTGGCTGTTGGCTACTGTCTTTCTCTATTAATATGAATGAATGATCCTTAATAAATTACAAGAAATTACAATAAATCTCACAAGTCCAAAAGAAGCTGAACACCAATAAAARTATTCCAGAGAAATATTAAATCATGCAGTTAGTGATTAAACCCCAATTTCAATTACAATGAAATTAAAGAAGCAAAAAAAGAATCCAGTCCACCTAATACAAACATGTAATTAATAATTGTATTTTGTGCCCTCTTCAAAGCAGTGTGCCTTAAAGACGTGTGCTTCATGAGCAAAATAAATGAAGGTTCTCCCAAATGGCCATGGACCAGTATGTTCTGTGGGAGTGAAGACTTTTTGTCTGACCCCAGTAGTTATAAATTAGGGTGGTTTTGGTGTTTTTTTTCCACATAAGTACTTGGGAYGGAAATGGAAAGCAGATATAAGGAAAATTTTAACCTTAAACTCAGGAAAAGTTATGGAAACTTTTTGAAAAGGTAAGATTAAATTCACTTATTCCTTAAAACAAAATAYATTATTTCTAAGCCCCAGTTTCTGTATTATTTTCTCTCATATTCAGTATRAAGAARTAGTTCCTTTTATAGAGCAATTAATCTAATTCTGAGACAAGAAACTGTAATAGGTCAGATGGATCACCTTAAAGGATTTATGGGACTGCTCYGTTGTACAATGCTATGGCTGTAAAGAGAAACTGGAAAGTCAGATYAGATGTCTAGATGGCAAAAGTAAGGTAAGATTAATCCTACCCTCAGTACCTATTTCTTCCCACATAATTCCATAGCATGATACAACAGAGTCTGAAATGGCCGCCACAGTCTATATTTTTTCCAATACTGATTTAAATTTTAGATGATTCTTATGCTATTTTTTTAGGAGAGAGCAGGTCATTAAAATTATTGAAGGGGAAAACAATAAGAGTTGCAAACCACAAAGATATATCCCCACGCCTCTCTAGAGTGCACCATATATTAGAGCTGCCTTAGCAAGAGAGGCATTAAATTGCTGAGTTGCARCTTCTGACCTATGCTGGTAAGAACAACGTACATCTCTCAGGCTGTTTAATTCACTTTAGTTAGAGGCTTGCTCCTCTTGGTCTGGGAATTTTAAGAGGGAGACTATGGGATGGAAATAATTATTTTAAATAAAAGGAAGCAGTTAATAAATTTTGAATGGATAGATAAGAGAGAACTGGTGAACCTGTGACACTGTTTTCAATGGCTTGCTGCAAAATTTAAATAACAGTTTAATATATACCATTCACATAAGATGCCTGGTGAATAAGATGAAAAGAGACTTTGCTTACCCTTGCATTTATTTTTTATTTTATTTCTCAYCCTGATTAGAACAAATCCTTTAATATTCAAGGCACCTCAATGAGCAAAGAGTATGGTGTAATACTGATCGTTTGAGAACACTACTAAAAAGACTTCTACAAGAAGCAGGTATTTTTCTCTTTCAAATGCCAGACTCTGATTTGCTGACCATAAGGGGTATTACTAGAGGTCACCATGTTGCATAAAGTATGTCAAAGGATTGTCCCTATACACACTGCATGAAGAGAATGCTTATTGAATATTTTCCTTGGGTGGATGGAGATAAAARTGYGTGATAATACTRTTCTCTATGAAACAAAAAAGTGTTTTACTGAGCATTTTCAGACATTTAGAAATGCATTCGGTTAACTGGTGCCAAATTTACTATGAAAAGTCTTTAGTCCATCTTAATTTTCCTTAATCAAACTCTGAAAAATTCCACTGCTTCCTAAAAAATTATAAATTTAAATATAATGGATATTCTCTTTCTTATAGACTATAATGCATTCCCTATTTAGGTCTCTTGACTCTAAATATCTCTGTATACATCAGGACAAAAAAGGACCTGCATCTTCACTATGATATACCCCTATGATCCAGATACTTCTTTGGCTCTGCTCATCCTCCCTGAATCTACCCTGTTCACCTCACTGAGCCCTGTGGGACAGTGTCTGCTGGCCTTGGGATTTTCTCCTGAATGCCTGGCTAAGCTTCTCTGACAGCTCAACATTGATTATATTAGGATGAAGGAATTTTGTGTTGGCTTTCAAGAAGCATTAAGAAAAAAAAGGATTGCCTTAAACCCTTGCAGGGACACCACCTGGAATTCCAGAGTAACATATCCCCAAGAGTCTCAGGGGAACATTTAACACATAGCATGGATATGACATTAAATAAAAAGCCTTACGGAGTCAAGTTACACTTTTTTTTTTTTTATTTAAACTGACAAATGGATAAATAAATGACAATTTCCAGATGGTCAAATTCTCTTCAGAAATATTGTTCCAATGACAAAAAAATAACGCATCCATAACAGTTGTTTATAGTCTAGAAGGAAATCCATAAATATCCCTAAACAAATACAAGGTGCAAACAAACAATGCTAAAGTGGACATATTGACTTTATCAAAATTCAGAGAAAAATCAGACTAGAAATATTACCTTGTATTTTTCTAAATGTATTCCACATTAGGTATGAACAATACAAGGTATGAATATTTTCACCAAGTGGATTTCCAGAAAGCCAGAYGAAAGAAATACATTTTAAATTCTACGTATTGAATTGGCATCTACCTCATCTGAGATCTACTGTATGCATCCTCTTTRTGGCTTAATAGACCTTAAAGATAGTTTCTGCTTTTTGTTACCTTGGTAAAAGCACATCTATGTCGACAATCCAGCCATTAAGCAATCATATCATATAAAAAATAGTTTCCACCTACCAGGAATAAAATAAAATTTAACATTGTTGCCCAATACTATGTTCAAGGCACATAGATTTTTGGGGCTTTTTGTTTTTTTTGTTATCTACTTTGACAAACTCATTTAGGGAAATTAAACTTCCTGCACTTTCTACTTTTAGAAAATACAAAGAGAATTGATTCAGGTCATAAAAGGCAGTGCATTAAGAACATTAACCAAGAAAAGAACTCTTGGAGATGTATAAATTAATGTGTGCCCTACTGACCATTAAAAACCATGAACCTTGCTTTTATCCTGTTTATAAGGTTGCTGTGAGGTTGAACAGAACAAAATTGACGTATCTGTAATCTCCACTGGTCTACTCATCTCTCACCCTACTTCTGTCCAAACATTAACCTGTGACATGACTTGAGGCTCTCATCAGGGCCAAATGTCTGGCAAGAACAGGACATCTATTCTTTAGAAGTGAATAAAGGTTTGTAATGTTTAATACAAACTCTGCAACTTTTGTATTTATATTCCTTATGTTAATGTGGGCAATCTTTTGACTCATAATGTTGAGCTCAAATACATTTCTTCAGAGCTCCTAAATTCCTAAAAGATTAAACCAAAAGGGATTTGTCCATCACAGCAAATTACATATTTAATATRATAGACAAAGAGAATTTACTAGGATAYAGTGATTTTTAAAAGCTTTTGGCTYTGTAAATCAGGTTTTCTGGTTTTGAGACTAATGTAATATAGGATAATTGATAARATATTGCCATGCCTTTGTTCCTATTAGTATATAAAGCAAAATGCTGTTGCCATAAACCATAAAATGCAATTGTAATTTTAAACCCCTAGKGATTTCTTTCACCATTCCTTTCATTTTGTTACTTTTATTATTCAACAAAGTTTGGAGTAGAAAGGAAGTTCTGACTAAAATGCTGTAAACCAGTGTCCTTCAAATCTCAGAGAGGATGGAGTTAAAAACAAAGGGCTGGGGAGAACACAAGGCTAGGGGTCATGGGGTGACACAGCTGACAAAATAATACTTCCCAGACGTGATCAAGTATTAAAGACCTGCATTCAGTGGGGAAAACTCCTTTCCAGATCATGACCCTCACTGGTAGGTGCAGTGAACCACCTAAGGAAAAACAGTTACTTTAGATAAACTAGTGCAGCATAAAACTCAGCAGAGGGACATTGAAGGCAATGAAGGAATAGATGCTGGTGAGCTGTAAATGAAGATGTAAAATATAATTGCATAGGAAAGGGTGTGATCTATTACTTTCATGACCTGTGCTATGAAGCAAGTYTAGCAAGTCTTTGAAAGAGGCCAGTAATTGTATTTTTGTATGTGGAGTTTGACTTGTTTTATTATCACAGGGTGAAATTATTCAGGAAGGAAAAAAAATTGTGAGTCCAGAACAATGACAGCAAAATTRAGTTTTACTCTTCTCCCTGTCAATTTTATCATTGACTTTGTAATTAAAGCTTGAAGATTTTCCTGCTTTTTTTCTCTGGATTTCTTTAAAAAAGAGTAAAAAAAGAGGTGGACTTAAAATGTTAAGTTCATTCTCTTCTGCTACATGCACTAGAACTACATATTCAGGTCAAAATGTTTTGTTTGAGTCATCATCATGTATTGTAGCATAACTCTCTACATGAACAATTTTCTTTTTCATCTTATGCATCTGGTCTGCTTAACATTTTTGTTGGATAACCAGTTTATTGGTGTACTTGGGTGAGTACTTGAAACATATAYGAGAGAGTTAATCTGCAGTTTCTGRATACAGACAYTCCTGTCTGYAATTTCTTCAAAATTGTTAGAGCAYCACTACCTTWCCCCAGCAATCTTGATCTTAGCTTTTTATAGAGCTTGTAATTCTTCTGCAATATAGATTTTCAGTTTGTGCCAACTAAATTCTAKATTTATTTATTCTTTTGGGAAACATATCAACATAAGTAAAGGAACATAGAGACTTTGAAAGGCTGTCAAAAATTTGCAACTTATTTTATACAGGACAAAAATAAGACTGTGTATTAAATACACCACACCTATTCATGTCACAACACTTTAATTTCTGTCTACTGTTGAAACACTATTTCGGAAAATAAGGAGTCATCTGGTTTTGGGGGTTTTTGGTTTATGTGATTTGGTCTCTTCATTTATCCTTGATAAAGCTGATAAGGTGCCAATGACTGTCTACATGAAAGACTCGTAAAGGCCACAGGTACCAGGGCTGCACAGTTGTCCATTAGGCATGTATTTTTATATAAAGCAAGTATCTCTGGGCAGAAAATAACCTCACTAAAACAAGTAGTTAAACTAAGAAAAGTTACATWTAATAATGTTGGGGCTTTTCACAAATCATATTTTATGAAGTTTAGGTTTATTTTTAATTTTACAGATAGGGCTGTTAAAATAGAAAAATAAATAAAAATAGAGAAGGGGCTATTTGACAAAGTAAAATATTCTCCATTATTTCTTACTTGGTACTGCTTTTATTTCTTACTTGATATATTGGATTACCCATAACTTGGGCTTTTCTTTTACCCTGAAATAGAAGAAGTTCATAATTGACATTAAAATTTCCACCTGTCCATATAAGAAAGCAAAGAAATGTATTCAAGAGTAGCAATAAAAGCACACCAGAATATGGATGGTAATTACTATAAATCAGAAAAAAAGAGTAGAGGAAGAAAAGCTCACCCGGAAACAACACTATTTCCTGGACTTATTTTCAATAGGTTATATTCAATATAGATGCAATAAGATTTCCTGTCATATTCTAAAACAGAAGTTGTTCTACTCCCCAAAAATAAATCAGTTCTTTAAAATGGAGACTCAGAAGAGTGGAAGAAGATTGTGATTCCTAATAAGCATTGTATTCTTGCAGTGTATAAGTCAGTGGTACTGCTCAGTCAACAGAATTAAGGGAAAAAAAACAACTCTACCATTCTGCACATTAAGCAGGTTTGGCTTAGGTCAGTACCAGCTGTCCTTGRAGTAGATGAATCTTCTGCAGAACATGATGTTATGAGATGTAGTGCTGTTTCAAGGTCTTTGAAAAAAAAGGAAAAACTAGAGATCCTTCTTTCTCCTTTCCTTTTAGAAAAAAAAACCACTGCAGTGACCTTAACTTCCCTTCACCTTCATGTTTTAACATATGAAAAACTGTAATTTAAAAATGGAAAAACTGAAATCTTAATAATAGTACTACTTCCAGAGTCCATTATAGATATTATAAAAGGCAATCATTCTRTAGTACTGGGACCTTACACTTATTCCTAAAGACCTCCTGGACAATTAGTCTCAAAACCATTATATATTTTGATGTCTCTTCYGACAGTGAAGGGAAAGCTTCATTTTATCTCACAGGTCTGATGCTCACTTCTGGTGTTAGTTTGTTAATTTTGTCTCATAAACCCCACAGTTATCTGACTGTCCAAATGTCTTTGAGTGCAACATGAGTGGTCTCAAATATAAGAAAACAGGAATGCATTACTGTTCTTGGATTGTCATGGCTACCTGCAAAGACCAGTGCTTCATAGACATCCAGTCCCATCATACTCAGCAAAAAAGAAACTCATGCAATTGATGGCAAGTATCTGATTCAATGTGGGTTTTCTTCTAAGTTGTAACCCTCATAAGAAATTAAATCATATTATGCTGTGTAACATTGGTGTTCTAGGTGCACTTAAGTCCAGATAGACAACAACCACAGCCTTTGCCTCATCCRCCAAGTTGGTCACACTGCCATGGAAGAAGATCAGGTCAGTCAAACAGAACCTGCCTTTCATAAACCCTTGCTGGTTGGGTCTGATCCCATGTTGTTCTGCATGCATTGTGTGATGGCCCTTAGGTTGATCTGCTTCATGATGTTCCCTGGCACTRAGGTCAGGCTGAAAGACCTGTAGTTCCCTGTCTCCTCTTTCTAGTCTTTCCCATGGGTGGGCTTGCCAACTTCTAGTCAGTTGTGATGTGTCCAGCTATCCATGACAGCTGATAAATGATGAAAAGTGGCTTGTCAAGATCTTCTGATGGCTYCCTCAATACACAGATGATGGCTCCCATCCAGCCTCACTGATSTGTGTGTCAGTGTAGTAGCAGGTTACTGACCATTTACCTTTGGATTCACCTTTTGCCTCTAATGTCTCATACCTGTTTGTTCTCAGCTCATGCTGGTCTTCCTCTTTCATTTGTCCAGTTTCCTCCTGGTGAGTTTCAATGGAAGAACCCTGGTCTCAGTTTTCTCCTGTGATGGCCATAGGAAACATACCAATTGGAAAATTGGAACATTGCAATATTCTCTTTGTTCCTCTGTCCATTATAGTTCCTCTGATCTTCCCTCATCTTTGTGTTTACTGTGATTTGCTATTTATCACATAAAGTAATGGTGTGTAAGGTATAGAACATTTTATGACTAACAGTATCATAGGATCCAACCCAGGTTGGACACTCAAGGATCCCCTTGGCAAAATCACAGCTTAAACAATGTGGCCTAGTACACTGCTGAGTATTAGAAGAGTTCAGTGTTGAGCATGGAGAGATTATTTCAAYGACTGATTGTTCTTATGAAAAATACTTCTCTTATATCTAATCAGAATCTCCCCAGCAATAACTTGCACCCATTGCCTCTACTCTTTTCCTCAACTCTTTACACAAAGAGAGTCTTAATCTTCTCTATATCTGCTCCTTAAAATGGCACATACTCTGTCAGTGATACAACACTAGGATATAGCATACTAGAAGTAGTGAATCAAACATGTCCAGGACCATTTTTTGGTGCAGAGGTTAGCTGGTACGAAATACTGAGTCTACATACCATAATATATGGTTTTACTACCAAGAACACTGTTGTAAAAAAGCGTACAAAAAGTATCTTCTAATTTTTCCTGGGAATCACCTGTGACTATTCTGGCTGGCCTTGGGTCTGTGTCAAAACTGCAAAAACACCCCACATCTAACAAATTAATAATATAGATCAGCAGTTCTAGTTTCAGGAACRCTTACAGGCTCTGTGCAATATTCTAATAGAGCTGTAACATGTATTTTGTGAGAAAATGTTTGGCTATAAAACCAAGAGACAACTCAGGACTGTAAATCTTAATTATAGAAAACCTTATTTTACTAAAAAGACATAGAAAAAGAGGAGAACTGTGAGGACTAAGTTGTGTGTGCACAGATTTTACTGCCTTCCATGATACYAGGCACACAACACTGGCTGAGTCTAATGGAGGTTTGTACTCATCTTCTCTGCTTGTTTAGGTAGATCCACATTYCTAGCATTTGTGGATGCCTTGCTTTGATACAAATCTAACCACTAAGTGAGAAAAAAGATTAGGTTTCTTTCAGTAAGGCACTGAGGTTATTCCATCYAAATCAGACTTTTACTCTCAATGTATTTACTTTACTCTCACTCACCACAGAAACACTCAGAGTAGAATTCCAAACTATGTGATTTAAGACTTCTTCAGAGGGACGTGCCTCTCCTTCATTACTGAAAACAAAGACCTTTAGGGGAACAGTTGGTAACATCTTTTGCATGAATCAAGAATCTACAATTGAGTTTAAAAATTCTTGTTTATCATAAAGTASTTTTGATTAAATGTCATTAAAATTAAAATCTTGGAAGCACTTGAAAAATACTGAGATTTACTAAATTTAGTTGTACACTTGGAAAAAAGCTGAATGGGATTATTTGCCAATCTGCCAGTAGTTCCAGAATGGTTGTAACTGTCATTAATTACTGAAAAATTGAAATGAATAGCAAGTACTTGACTTGCAGTTAAATCTTCATTCAATGATATTTTCAAAAAGCATTAAGGATTCAATTACAAGAAGAAAAGTACAAGAACATTTATTTATTTAAAGATGYAAAAAAGTGTGAAAATTGGATTGCCTGAAATAGGAGGACTGRGCTTCCCTAGAATAGTATTTAGGAGATAACAACTTCAAAACCTGATTCTCAGGAAAGCAGATGTCATTTTCTGCCTTCTTTTAAAAATGAAGTTTATATTTATATTTATAATATAATTTGAGATTAAAGCACTGTACTAAGGCTCATGATATTTAGTCTAGTCTTACTCTGCCCCAGACTCRTGGAATAGTCTTGGCAAGAYGTAATTTCTGTGTATTTTAGCCTARTATGGAGAATGCAGRAATAATGCATTATCTATGAAGAAAGAAGGAACTACCACAGTCACYAGCTTTATTCTGCTATGTAATAAAAATTGCTATGGTACTCCTAATCAACCCCTTCTTTACCTAAAATTCATATTTTTAAAGAAGAGGTATCTAATCTTACTTGATAAATTGYTACTGTATAAAATTCACTATAGCCATTGATCAGGAAAGTTTTCATTCACATTTCATAAATCACTAACTTGAATGTTATGAATTATGTATTTTTCTAGATAGGGCAACACTGTTATTTCAGTCTACTTTTATGTAAAAGTTGTAGTGACAGGGCCCAAGATCAGAAGGGAAATTTCTGATTCTGAATTATTCTCTACCAATGAGCTTAAATTTAAAAATTACGTTAAGCCTGTTGACTAGAGCGTCAAGTATTTGAACAACTTGGGTACAGCAAAGCAATTTTGTGAAGTATACAAGATTGAAGAAACAAATGGTTTATTATCTAACCTTCCTTCAACAAGAGTTGGATACCTAGATCCTTGTTCACCTGTAACAAGATTCTGTTCTTCTGTGCACAAAGAATTAACAAAAAAAAAAAAAATTAGCTGTGTAATACTTATTATCAACATCCTAGAAGCAAGATGTGAGTAGAAATCATTAAGACCCTAAGACCCTTATGAAACTTATGCAAAAATAAGACTGTTAACACTAAATATGTTAATAAGATGTGCATACATTCTTGAATCTGGGCTACATATTTATAGATAAAATTTTTTCACATCAATTTTAATATAAAATAAGAATCTCTTCTCATGCCTTTCAGGTGTTACTCCAATTATACTTTGTCCATTTACCAAGTCTTCTTTTTGCCTTCCCCTATATACWTACAGACCCAAAATTCTATATGTCTATAGACAAGTTGTTTTAACTACAGATCTGTAACTAACAAATTTGAGAGGAAGAAAAACACCAGAAAAAAAATGCAGTAGAAATTTTTAGTTGAATAGAGAAAAAAAATCTGAATTAGTAACTCTTATTCTTTATAAATCTACACTGGAAGAGACAGTAACAGATCTAAGTTACAATGTAATACATTTGGCAGAGTTCAGATATCCAGCAGGCATGCATATCTTTATAGACATGGCCCAGACATGGCATACTTTATTGTTGGAAGTAACATATGTGAAAGTAGTAGAGAAAGACTTAGAGTTATTTACAGTGGAAGACGGAAGTGTAGAAGTTGTGTAGAAAACCAATTAAATTTATTCTTTGCAGAACAAACCCTGCACTTAAACCACTCCCATGAAATAAATAGGAATAATAGATAGTGTAATCACATGAAAAAAAAACACCAAAATTCTTTCCTACTTCTGAGCTATTCTGTGATAAAAAAGACAGCTGTGTGTTGAAGTACCTTAGACATAAAGAGCATTTTGATARCTGCAGTCACTTGAAATACCATGCTTGTAATAAGTGGACTTTTTTTCAGGATATGGAGACCTCAGGAGAAAGGATATAATCAGGCATAAGTAGAGATGCAWCAGAAGGAGATAGATCAAATAGCTACATAAAGTAATCTGGARTTGCTTATTTGGTTCTAGTTCTCCAATCTGCAAATTCATCTGTTCTCCTAACAAAATACTTAACCAAAAATAAAYATATTGTCTATTTTTTACTAAAGAAAATGAACAAATGTATCCAGTTTTATAAAATAATATTAAAAAGCAATTGATTTATTTTCCAGGAGGGTATATGTTAGAGGTGGAGCTTGATCCAGAATGCAAATCAGGACAGGTGATAATGACCAATTAAGTAATGAAATCATCAATTACTATTATCTATAGTACCACCTGTATATCAYTGGGATCAGATTAAGAATATTGAATCACTGTCATTTCTTATTCTCCTTTTTAAAAATTAAAATATCTTCTGTATTCAAGTGATTATACTGTTGATAATATTAACGAAATTATCAATTTTTCTCCGTGTATAGACTTTTAAAGTGATAAAGAGGATCAGAATTTGGCTGTCACTGAACATCACATCATCTGTCAGCCACATGTTGCCCAAGGAAATAGGCAAGCTGTTAGCCTGTTACTAATTTTAGTTTGTCTTTATTCAGCTTGGCTTGATCTCTTGGGTCACTAATTAAAGTTTATGTGCTATGATTCAAAATAGAAAGTTATTCTTTTTTCCTGAAAATATTTGCTATAATTAAAAGTGACCTCAATTTCTTATCAAAGCATTTATCATAGACTGTAAGGTGTTGCATTTTTGCCTTTTCAGAAACAGAAAAGCACAGTATTTTGTAATTTTTGATCTAACAGTTCCCCTCATAATTACTGCTGTAAATTAGTAGTTCCTGATAAACCTGTATTTATGTGTTCCCAAAAACTTTGGAAAATTAACAATTGTAGGGGTGAATTTTTCACTAAGAGCAAAATGAAGAAAAAYACAATGTTGAATTCTATGAAGAATAAATTGCAGCTTCACACTGTTTTCAAACTGCTATTCAAAAACCCATTCTGAGGCACAGTGGCAAATTGACCAACATATAATTGAAAGCAGACTTGAATTTGAATGCAAACAGCATTAAAAAATATTTTCAACTCTTTTCTCAGTTTTACTATTTTTTTGTTCTAGCAACCAACAGCATGATTTGGGAAGTTTATATGAATTTTAATGAAAAGCTATTGTTACCTTTTTTCCCTTTCTTTTAAGCCCTGATTATAAATCACAGGATAATTTAAGTCTGAAGGAATCTAAGGAGGCAATTTGATCCAAGCTGAATAAGACTTGTCACCTTAAACTGTTCAAACAGAATGGAGGATCAGGTGTTGTATTCTATACWGAATGCCATGTAATAACACTGCTAACATAAACCCCACAACTCCTAATATAATTTTAAAAATCTATGCATAATGATCAAACCTCAAATATTCTCAGTCAGAAACATGGTGATACATATTTGTTAGCAACTGGAATTTATGTGACTCTTTTCCAGTATACAGATTTGCCCAGACTTTTTCACRTGAACTTACRACATAGTWAAAGTTTTCTATCCAAACTATCTGGAGTAAAAGGCTAAAAGTAAATAGATTACCATAAAGTTTATTAATCTGACCTCTTGGTGAGCCCAGGTCCTTGCTCATCAAGTTTATTCAAAAGGATCTTAAGATACTACTATTCTCTGAGGTGAGTACARAGGAGAACTTGACAAAAGTTCCCAGGAGGTTCAAAAACACACTTTACTGGCTAACTTTAGAACATAAAGAATTTGGCAAAAATTTAAAACAACTATTCAGTCAAAATAAACACTTTCACAGARCTTTGACTTAGAAAACTCTACCCATCCAACCTCAAATTACTCCTATYTCAAGAAGAGGAAATTAGGAGTAGAAACTAAGTAAAAGAGAGAATAAAAAAGAGAAWAAGCAAGATATAGTTACAGCCTTAGATCCTAGTGTATTCTCAGCTGTCATATAAACCAAGGACAAGAGGGACATTACCACCTGCATGTCAGGGCAATGGGATTTACCTGCACTGACCTCCTGTAGCCACATCCACCACTCCTATTAGCCCCAGGTGGGACTTCTGGTCATCCAGCTGCTCYAGGGTTAGACTGGGGCACTGCTTCCACTATCCCAGGTGTGCCAGTGACTGACAACCATTCTGGGCAGGACTAGAGGCTCCAGAGGAGTGGCGTGAGGAGCAATGCACATCCCACTTTCCACAGAATTGCCTTGCGCCACTCTTACTCCATTTCTTTTTTATTAATTTATTTTTTTTAAGCCAGTAATAATTTTCTCTAGTCTCACACCTCTCTACTTCATCCTCTAACTCCTACTCATCTTCTCATACATGGTAACTGGAAAAGGAGGAGGAGTTAGGATAGTTACTCCTGTACTAATCTGTAAAACCATTAAGAGACAGGAGCCGTTGATGGGATGGRAAAGTCAGCATTTTCTACTCTGTCTACAAAAATGGATAGCTTTGGATATCAGTGTATACCTCTTTCTGGAACAAGATAGTTTTCCTAATGAGTYTGAAGACCCTAAGACAGAAAACCATAAAAATAATAACCATGGAATCATAGAATACACWGACTTAGAAGGGACCCATCAGGATTATGGAGTCCAGCTCCTGGCCCTGYACACCATCCCCAAGYGTCACACCCTGTGTCTGAGGGCATTGTCCAAGAGCTTCTTGACCTCTGTCAGGCTTGGTGCTGTGACCACTTCCCTGGAGATCCTGTTTCAGCCACTCTTTGGGTGAAGAACCTTGTCCTAATTTCCAACCTAAACCTCCCCTGACACAGCTTCAGGCCATTCCCTGGGGTCCTGTCACTGTCACCACAGAGAAGAAATCAGGGCCTGCCCCTCCCCTTCCCCTCACAAGGAAGTTGTAACTGCAGTGAGGGCTCCCCTCAGTCTCCTCCAGGCTGAACAGACCAAGTGACCTCAGGTGCTCCTCATACAGCTTCCCCTCAAGGCCCTTCACCATCCTCACCAATTTCAACACAAATAATATTACTCTATTTTAGACCCAAATAGCATTTTGCCTTCATAAAGCTGATGGTTGGGTTTTGGTTTTTTAAAATAYTGTGGAATTGAAATGCTATATATGCCAAGATTGTTTTAGAGTTTAAACACTAAGAAAGTAACAATATGGGACATCAAACTATATGAATTTCAGGAAAAACACAACTAAGGCTATACAGGAACTCAGTTATGTCCAGCCAGTAAAATAGGAAGAATTTAACCAGCTATTTTTTTCCTGGAATTTTAAATCATATTTGTTCACTTGTGTAGACCCAGCTTCAATCCATGATTCAGGAAAACATTTTTTTCCCACTGCCCCGTATGATATGCTTGAACTTCAGTTTAACTTGGGAATTAATTGTGCATATCCCTTCATGACTTCTTAGTCTTTTTAGAATCAGTAGCATCATATCCTAAATTAGTACTACCATGTGATGTTCTATTTTTTTTTCTTCCTGACAGATATTTTTAATGTAACTGATCAGATGCACAGATAATATTTAATCAAATATATTGAATTTTAACAAAATATTTTGCATTTTTTAAGAGCTATGACTTGAATTTACTTAACAGCTTACATGAAACATGAAATAATGGAACCACTGGAAAATAATTCTAATCTCTTGACAGAATAGCATTTTTAGTAGACCACTAGAAAATAGAAGGAATAAAATTATATGGATAATAGACAAAAAGTGAACACAAATTAACATTCTATTCTGCTTAATTTGAAAAAAAAATTACATAGATATTAGTTTTGGGCTTTCAGTSGACTTGGGAGTAAGGAAAATATGTAGCATGACTAAAAAGGATCCAGAAGTTTGCACCCCCTAAATACATAGAAGATATTTTAAGACCTGAAACAAAAMCAAAAAAATCCCATTCAATATTCTCTCTGGAATCTTCAGTCATCTTTCTGGTTCCTATCTTAACTACACCCATTCAGAAACTCTGAGCACCAGCTCTGTAAAATGAAATTGACTGAGATGTAAAAGACAAAAAGATGTAAAAGAATTTTTTTATCAAAAAGATAAAAATTGTCATCTTTGGGAACTTATTTTCACCCAGAGAATATTCTTCAYATTTTCACCAAATGTCCTGTCATTTTTTGCCAAAATCTTCTTTGGAAAACAGTATAGGAAAAAAGTACAAGCTTTACTATAGAGAACCATACTCTAAAGATAAAGAAATGGTATGCATGATTCCCATGYATAAAGACTAAATAGGTGATTTGTCTTTAATTTTTAAGTGAGTCTACAAAATGAGAAAAAGAGAAATACCAAAGAACATGTTTATTTCATTTCTCTGCATCACTAGATTTATTTTTCTTTGCTTTGTTTAGCATGTCTTTTTGAAAGATCTCCACTGTGGATCAAGGAGACAATCACACTAGTTCATCTTTGATTAGTCTGGGTTTTTTTCTCTTCTGCAGTTCATAAAATAATAATAAAAAAAAAGCGAATCTGGAGCTAATGATTTTGAATCAATTCTAGAGGGAAGCTTGGAATGCAAAAAGGAAGGAGCACACCTCCAAAAATATCTTTACATAGCTTTGTCTTCCTTGAGKTAATATCCTGTGAAATAAAGAATTTATCAACCCTCTTGTAAGYATGGCTCTTGGTTTTGCTAGGAAGACTATTGTAACTCATTTTACAAARTCATAAATTAATGATGATTGTTGTAAACATCTCAAAA
>CADDXX010000542.1:389306-408681 GCA_902810485.1 Alauda arvensis
AAAAAAAAAAAAGAAGAGTGAGCAACTTAATATTTTTTCCAAATTATATTTAGGTTCATGCAACATTGTCTCAAAGAGATGCAGTTGAATGAAAAGCCAATAATTTGAAAGAATCTTAGAACATACACAAACGTGCAGGAATCTTTGCTATGTCCTCTTGACCTGAGGTACTTGAATTCTGAGCAAAGCTGAGGATTATTTTTTTTTTTTCTGATTCATGATTCCAGATAGAACCCACACATTAAATCATGAATGAGGCATACCCCTAAGGCAGAAAGAAATAATTGTGAGAATGGCCCAGAACTTAAGTATTAGTTGAAAACAAATAACTTAGGAGACTGAATCACATAATTCATGCAGACATCTTCCAAAATCCAGAAATTAACATCTTCTTAAACTTGCTGAAGATCCTTGATAATTTTGTAGAAGGGTATACTGCTGCTTCAGGTATTACAGAAGTTACCTGAAAGACAACAAAAATCTTTAAGCCTAAAGTCAATGATTGGACCTCTGTGTGACACTGGAGAATAAGGAGAAGGCTGGTTCTCTGGGGGAGAACTTTTTGTTTTTCAGTAATTGGAAATCAAGGGGGTATGAAAATTATGTCTGTTATTAACCTCTACTTGCTTTTATTGCATAGTGTGCCCTCACTTTTGCTTTAAAAAGATCAATCACTTAAACGAGTAAAAATAAAACCCCAAGAACATAAGAATACAAGTAAAATATCTCTCCCAGATATTCCTCTGAATATTGAAAAGTGTGTAAATAAGATGTGAAACCCACTAATTCTATTGTTTTATGCCTTAATGGACATATTTAAAGGAACTGGAAATGTAGTAAATGCACTATAGATAAAGTAACATACAAAAAGAAACTGAACATTGAAAACAGTTGATAGAATATGGTTGTTCAAGATAAGTCAAAGTTAAAAAGAAACTTATTTAGATTACTTATTAAAAGCTTTTTTGTAAAGCTTAGTAGTTCTGAAAACAGTCTATGTAAGTGTCCATTTTMAGTGCAGACTCATCCCAAAAGATTTTACTTCAGCTATTTTCTACATATGTCACTCCTAGGGGTTACACAACCACTTTGTTTGCTATAAAAGCTGTGTCATTTATCTAATATATTTACTGCTCAGGAAAGATGTTGTCTTTTTCCAGGCTATGTTTTTGTATTAATCAGCTGYTCTCAAAAGGAATACTGTTTTTTAGGTTTCCACCTAGACTTCTACAAACTACTACTTCAAAGGGAATAAGAAGCAAAAGAGACATCTAGATCAAATTTAAAGGGTAAATCAAAGGACGTAAAAGATTGGAATAAGGGCTCAAGATTGTCCTAATGAATTCTTCAGAACTGCTGTCAGGTCAGCTGTAAGAAAAAATTAWTTTCATAATACAAAGTCCAAATAATTTACTTTTAATTACAGAACATAATAAAAAAGCAGAGGAACTGATATAGTTGGTGGAYGAAAATAAAATGTAAACTACATCTYGACRAAAAGATTTTGTTATTTTAATATTTTATTATTTTTTCATAAGACTGAGCTTCTCAATTGCTTCATCTTCTACATGTTTAAGTAATAAAGAWACCTAGGATAAATGATGCAATTTAGCTGCGTATTTGCTTCTTGAAAAAAGAGTTCTGCACATAATGTGTAATCTTGATGTAGTATAAGCTGAAGTGTAATTGGGTTTTGTTTATCCAATATGTATGCCAATATGTGGACAGCACAATAGTCTATTGTGTTTGCTGACAGGTAAATTCCTCATTTAGAAAGAAGATAGCTCTTCCAAAAAAGCAAACACAGAACTTAATTGATAGTGAATGTTTAATTMATTTTCATAAAAATCAATAGTGTTTCTCAAGGGGATAAAGGTGAATTAATTCATTTATCTAGATCTTTAAAGCTGATGCATAGTAAACATGAGGCRTTTAACAAAGGTTAAAGAGTGCTTGTTGATAGGCCTTCAAAATAGCAACACTATTTTGATTTGTTTGCTTTCTTAACACCAGGAAGATTATTTATATTAAATTACCACTATATCATTCTACAGTAAAACAGGTGCTTCTTCATGTCATAGTCCTATTGTGAGTAAATTCATAACACATGCAGCCCAACCAAAATGGGAAAAAAMACATTTTTTGGTGAACATAAGTGAATTAAACTGTTTTGATATGACAAACATTTTAAAATACACATATACAGGATGCTAAATGCCAATAAAAATCTCAGCAATGTAAAGAAGAAAAAAAATTTTTACAAGCTTATTAGACTTCCTATGCCCTGAGCATTTTAGAGTCTCCATAATAATATAAAGAATGAAGGATAGGAAAAAAGGTAGATATCTGTAATAGCAGGGCTTTCATACTAGTCCATCATTATTGATTTGATTTGCTATTTCTTCCTTTATTTCTTCCATTACATGGGGCTTGGGGTGGGTTTTTTTGGTTTGTTTTTTTTTCCACAATCTTTACTATCTGCTAAAATCTCAAAATTTAAAGAGTCAGAAATCAGCCAAGCAAATAAAGAAACAAACATTGGAAAGAATTAGGCCTCTTTGGATGGATTTAAATTTTGTTTAAAAATGTTTTTATTTAAAAATATGTATTAAATTTAAATATATTAAGACCTATATTTTACAAATTTGTTTAYATAAACATAAATMTCCCCTGCAGGACATTTCTCGAGTTTGCTGWTGAYAAAATTGATACTGAAGAATTGTAAAACTGTCACCAGGAGAGGAAATGAACTTGTTGCAAGTGAAGAGTTGAAGATTCTTATTATCATTTATAATAATAAAGATAAAAATTTTCTTCATATTTATAATAAATTAAAATTAATACCTCAGACACTGGCATTTCTTTAATTATAAAGCATCATTTAATTTGCTTCCCTTTGAGTTAAGAAGCTCAACTTATTAGCTAGCATGGTCATGAAAATCCTAGTTTTTAACAGCAGTAAGTGCCCATTGCATTTCTAAGTTCTGTCTGCTTCCTYCAAAACTGACAAAATACAAACAAAAGATCCATTGGTTTAGACAGGTTCAGCTGCACATTTAAAAGACACACTTACAAATTCAACTTCCCCATATATAAGGACTAAGTCACTCAKTCACACTGGGATTTATTTGCTGATGGACATTTGCAACTACAAAGTYGCTTTAGAGGTTATTACTATAACAAGGCTTCTATCTCATTTTTATCAAGAATTGCCAGGAATCTTACAGTATGAGAAGACCAAATTTAATCAGGTGAAAATACACTGAGAAGTGGCATTTTAAAGAAGACTTTAACGGGACTCAGTAATCAAGAACTAAATGCAGCTGCCCGCTGGATGCCCAGCTAGCTGGTGGTCTTTGTGGGCTGCGGCACTTCCCCACACAGGAACCGGCAGCCTTGGGCTGGCCTGCTCTGTTCGGGGTGACACAGGCTCACAGGTGGTAAAGGCCTGACAAGCGTCCTGAAAAGGACGGGCTGTGAAATCAGCTCAGCTGCCCTGAAGAGGACAGCAGTGATTTCAGTTCTGGCAGCTAGAAGGGAGGTGCTTCCTAAGGAGACTCAGGGAGGCAGGCTCTTCCCACAGGAGATCGTTATTCCACAACCTCCTCGAGGCAAAAAACACCTTACAGAGTACAGCAGCTGCTTTTATACCCTAACAAAAGGGGTGGAGCATTCAAATGGACCAATGAGGGTGAGGACTGAAACATTGACCAATTGGGGAGAGGATCAAAAAGTAACCAATCAGGGGGACMGAACAGACAAGGAAGTAACAGGGGAACCAACAGCAAGCGGGGAAACAGAATACATTAACAGGGGGTCATGTAACCATTCAACTGTCACTCTAACTGTCAAAACTTCTAGAAAAGTCCTCAGCTAACTGTCCATCAGGACAGCCATTTTGTTTGCCTAACAGCCATTATTAAAACTATAAAAACTATCTAAACCTATAAAGCAAATTAATTAAACTTTCTGCTCTCCATGGGAGCATGATCTCTCTTGTGGCGGCATCCCGGGTCACCACAACTAAACTGTATACCTCAGTTCTGTCCTTCTGTCCAACACTGYAAACTAGGGAAAGCTTGGAGTATTTTACATTCAGCCTGGTAAATTGGGTATGATGCCATTTAGTCAGGTTTATGATGATTGATCCAAACATAATGGCCAGTCAATAAGATAACCAGGAATAGATTGCAAGTTGTATATGAAGGTCTAGTCAAGGTCTCACTTTTGGCATGCAGCTGCTATAATAACATGAGGTAAGCAAAAGTCTGAATCAATAGCATATTAACTATGTGCTATATCTAATTACAAATAAAAGAAGCTATAGGCAAATCCAACTATTTAGTAAWGTGATAGTTTATTCCTCTATGCTCACACAGCAGCTACCTTAAGGAGGGTAAAAAAGTGCAYCTGGGTGCTGTTAAAGAGTAGTTAGTTATCTGATATGTTATCTAATCTTTTGCTATTAACCACAAACAGCTTCAAGAGATCTTGTTTATATGCCTATACTTTCTTTCACAATATGTAGCTTTGGCTGGTGTTTTTTTTACCACTGCAGTAAAATGGTCTGCATGTGGTTTTACTTAGAATTTTTCCCCCCTAAGGAATGCTATTATTCCAGCTGTTCTAGGGGGAGAAAAAGAAGTGAAAACTTTTAATGAGCTTCCACTCAAAATAATAAACAAAAAAAGCATGTCATAGTTAACAGATGAAGCCATAGATTACAAAAAAAAAAGCCACCCTTTTTTTGTTTTAATTTTTTAAGTAAATGAGAAATTAACTCACCTTCATTTGATGTGAGTGTTGATTTATTCTGATGAATCTTTCTAATGAAGCTGATGGTTGGGTGAAACATCCTTTCTCAGAGGTTTCTGCTGGAAGCTCATTTTCAGCCACGACATAATAAATAATTTCACTTTGTATAAATAAATGTGTTAAAATCAGGTGTAGTATAATAGGAAARTTTTTACATCACTTAAAAGCTGCACTTAGATATACAAGAAATSAAGAGTGGGTTCATGGTGTGTACAGATCTACCCTTCATCACTCAATCCCATCCAGAGTTATTCAAGCTAGCCCAGCACAAGACAGGTCTGGAACAAGAAGCAACACTGTTGTGCCAACACTGTGCTGTGCCAGAGCCAAACAATCCTGTTAGGAGACTGTGCTGATGCCAAGACCCAAGTGTATATCTCTATCTCACATTGCACAACTTGTTATATACATATTAGGCTGTTTGGACGTTCATTACATGAAATGCAATTACATGCATTTCATGGTAAAGGAATACCCAGATATCCTTATTTACTATGCAAAACACAATGGRCCTTGATATGCAGCATTCAGTGTTTATTCCCCAACTGTTTTGAAAACTACTTACATTTTCAAAAACTCATTATATGGCAATAGGATTTCACAGTGTCTAAGATTAAGATTGTTCTAACTCTACTTCAAAGAAAGGCTGGCACTATTCCAGGCTAGAGGGGTTTATTTTGCACTTCAAAAGTGCAACAGAGGTTCATGTAAATATTCAAGGAAAAGGTCAAACCAGTTAACCTTCCAAACCTTGGAACTTCTGGCAGTCCATCCATGMCAACATAGATGCCAGAGTAAGTGTGCTATAAAATACTGGATAAGTATTCAGAGGATAATGCCTGATGCATTATAGTCTCAAGGTGCAGAAGTTACATTTGTTCAAGGAAATTAAGAAGGTAAGGCAGCTATTCTTGTATACTACYATTAGTTTCTACTGATTGCTTTCAAGAGACCTCATATTTGCCTGCACAAGCTGTAGTTGCACATTTAAACACCAATGTGTTCGTACAAAATTGTGAATTATGTTCATGCYTTAATTATAAAATTAGCCCTGTCCTTTTTAATAAGGGAGCATTTGTTTCTCTGCATCAGAAAACAACAAAAAAAAAGTCATTTGATGGGGATCTTGCCTGCTCTGAACACATCTTCTACTTTGAATGTTCTCTTTTCCATAGGATGTTGATTCTGTGTGTTGTTGATCCCTCAAGCTCTAAAACTCTGTACTRCTGTTCTCTCTAGATATCTATATTTGGATACATACTACATGTACACTTCAGAGATATTGTGTTATACAGGAGACCAAGTACCACTAAGCTAAAATGTAATCAAATACAATGTAGAATATGCATACCTTAGGTTTTAATTTGGTCCATTTCTTGCTAATATTGAAAATACACAAGAAACTTCCATGTTTGATGGAAGAAAATAAGATACAATTTTTCTTTGGACTTCATCCACACCCTAGAAGGAATATAGTTCCATACTTGTGCCAATGCTATGGTAATTGTAATAGGTGTGACACCAGTTAAAGAAAACTAAGGTAATAACAAGSTATATGTTACCTGAGTGTCAAAAAAGATCCAGATCACTTTCATGGTGGAGCCATCTGTAGCTTTGTTTAGTATTTTTTCAGCTGTTTCATTATGGTTTGCAATATTTACAAGTTCCAAAAGCAAATTTTGCAYAATTCTATAGACTGGCTAAATACCATTACTTGCTCAAATTGCAACAGGATAGAACACTCTTTACCTATGCACCAAATTTTATGATCCTGTATCTTGTTAAGTAACTTTGCCCATTCACAGTGTGAAACGTGATGTCTTTTAACAACAATAAGAGAAGTGGTCTTTTAAATTAGGTACATTATAAAGATTGATAACTGATTGAGTCACTTTTTAAAATCACTAAATTCTAATTGAAGGCAATATTTAGATTAAAAATCTTGGTAGAACATTTCTTGTTTCCCCTCAGAAAAGTAACAGATAAAGTAGATTTCACTGCACTWGGGTCTTTTCTTAATAAAATATTTCTTCTTGTCAGACTTTTACCTCATTTTTATTATTTCTCTAAGGCAAGGAATATAAATAAAAGAACTAGTACATTATCAAATGTGGCTAATTTGAGAATAAGTTTTTTTTTTCTATGTCTGGTAGCATAGGGGATATATAGACTACAGAACCAGAAAATAAGTTTTTAAAACTTTTTTAATGCAATAACCCTTCATTTCCAAGTGTCTGTTCTATCTCAATTTGCTTCCCCGTAGTTTTTAAATCAATATTGATCTTGGAGCTTTATAGAAACTCATGCTGATAACTCTGCAATTACTGTCTTTTCTCTTTAATTTCTTCAAGTAAGTAGRACTTTACATTTTCAAACTGTATGTGAATAGCTCCATCATAACAAGTAGATGTTTAGAACATGTTGACATTTCTGGAGAAGCACCTTAAATCCTCCAACTAATCAGTGATGTAGTAGCAATTACGTAAGTCAGTATCTATCTTACATCAGTAGAGAAAATGTGGCAGTCTAGGACAAGGAAAAGAAGCCAGTTATAGGAAGAAAAAAAAAAAAAAAGAAAGGCAGTTATAAAACAATATATAAATCAAATTTTATTCAGTACAGGAAGATATATCAAGTATAAGTTTATTTGTATACAATAACCACTGAAAAAATTGCAATAATCTGGGGCAAGATTACCTTGCTCAAATGTGTGATTTTCTTGGTGTGGGAGAGGACAGAGTGAGAAATGAGGGTGGGAATGAAGGGAGGGGATTTGAATTTTTAGTTAAAACTTAATAGAAAATAGTTTTCCTACTCCAAAGTATTATGAAGGTGTGAGCATTTAGGCTTCCTATTAAACTTACAACCTTGAAAATCATAAATGCTGCTTCTGTCTTTGGAAATGACAGAATTAGTCAAGCTAATGCTTTGAAAATATTTTTTTCCTCTTTTTAAAAAAATTTGTTAATTATAATCAATATATTAAAAGATAGCTTTCTTAAGATGAAGTTTTGTTTTCCCCTTAGCAAGATGTTAAAATGTGCTGCCTCAATAATTTTAAAACTTTCTTTTAAAATGTTTTTGAAATGGAAAATTCATTGAAACAATCTTTTCTTCATAAATTGTTAAAATTTGAATAAGGAAATATATAAAGGATGAGGAAAGATGGGAATGTTTTTCAAAAGCATGATAAGTCTTTCAATCTGGTTTCTAAAAGCACTGCAAGTCTGCATCTCTACAGTGTGCAAAAGGCCATTTTCAGAGGCAGGTGAAAGATGATGTTCTGATTAAGGCATGASTCTGCAACTCAGAAGACTTGTAAACATGGAAGTTTAACTACAGGGTTCCAGTGTGATATTTGGTAATTTACTCTGTTTCAGTCAGCTCTTGTCTTTGAAACCTTGCAGAGGTATTGTAAGGGTAAAGGTATTAACGTCAGGCTGCTGTGGTGATGAAGGTTCTGTAAGTACCCACATAAAAATAGTGAATGTACTTGGACTGCAGTTCATTCAACAATTAATGAAAAGGTGCATTGCCTTGAATATGACTATGGTGGAACTATTCAATGCAGTRGCTCATTATTATAATATATTATTTATTAAAGTATCATTTTTATCTTCAAAATGAAATAGTCCGTGCAAATTTGTCCTTTGTGTCCTTAGCTATCCTGCTAAGGATTATTTGGAGTGTTTTAAACATCCCAATACTTGAGTTTCTTTGGAATTAAAAAAAAAAAATGTAGAGGTCCTGTAAAATCTTTCAAAGTAATGCAATTATATGCCCAATCAATAACATTGTGTGACTCAGATGGATATATAGATCAGCACTATTCCACCTCCCTTAGAATTTAAGGTTCTCAAAAGATCATTTTTCACACCTACAACATATAAATACAAGTTAAATATATAATTACAGATATAAAGCATCAAAAAGATGATTTGAACACAAAAAATAAATTCTAAGTATATTATGCTAAATGCAGTAAATTCTAAATGAATCTGCATTTAATGGACTGAATATAGGAGTTGTATTGACCAGGTCTTGCCCCATCACAGCATAGGTGATTTTATTTTGAAAACTCTTCTGCTGTTTCCAGATAGGAYACTGAGATACAAAACCATAAGTAGTTACCAATTAGATACAAAAATAAAAGTAAGCATCTGAGGTCAAAAAAAAGTAGATTTTGCACCAAGATTTGAAAATCAATATTCTTACTGCAATAAGGTTTAAGATGGTTTAGTGTCTCTGCTGTAGTCTCCTTATTAAGTAAACTAGATATTTGAAATATGCCATTGAAATCTAGATCCTATATCTTGCAAAGAAATATGAATAAAATAAACTTTTTTAGATTAATCTTTATTAAAACAGAATGTATAACCATATTCTTTTTGAATTTGTTTTCCTAAAATACTCTTTATTTCCTAACAAAGCTATGGAGAAGAGAAAGCAAAAATCARGAAAGCAAACCAGTAAGAAAGCAAACAAGCAAGAGAAAGCAAGATAATAATACAGGGAAGCAAAAAATTCCTTGCTCATGTCCAAGAAAATTGATTTTCAAAGGAACATATATTTTAAAATTTGAATTCCACAAAACTTCCTGGCTTCTATTTTGCTTAATTTTTTTCATGTCAAGAATGATCTGTACATGACTTACATAAAATAGTCACAAAACATATTAATTCTATTGTAGAACATTTAATTAATGAACAAAACTCTTTGCTTTTAAAATATATTTTGGAGCTTTTGTACTTGAAAAAAAAAGGAAAGTTAGGTGAAGAAAATAGTTCAAATAAAACAATAGAAGAAAATATTGTTATCAATATCCTGGAAACAATCCTTTTTTAACATTTAAAATATGTGGTTTATTTAAAGAGATTTCTTTGAAAACTATATGATTTTAGGCATTTTAAATCTAGTTTAGCTGAAAAGTACATWTTTTTTACATTCTAATGAACAGCTTTTGTTCCTATTAGCATTTGTTACTCTACTTTCTCCCTACATTACTGACTTGAATTGTTCATTTCCCAGCTTTTTTCCTATTTTTGAAATATTCAGTTAGGGTATTTTTTCAAGTAACTGGTAATCTTCCTCTCCTCAACACCATTAGAAAATTCTTTTGTTGTTACTATGGCTTTATTCTAATTGTGCTTGATTTGATTTATTTTCCYTGGAAAGAAATATTTTGCTGCCTTAAGATATTAAGGCAGGCACATATGGTAAGCAGCATAACACAAAAATTAAAAGGTCATATTTTTTTTTAACAAAAACAACTTGACTYACTAAGTCAGAGGCTTTTTTCTACTCCTCTCCACTGCTGTGCTGTTGAATTCTAATTTGTCGCAGCTGCCATAAACACCATTTGGGAATTCAGTCAGTGTCCAGGGTGGAAACCAGACTGCTATGTCTCCTTTAGTTCATGCCCTGCTAGGTGCCCTCTGACTAGACATTTATGTATGGCTGTTATCTTGAGCTTAGAAAACAATGAGGCAGAGAAAGGAAAGTWCAAGTGAATTCAGTTTCTCTGTTATGTTCTAACATTTTTGGTGTGCATCAACACTGGAAGTTACAGATGATGCCAGCAAAATTCATCATTGAGGACTAAGCATAGCCCATGGGTACAACACCAGTCAAAAGTACAAACTCCTGTATATGCTAAAATAGTCATGCACTGTTTCTTACATTCAGACTTGCTCATTTGTTTTACTTATTCTTCAACTGTCATCTTTTGTGTGTAATAAGTGCAGTGGGATCTAAAAGTTGAGACTTATCACCACGCTAAAATTTTGATATACTTTTTCTAATTCATTTTATCTTGTTATATTGTGAATACGAATGCTCTGGAGTCAGCACAAATAAAAATGTGTTTYCCCCACAATTTTCTAGTGATTAAAAGAGATAGTAGTAGTTTTTAATTTCTGCATGTAAACATTTYTTAATTCTACAAGGCTGGGAGAACATAGAATTTTATGATCCTTAGAGGTCCCTTCTGTCCCTAAACATTCTGTGATTATGTGATTCTGTAATTCCTTCTCATAGAARCACTCTGCTTTTTGGGTCACAATATTTCCCTTAATCCTTGGGCTCGCTATCTTCCCTAATTCCACAGGGGAACACTGCAGAAAGTGCAACTGGGTTAATTTGTATATTATCAAGAATGCTTTTGCTTTAGAGAGGCTAGATGTGACCCAGAGACYACAGGAATATTAGATAGATTGTAAAACTTGAGCCACGTAAATGGTGACATTTCTGTCTGTGTTTAATGTATCTCATGAGGCAGAAACATTAAACTCATCTCTGTATCTCAGCATTTTTCTGTTTCCATAGATTGCAACGTGAAACCTGCCATTAAATATTAAAAAAATAAACCTTTCCTGCAAATATAGCAAATTACCCTTATCTGGAATGATCAAAGCTGGGTACATTTGCATGGTTTCTCTGCTGAAATTATTTATTCAATAAAATCTACAAACTCATAACCAAGGGATCTCCTACTAAAATTCTCKTCATTGCATTTTATGGCTTAAAAATGTTTTCAGCTGGTTTTGTATAAAATGACTGCACATATGTGGCTAGTCAAGTAGATCTAGTTTGAAAAAACAACAAAAGACACAACATTCCCTGYGGCGATAAGCAAATAGTTATTCAAGGCTTATCTTCTGCTAGAAAAATACATTCTTTAATGTAATTTAWTATCATATTTCATCAAAGTTAAAAAAATTCCAAAATACATTGGTTTTAAGTTTTCTCTCAGCTTGAATATAACTTGATTTTTTCCCCCCTCCCTTTATGGTCTACTGCCTCGCCAAATAACTTTTTGGTTTTTTTGGATAGCTCCTACAGGTTCTAACTTCCTAATTCTGTCCTTGGACMATTAACTTCAGACTCTTCTCAAACCAGTTCCCTTTCTCAAACCAATATCGTAACCAACTGCTTCAGCCTTACACTTCATGGTTTTTTCTCTCATCTTCTCAGAGAAAACATGACCTAGTAGTCAACAATATTCTTTCTGCCAGTTATTGCTCTCTGTGAGAACATGCTCCAAATTTATGTCATTGAATTAAAATGAAAAGGTTACTTTTAACATGTAAAAATTTTGAGGGTTTAACCAAAACATCAATAGTTAGATTAGAAACATTGAATAATTAAGATTGGAAAATAACTCCAAGACCATCAAGTCAAACCTTTGGCTGAATACCACCTYGTCATCTTGACCATAGCACAAAGACCAAGCATTAAGCATAGCACTTCCAATAATTCTTGAACACTTCCAGATGACTCAATCTTCTCTCTGTGAAACTTATTCCAATGCTTAAACACTTTCAGTGGTTTGTGATTTTTTTTTCTAATATTAAATCTGTACTTTCCCAGGTGTAACTTGAGACCGTTTCTTCTTGTCACTTCATATCTTAGACAAGARGCTGACTGTAACCTTCTTACAAACTCCTTTCAGGTAGTTGTAAGGTCACCTCTGAGCCTCCTCCAGGCTAAACAACCCCTKTTCCCTCAGGCACTCCTTGTAAGGCTTGTGCTGCAGACCCTTGACCAGCTTTGTTGCCCTTCTCTGGACCTGCTCCAGCACCTCCACCTTTCTTGTAGTGAGAGGGCCAGAACCTAACACRGAACTTGAGGTGTGGCCTCACCARTGCCAGGTAYAGCAGGACAATAACTTTCCCAGTCCTGCTGGACACACTATTGCTGATACAGGCCAKTGGCCTTCTATCCCACCTGGCCCATGTTTAACCAGCACCACCAGGTCCTATTCTGCCAGCCAGCATTCCAGCTGCTCTTTCCCAAGTCTGTAGCCCTGCATGGGATTSTTGTGACTCAAGTTTAGGACCCAAGCTGTTCATTTTATTGAACATGATATGTGTTGGCCTTCACCCATTAATCCAGAGGGTCCAGATCCCTCTGTAGAGCCTTCCTRCTCTCCAGAAGATCAACACTGTCACCCAACTAGGTTGTCTGCAAAAAAGACTGAGGGTAAACTTCATACACTTGACATTAAATGATTTTGAGTCAAAAGATAATCAGGAAGTGCCTTTTCTCTGCTGTGTTCCYAGGGATCTGTTTCCATGCATGTAATCACCATGCATAAATTTCTCATTTATAAGGTTGGGATTGCAATGCCTCGTATTTCACAGATGTGTTGTTATGGTACTAAATTAAAAGAAAAACTTAAATGGGGATAAGGAGAGTCAAGTAGGTATCTTATATTAAAAAAAACCAAACAAAAAAAAGAATTTATTTCTCCAGGTAAATAGGATAAAGACATGGGCTTAACAAATGGAAATGGGAAGGAAGAGACAGAAACAGATAAGATGTGCCATGTGAGCAAAAGAAATGCTGATTCAGGAAAAAAGGATTTCAGAAAACAAGGTGGGCAGCTTAGGCTAGCCCCTACGGCCAAACTAATTTGCCTGAGTGATAYTTGTACAGCAGAAAATTCAACCTGACATTGACCTTGTCAGCATTGCAGTCACAATGTTTTTGCAAGGAAAAAGATCCTTGAAATATGGATTTCAATAGAATTAACACACATGGTATCCTTCTACACAGGGCAAATGTCTTCTTTTTCTGTATAAACTAGGCATGAGAAGCAAAGGGGATTTCAATTTTTCAGTTTCCTGATTTCTTTATATGAATGGAGAACCATTGAATGCACTTTTATGATGTTTTTTCAAGGTTTTTATATAACAGAGGCTTAGCCARCATTTATCAGTGTTAAGTAACCTCCCACACCTATTTTTTAGTCTTCTATTGTAGGGATGCAGATTTTTGCCTTTCCTTATTGCTGCACTAMAGTAATGGAATAATTTTAAAGCAGAAGAAACAGAAAAACACAAACAAAAATGACACTAATAAAATAAGTAAACCCCACCCCCCCTCAAAAAACACCCAAATAAAACAACAGAGAAGTCCCCAGAAWCCTCAAGAATCTTGAGGATGAAGTTGCAGCATTCTGACAGCACTACCACTCTGGTGAAACACAGCAAAGCCAAGCATTATTCCCGCACAGGACACTGAAAAAGATAAGCATTCTTCTTGCAAAGGAGATGGAGAGAGCATGAGATAGTAAGTGCTATTCAACTGCAGTCCCTTTGTTCTTTGCTTCTTCATCAGAAACTTCAGAAATTTCTCATTATGAGGATACTTGTTTCAGACCACAACACTAAGAGCAGGGCTCCTTTTGTCAGCTCTTCRGGAAATTTACAAACACACCAATTGCAGATTTGCCCCCATTGCTCACACATCCATGCTTTGAGGGTCAAGGAGAGGAATTGTACATGGGAAATAGCTCAAGAAACTTGTTTTTGTACTCCAGATAGRATGGTATTATCACTAGATGTTTGATATGACAACACAATTTCTTGTATTCACATCAGCTTWTAGGGATGAGAGAAAAAAAATAATGTTTTTCTGCATGTTATGCCTAGAAGCATAATTATTCTTCTGACATTTTGTTATACTGGTCTACAAAACTGGTAGTCACATCACTYTTACRCTATTAGGCATTAGGTTTGTGTTGMAAGGTTTTGGTTGGARGGAATGCAGGYGTCATTTCTGAGAAAAGCTGTCAGAAGCTTCCCCAGTGCCTGAAAGAGCCAGTGCCATCTGGCTTCAAGGCTGAGCCCATCAGTGATGGTGGCAGTACCTCTGCGATGATAGAGTTAGAAAAACAGAGGTATTAAAAAATGAATAAAAAAGAGTAGCCTGAAGAGAGTAAGAATATGTGAAAGAAACAACCCTGCAGACACCAGCCAAGGTTAGYGAAACAGGAGGGAGAGGAGGCACTCCAGGTGCCAGATGATTCTCCTGCTGTGGTGAAGACCATGGTGAAACAGACTGTCCCTCTGCAGCCTATGGGGGAGCAGATATCCATCTGCAGCCCATGGAGGATCCYRTGTTAGAGCAGATGGATGCCTGAAGAAAGCYGTGACCCTATGGGAAGCCCACACTGGTGTAGATTCCCAGCAGGACCTGTGGATCTGTGGAGAGAGRAGCACACACTGGAGTAGGTTTCCTGGAACGTCCCTGAGAGGCACCCCTGGTGGAGCAGTTCACGAAGAAGGGAAGGACCCAGRTTGGAGAACTCCATGGAGGACTATCTATCATCGGAGGGGCCCAACACTGGAGTGGAAGAAAGGTGTGAGGAGTCCTCCTCTGTAGGAGGAAGAAGTGKCAGAGACTGATGAAGAACTGACTGATGACTGCAACTGTGATGAACTGACTGCCACCTCCATTTCCCATCCCCCTGTACCACTGGGACAGAGCAGATAGAGAAACAGGGAGTGAAGTTGATCCTGAGACAAAGGGAGGGTTGGGGAAAGGTGATCTAAGATTTACCTTCAATTTTTCATTACTCTGATTTCAATTGGTAATAAAATTAAACTAATTTGCCCAAGGCAAGTGTGTTTTGTCTGAGACAGTGATTGATGAGGGATCTCTCCTTGTCCCCAGCTTGTGAGCCTGCTGTTATGTTTTCTGTCACCTGTGCAGCTGAGGAGGGAAGTCATAGAGTGGCTTTGATGGGCACCTGATGCCCAGCCAAGGTTAACCCATCACACTGTTTTTTAACATGTTCAGGGTCAATGAGCAGAAAAATCACTCTGAAAGTCCTCAGCCACCAYTCCTTGCAGAAATGAAATGTAAATCTGCCCCTACTTACATCAACTTCTATGCTGGCCTCTGAACTCCTTTAGGCTGGCCACCTGGGTTCATTTACTGCATATTTAAAGCTTTGTTTACAGCAGAATGAAAACACAGCATGAAATACAAATGACTTTCCGTGGAAAGAATTATTTCTCCACGTCTCACATTAAATAGTAAATGTTGATCACCAAAGAGGTACAGCAAGTCTTTTAGCTTTAAGGGGGTTGATTTGTGTTAGAAAATCCTCCGGCCCCTCTCCCCTCCTGCAGCTGTGGTCCCGGCTGGGTGTGTGTTGGACCTGCTGTGTCTTTCCTCTGTGGGGAGGACACAAGCAGTCTGTGCGTGCGAGCTTACAGGGTAGAGAAGGGTGAGCTTCTAACAGTAGTAAAGGGTTTCTCTCGGGGTAAGGATGAGGGAAACTGACTTCCAGCAGAACAAGCAGTTTATTGAGCTGCTGCACGCTGAAAGCGTGGAACAAAGGGTAACAAGCATTTTTAAAACTTTTCCCCAAGGGCGGGGATAACTTGGAACTGACCAATCAGACACAGACAACTGGGGAGTGACATAGAGACAACACCCAATAACTTTTAGGCTTCTATGCATACAGAAGTCCTCATTAAAACTTCCCGCTCGCCCCAGGGAAGCAAAGCCTACGGTGCCAGCACCCTGGGCGCCCACAGATTTTACCCAATTTTATTTAGTTACTTGCTGAACTATTCACATCATTTACCCATTTAAAGAGCTTGTTTCCTTGGCTAAAATTCCTCTGGCCTAATTTTGCATTTAAAAAGGCTTAAGACTTTCCAAAAGGTGACATCCTACAATAACTATTTAWAATAGAACATCTAAATCACACTTCAGTCATGATTATTTCTCTTCATTGACTTTAAGTGGACTTTTGATGACTTAGTGWCTCTTTAATGGCTAACTTTGAGACTTATGAAACTGGGTAAGATGAATAGCATGTACAGGATAAAAACAATGAATTTTACAATTAATACATACTAAATATGTGTGTTATCAATCAAATCCAAACCCAAATTGCAATAACATAGGTGATATTTCTTATAGTATGGTGTAGCAATGTATTTGCTTGTTAAGTTAAGCTATTATTTGCACCATCCAAACTCCCTGTGATGTTATCTGAACACCTGCAGATTGTTAGCCAGGCCCAGGAATCCACCAAGGCCACTGCGGCGAAAACAGGATGAAAACAGGCTGTGAGGCTTGGGAAGTTATTCACCGAGAATGCAAACTTTAGATAGAAGCTGGGTTCCACATGGGAACGAATTCTGGCCAACTGAGTGCCCTACGGRTGCTGGCCAGTCTTATGGACAGGTTGGGGAACCAATCAAGCAATGTGTGTGTGTGTTTCTATTCTGTGCAAAAACCTATAACTGTCGCTCACTGTAAACAATAAATGGCTTCTGCGAAATCATGTTGATTCGGAGTACAGAGGTCCGTTTCGTTCCTGCAGTATGGTTCTCTGATTCACTTTTAAGTTCTGTCTTTGATTATTACCTTCTATTACAGTGGTAGGTATCTTGCTCATTTAAGTAGCTCCTGTGAACTAGCATCTTCCTCTTTCCCTACCTTCCCCACATCTTCAACCACCCCTTTGCTGAACATCTACAGCCCACTTTTTATCCTTACTTTATCCAATTTCCATGACCTGCCTGTGAGTCTATAGGCCCTCTTACTTTACCAAATACCTTRTTCTTTTCACCTTTCCCCAGGGTCCCTCTACTTCTTTTCACTTAAATCTGTGTCACTCAGTCATAAGGCTCAAGTGGAGAGCAAGACAGKTAACTTAAGGGATGTCTTCTTTATTTTACCAAATGCATTTTTGTAGGGGGTAGCTTCAGGCRCCGTATGAAATAAGCTCCCCAGTGGGAGGTGGGAAAAAGAAGCACCTACCATTGCATTTGAACCTTCAAACAACTGAGTGGTGCTGTAATCTTGAATAAAGTTTAAGTCTACAGTAATTTAAATAGTATCTGTGTCTGGGAGTTTACTTGAACAACTCTGTCCAAGAATAAGAGCATTCAAAAATACATTTTGCTTCAACATACAGGTTTTTATCTCAGCAAGTAATGTCACTATTTATTGAAATTGTGTGCACAAGTTTCAATTTTATTGCATAGGACATTAAAAAAAACAAACAAACAAACAAAAAAAACCCAAAAAACCTCAGCAACAGACCAAAGCTGTATCATACTTTAATGTTTTAAATAGTATTAAAAAGTACCTTTTTTTTTTCAGCTATCACCTTGCGAAGCAACATATGTCCAAAGGAGAAAGTTTCTACTGAAGAACAAACCACATGAAAAAGTCCACTATAGCTGCTGTAGCTTTTGCTTTGCATACACCAAAAAACATTTATCTGACACTTGAAAAATAATTCAATTCCTGATAACTACTGGATTATAGAGGAAAAATTAGCGCTTCACACCCACAAAAGTACCAATATTTTAATTCAAACATCAGATAATTTTGTACTAGATAAAAAAGATATGTCAGTCACAGTATTTAGGAAATATGATGCTCTGATGAGAGAGGCAGTAGACCCATTTTATTGACTTACTGGTGTATGACAGTAGTGTTAAATCTGGCATTTGATAATTTAAAAATTTAACTAACATAAAACCAATATTTTCACTGTTAATATGGCTTCTTTTTCACACAGAATTTCCCCCTTAAAAAAAAAAAAACAAACAAAAAACCTACCCATCACTAACTTATTTTTTAAGTAATTTCTAAGGGTATTTTATGTATATGCTTATGAAGTGGGAATATTTATTAAGTCTGCTTCTAGGATTTTTATGTAAAAATACATACTTTCTTTTTTAATATCTTGCTTACTTTTTTTGTTTCCATTTATGGACATGAAACTTAGGATTTCTCTTCTATTTCTACATCTTCTGCTGCATCCATGTCTTATCTTGTCTGTATTAAATTACTTGTTCCTTTCACCATTTTTCAGCCTAAATTCTTACTTATTACAATGGGTTTATCCATGGGTTTTTCAACACATTTCTTCCTCCTTTTGATCTTAGGAGAGTGRCACTTTCTCTAGTTCTTTCTCTTGCTATTGAATATATAGGCTACATCCATGAATTTCTGTATTTCTAAACCTTCTTTATGCTAAAGGGTTTTCATGCTTTATTTGAATTCAACCATGCTATTGATCATACTGACAGGCAGATATTTATAATGCATTAATTCTGCAATTYGAAATAAGAAAAAAATTGATAGCTACATTTTAAAAAATCAACTATTTTATTCCAGCATTTTTCTTCAATCTCAGATGATTTCAGATTACATTTTAAAAAGTTCCATTTATTGTTATATTCTCRTTCTTATTCTTATATGTAATTTAATACCTACATCTCTGCACACTTGTTTAGCTAAATTACACCTTAAGCCCAGAATAATATTTGAAGGCTTAAATATGTGAATTTTAAACCACACAAGAAATAAAAAATAAAAAAAATTAAATGTGTGAGGAAAATTAAGAAGCTTGTCATTCTTCTTCCTCCTCCTTGTAAAGCTAGTAAATTTTTTAAGTTAATGGTAGTTCTCAGCTGGATAAAATCAAGTTGACGATCMCAGAAACAAAATAGTTCAAGGGTTTTCTTTATAGAATTTAACATTATTCTTTAAACTCTCCAATGATCTGTGTTAACATGCTTCAATATACTTTTCCACTTTTTATTTTCATTAGATTTAGCTCTGAGTTTGAACTTCATCTTAGCAAAGCAAAATTTCAGAGTAACTCTGGAATTCAAAAAGATACAGAGTAGAATAGCTTTGGTGTGGTCGTTTGTCTTTTTGGTTGTTGCTTTTTTGTTTTGCTTTGTTTTGTTTTTGTTTTGGTTTGGGGTTTTTTGGTTGTTCATTTGGTCTTTTT
>CADDXX010000542.1:408732-435003 GCA_902810485.1 Alauda arvensis
TTATTCAGACTGATTGTCTGGAAATATATTTTCATTAAAAGTCACTCATCATAAAAACAGCAGCGGATTTTAAAAACAGACCTCCATTATTATCATTCCTGCTACCCTTGTATCCCAAWTTTTTCCAAGTATTTTTACAATTCATTTTAAATCATTCAATGATTTGAGTTCTTTTTTCACTAACATTTCAGATGCCACAAAAGCTTTCTCTCTACATCTGTAAGCTGTCTCAAATTGATTATCTTTGTTCATATGCAGTGTCACACTTTATAGGTTAAATCTGTAACTAGTGCTATATCCAGCAGTGAAGGCATAGAAAGAGTTTGGTTCCCCCCATCTGCAATTCTTCCCTCATCTTCTTAGCCTCKTGTTTTGATAAACGTCAATATTCAGACAAAAGGGCTCTTAAATATCTGCTTCATATTAGTAATTTTGATTTTCTTTGTTCTTTTGTTTCTCAAAGTTCCATTGTAATTTTTCTTTTAACATATCTCCGAAGTATCTCTTTCTTCTGAGGATTATGGCAAACACTAATCCAACTTGGGTATTGAAAATGACCTAATATATCAGTTTGGAATGCTTCCAGCTGAAGAAAATCTCATTCTTCTAGTCTCTATACATTTCTTTTCAGAATGTTATCTGTCACAAAAGAGGCCTTTGATCCACCAGTTAGAGCTGCATTTTTGTTTTGCTAGCYGATTTTTGCAGATAATTTTATCATTTATTCTGTTATTTGTCATTTTTTCYGATGTAGTGTACTGCAGCTAGTASTGTGTATATATATGTATATGTATATAAACAGCTAGCTTTCCTCTCTGTGTCAGAGTTGTGTGCTTGTAGCTGGTCAGATTTAATGGAAATGAGTTTTGTTATAAATAATCCAAAGATTTTCAAAGCAAAAGAACTTGTTAGAGGCTTGATAACAARCAAACCATCCCCACAAACACACAAACAAACCAAACCCACTAACCAAACTAGCCACAAATTGCCTGAAGTTTTGTAGAATCACAGTATGAATCACAGAATGGTTTGGGTTGGAAGTGGCCTTAAAAGAAGTTCCAGCCCACCTGCCAGGGGTTGGGACATCTTTGAAAAGATCAGGTTTCTCAAAGACCCGTTCAACATGGCTTTGAACACCTCCAGAGGTGGCACATCCACAACTTTTCTGGACAACCCCTTCCAGCATCTCACAACCCTCATCATAAAAACGTCTTCCCTATGTCCAGTATGAATCTACCCAGYTTCATATTAAAACCACTGAAAGAGAGGTATTCTGCCACCTGGTTTTCATGGGATTACRAAATCTTATGTCATAAACGTGAATTTTCAGTTTGTATCTATGCTCATCTTCATGCATAGAAATTTTTGTGTCATGAACTGGGTGGAGGGGAGTTGGCTATTTTTGGTTTGGTATTTTTCTTGCCTTATTTCACAAGGCAGTTACTGACACTTCACAGATACCATACTTCCTGCTTGAATCACCTGAAGATCCCATCCCAGTAATGGCTAGAACCCACAGATTTCACATAGAGATGGAGAGACATGGATATTTATTTTTTCAGATAGAAAGTTCTCCATGTCTAGGCAACTGGGGAGTTTGTCCACTGATGATGAAAGGTTTAAGCCTTAATTCAAGTTTTGTTTGTTTAGTTCTTCACTGACTTTGATGTCTGCAGAGCTGTTTCTCTCTTATATTCTTACTCCTCCCATTATGAGCTATTGAAAGACAGATTTTACCCTTTCTTAAATAKTTTGTTATGGAGGCACTGACTGAATCAGCTTTGGCCAGTGGCAGGTTCATCTTAGAGCTCGCTAGAATTGGCTTTCTCCAACATAGTGGCAGTTTCTGTTCTCTTCTCACAGGCATCACCTCTGCAGGACCTCCACTATTAAAACTTTGACATGTAAACATCATATCCACCTACCTATGTGCCAATAAACCTCACCCCTGCCCTTGGGAAGGTGAGCAAATGTTCTAAAAGCTATTTTCTGGCACCTAAGAAATAGAAAGGTGATTGCAGTCAGCATAGATTTACCAAGAAAAAAAAATGTGCTTGAGTAACAGCATAGTCTTCTATGATGAGACTTCTGGTGGAATGGATAAGCATGGGCTGGTAATCAGAATTCAGAGGTAGTAATCAGCAGTTACCAAGTCCAGCTGGAGGTCAGTTAACAGTGTTTTCCCTCAAGTATCAATAATGGTGCCAAACATTTTATTAATGCTGTGTGGGATGGGTGTRTTCCAGAGGAAACACCAAATTTTGCAGAGTAGCCAATGTGGGAGGGCATGAATGTTACGCAGAGGGACCTGAAAAAGCTAGAAAATGGACTGACAGAAACCTTGTGAAATTTAATAGACATTAAGTCATGCATTTGGGATGTAYTAACAGTGTGCAATGGTACATTGTGGATGCAAGTGCATGTCATGTTTTCAGTGAGGAAAAATACAACATCTTTGACAAATTTTTTACGGGCTGATGAAGTTCAAAGAAGCTGTTAAAAAWTAAAAAAATGCAAATACAATGGAAAAATCTGAGAAATACTAAGTCATTACTTGTAAAAGGAAAATATAGAAAATAATTCCATAAAGTATTTTGCTTATTCAGTTTTTGAGGTTAAATGGTGAAGCATTTATTTAAATCAATTAAAAGAAAAAAAAAGTATTTTTAAAATTGATTCTGAGCTGTAAGAAAACATCTTAAATTATCTCATTCATAAAGGTGCTGAATTAGCTGTCCAATTAGTTATAGAGCAAATATCTAGATAGAAAAACATCAGCATGTTTGGCCAGGGATAATGTTATTTAGCTTTGCATTTGATATATGGTTACTGATACTGCTTTATTCCTTCCCTTGAGTTTYAACAGTGATTAACAAAAAAGGCAGGATGCAGGCTTCATTATTGATTATATTGTCTCCAACTCTGCACACAGATTTATTTTCCCCAGTTTATAATAGCAATAATTACCTTATTAAAAGAATTTAAGAAGGATTATTGAAATTGAATTGCTTGGCTTGATAAGCCTTTTCAACTAAGATTTCGGTAGCCAACTCATCTCCAAGAAATGCTCTAACTTTCTTTTTGTGGATTTTTGGGTTCATCTTTTAGACTGGTTAAAAAGTGGCTTTACAACTTCTGCCAGCACCTTCATTTAAACAGGGGGCAAAAAARTGACAGAGACTCATCTTAAGCACATTTAACCGCTAGACCCTGTTTCCTGATTATTCACAAAAATGCCATTTCCTGAGGCAAAATGTATAATTTACTGTGAGGAAATGGTAACATTTTCCTTCTCAAAGAAGTAGTTTTCTGTTTAAATGGAACTGAAAGCAACATTGGACTAATAGTACTGAAAGAAAAAGGATTGCCACATTTTCTCGTAAATAAGGGATCATTCATACAGAACCCATCTTGAACCTTCAAAGAGGAAGCAAGGGGGAGATGGATATATTTCCTTAAAGATATTGTTGGTAGGAATCAGTGCTGATCAAGGAGTAGTTTCCCAAGGATTAAATTCTAGAAGATCATGTCTTGCTGCTAGTGTGCTTTAAACCTGCAAGTAATTGTTGTATAAATACATATAGAATCATTGAATATCCTGAATTGGAAAGCAGCCACAAGGATCATCAAAACCCASCTCCTGGCCCTGCATGGACAGCCCCAAGAATCACAATCACACCATATGCCTGAGAGAGTTGTCCAAATGCATCTTGAACTCTGTCAGGCTTGGTGCTCTGACCARTTCCACTGGGCATATCCTTTTTATTTTTGCCTTAGCTACAAAAGACCCCTGCTCAGCCAAGTCAACCTTTTCCCTCAACTGCTTGACTTCTGACATTTTGGAATTGCCTATTCCTTTGTCCTTTGGAGGTGGTGCTTAAAATGACTGACACTGATTGATGCCAGAACCTTCAAAGGCATTTTCCCAGAGAACTTTACTCACTAGTTCCCTGAAAAGCCCAAAGTCTGCTTTCTTCATATCTAGGCTTGATGTTTTGCTGGCACTTTTTCTCCTGTCAACAGAAGCTTTCAATTTATTTGCTTCATAGTCGCTCTGTTCAAGACAGCCAGGAATCACTTCTTGACTCATGAGACCCCCTCTGTTAACAAGCAACAAATCAAGGAGGTTATTTTCCTGCGTCAGCTCCCTCAATGAAGTTTTCATCCAAGGGTTTTATGAATCTTCTGGACCTGTTTGTGCCAGYTGTGTGGTGTTCTCAGTTAACATTCAGTGAATTGAAGATCCTGGTAAGAACAAGGGCAGTTGATTTTGATGTGTCTCTTAGTTCTTTAAAGACTAACTCACTGACAACATTGTCCTGCTCAGTCATCTAAAGTAGACTCCTGTGTACATAGGACTCCTGTATGTATAGGATTTGTGATTTCATGGAAAAATAAATTTTCAACCTCAGATTTAAGTTATTTATTTTTAGGAGAGCATGTATTTTGATCTTTTTATACATAAAACAGTTCTCAGAAAAAATTACAGAAACAATGCATGTGCATACATTCCATTATGAATATCAATAAGCTTTGGATTATTCTAGTTTATTCATCATTACAATAGTATATAATTTTTCAACTATATTTGGATTTGGAAAAAAAAGACAGAAACACTTGTTCTTTTTCATTTCAGGGGTAGATAAGAAAGCAATGTGGTATTGTAGTTGCCTTCCAAAAAAGCTGCAATATTTACTTTACAAACTAATAAAGATTGGGTGTAACATAATTACTGACTTGTATGACAGCTACATGGCCTGAGGAGTCTAAGTATTAGCTGCAAGCAGAAAATATAGATGAAATTTCGAAAGGAAAAAAAAAAAGTGTGGAAGGACAGTGTTCTGTGCTTGTTCTGTTTGTTAGCTAGCCACACACATTGCTGAAATAGGAAATTCTGAGTTGCAGACCAAAATCTTTGAAGAGTGCATAGTTTCCACCATGCTTTCTTTTGTAGGGAAACTWGGGTAGAAMAGATTGTCCTGTGCCCAGATTTCATTCAATACAAAACTAAAGAGTGAAACAGACAAGCATAAAAATGTCCTTCCAAGTAAGCAGGGGGAGCTGAGCACAGGGAAAGAAACTTTAAATCAAAGGAAGGAGAAAGAAACATAAAAATTAAATCAAGTGACCTTTTAAAAAATAATTAAATAAATAATAAAAGTATGAACATAATTTTTAAATAATTTGAAAGACAAAAACTCAGAAAAGCAAGCTATCAGTTTTTTAACTCTTTGACATAACCTTCCTAACTTTTGCAATTTTTCTAGGTCTGCTTAGCTTTTTTTCATTAATAGCTTACTTTGAACTTAGATATTGACTAAGTAATGGTGTTTAGTAACTTTAAAATGCCATACACAAAGTCCTGTCAGAGACCTTCTTGTTAGCAAGTTGTAAAAGCTGCCACATGAATTGATTAAAAGTGCTGCTTGACAGAGGTAGTACATCCTGCCTCAGAAATTCATTGTTGGCTCACTTCTCTCAGGTTATATGTAAATAGTTTTAAAACTGGCTGGACCAATGAAAAATGGGTTATAAACTATGGTGTGTGTGTAAGGAAACACATAAGAAAAAGTACTAAGCTGTCTTTAATATTTCAATATATTTCACCTCCATGTTCTGGCTTTTTCTTCCAGAGCTTCCTAGGAACAGCTGCAGCTTGAAGTGAAAGGGCATTACAAGTGGTCCTTCCTGCTGTGTCAGTCAGAGCACGAGGTGACCAGAACTCCATTCCATCAATTGATGAGTAAAAATATGCAAGTAGATCTCCCCACAAGATAGGTGCATTCTTCCCTGCTGTTTTGTAGTGTTTTTTTTTTTTTTTTAATGCAATTTGCTCTTAATATAGATTTTGGCATGTGACTTTTGGGAACAGAGCTAAGAAAGATAATGGGGAGTTAGGTGAAAGAGAGATGATCCTTCATTATGTCCTCCAGGAATACTTGCAGCTGGTTGTTTGTATTAATTGTAACTTATAATGTCGTGTTGTCTTTGAGCTCCAACAACTTACATTTTATTTTAAGGAGTTTGTTCACTTGACTAAATATAGAATTATATTGCTATATTTTATCCCTTTGCAAATTAATTATATTTCTAGTAATAAGGTGAAAACTTAAACACTAACATGAGCAGTAACACAAGAAATCTTTTTGCACAGATAGATTTTTTTTTCATAAAGAATAGCCAGATAAGTATGGATAAGTACTTTGGTACACAAAATTCCCAAAGATATAAATCACAGAAAAAAGGAGGAATTAATTTGGCTAAACATACACATTAAGTCTGTCTGCACCTGAGCTAATCACTTCAGGCTCCCTAGAAGTCAAAGAAGAGAAACAGGCACTTCTAGGTCACAATTCTTCCTATCCTAAAATAGGCATCTGAAGTAGGTCAGATGAACTGCGCCCTGAGAGTGCCTATTATTCTCTACCAACTATAAAGAGAGCCCTGGTTTATTAATTCAGATTCAATGTGGATGTTTAAGGAAGATGAGATGAGTCCCATTCAGGGAACCCAGAACAACTATTCAGAGGGCAATAGCAAGAAGTGAGAATTCCTGTTTTCCAGATCTATATAGGATCCAAGATAATAACATACATCTGAACACAGGATTTTAGCTTCCTAAGTCATGTAGGTGTTTCAGAATATTTAATCTTATTTCATGCTTTTTTTTTCTTTTGGCTTACAGAAACTACTATCAACTTTTTATTACTGTATTTCAGTCTAATGATCCATGACTCATATTCTCCATCACTAAGAAAGATGAAAGCCTTCCTCAACCTTAACAGACTTTTATGAACAAAAACTTAACAAAGCAAAGAAATTCACCTTTTCATCTATTAACAAAGTCCTGTGCTACCAATAGCTTAGGAAATATAACAATAAGGACAGATCTGCTACTAGGCTCTCTAGTATAGCTTGATTTCAGCAGGWGTGCTATGAACGTTTTATCAAATGAACAACTGAGTTTCAAATCAAGCCAAAATGCATTGGATTTTCTCTTCCAAATTTATGTGGAGAAATAATGAAGTTCAAATATATTTCTCCTCCATAACTGTGACTCTGTTTCAGCAGCAAAAATACTGCCTTATTTAAGAAGTTTTTGGTTCAAATAAGAGAATAAAATAGTAGATAACATAAAGGATTTTTAATGAAAAAATATTTTGGAGCTGATATACCATTATCTTAACTACAGCCCAGCATTCAGACCATTATCCACTTAAAGTATATATGGATAGTTTATAATGCCTCTAATCTGTAAATAAGTAAATTTTATGGTGTCAGTGAAAAATTGTGATCTAAAAAGCTATTTTTGAGTCTCTATTTATCATAGCAAAGAAAGTATTCCATTACATTTTATCACTGTCAATGTGAGTATATTATGTTCATCTCAAAAAGAAAATCTAAATGAAAAAGAAACCCAACTCATAAATTTTATCATTTTTCAAGTTATTTGTTGGAGAGGAACTGAAACAGTAGTTTTAGATAACAATTTTTCCCCAGTCTTTGGTATCCTTAATAAGAGAAACAGCCATGAGGATAATAGAGGAAATATTAATAGGATTTATAGCCCATTGAATTATCAGTATGCCTTCAACTGACTTTAGGCTTTTGATCAGATTCTAAAGTAAAGAAATGCATTGAATTACTTTGAGTGCTTGGAGCTTACTAACAAAAGGGGTTTGAAAAAAAATARGGATGCTGTAGCTTTTGAGATTTCTTGTAGTTCTGTCATTCTACATAAGGATACTTGTAACAGGCAWGATATGTCTAAGCAGAAAGTAATGATGAGAATAGTGTTACTTAACTTCTATCATCTTAAAATCTTGCTTCCATCTAAAAATTAAGCATTTAAGTAGTTTATCAAGRCTTCTAGACAAAATAAGAACCTCTAGAAATTATTGCAAAATACAGACCTTCTACACTGATTTCAGATTAGTCTTGCTCTGGCTGGTGACTCTGTTTACTGACCATAGATGGAATTTAGAAATCTAGTGAATAAAAATTGCTAGCTTCCAAACAGCTAAATTTTTTTTACGTCACCTTTCCTGAAACCCTGGAAACCTTGAACAAATATGAAATTAACATTTGTGTGTGTGTATTCTGRTAGGAGAGAACACCAGCAAGACATCATTGTATCAAGAGGAGAGAAAAGAATATCTCCTTCACTTCCTTTAGGGAACTCAATAAGTATTTAAGTTATTTAAGCTGTTTAAAAATATGYTTGTTTAGCGATGTATTTAAGGTATTTCATGCTTGAATCCTTTGGAGTTTTGATGTTTGATTGGGTTTTGGTGGGGTTTTTTTAAGATGTCACTACAGTAAGAGTATTCCTAATGTTTAAYTTTCTTGTGTGGATTACTTTGGTTCTGAGTAGATTAAAACCTTTGCCTCCATGGAGGCTGTCATGGTTTAGCATAGCTTCTAGTTAAAGAGGAAATAGTTACCTGCAAAGACYTGTGATTGACATCTTGCTCAGCMAATGAGAAAGWAAAGTTCAGCTTTGTGAATGTCCGTATCAAGCTGTGAACCCTGAGAACTTGCTCTCTTTTCTCWGCTTGCCACTGTAGAGGTAAGAAGCAAGCCCAGCTTGTGGGAGASGGGGAGAGYRTTTTGAAAATTTCATTTTGAGTCTTTGTTTTCTTTCTTTTAGTGTGTGTAAATAGAACTATTTTTATCCCTTTTAAGCTTGAGCTTGCTTTGCWTTCTCTTAATCCTATCTCACAGCAGAAAAACCCTAAAACCACCACTGAGGCATAATGAAGATTTAACAGCTTTTGTTTCATAACTGAGAGTTGATTTTTATGAACAGCATATGAATCTCATACCTTAAACTTTCATCATTTATCTTAACTGAAATGATACATGAGTATTGTGGTCATCGAGTGGTTTACTGGAAAGATATATACAATAGCAGGAATACATGTGTGTGCGTAGAAACACATGGATGCATAGTGGCACCCACATGGAAGTTTTATCTTCATTTGAAGTGCTTGAAATGATGGAAGGATGTATTCTGTCCCATTATGCTAATGTTTTAATGAAGCTGGGGTATGTAATCCATACCATGACATCTTGTCTGTGCATATTCTCTACTCAGTGTTGCTGAGGCCACACATATGTCCTGAGCTCCTGTCCAAGAGAAGCATGGATAAACTGAAGAAAGGAGAGCAAAGGGCCACAAAAAAGACATGAAGAGACTGGAGCACCTGTATGAAGAAAGACTGAGAGAAGTTGTGACTCTTTAACCCGAAGAAAAAAAGTCTCAGGAGTAATCTTATCAATGTGCATAAGTGCTTGAAGAAGATAGAGACARGATATCTTCAGTGGTGTCCAGTGAGAGGACCAGAGGCAATGGACTCTCACTGAAATGTTGGAAGTTCTACCTGAACATYGGGAAACACCTTTCACTGTGAAAAAGTAACTGAGGTCAGAGTGGCGGAGCACTGGCATAGATTGCCCCACGAGGCTGTGGAGTCTCCTTCCTTGGACATTATTCCAAAGCCCATCTGGACATTGCTCTGGGCAGCCTGATCTACATGGCCCTGCTTGGGCRGGGTGGCTGGACCCRGCAACYTSCAGAGSTCCCTTCCAACCTCAGCCATTCTGTGATACTGATATCAAAATATATTCAAACAATGTGCTGAACCAATATAATGTGACTCAAATTTTGTCATTAAAGCTAGTTTATCTGTACTGCTCTGACAATACAGCTCTGTGGTCTCTGATTCTGTAAATGGTCTACTAGGATCTATCTGAGCTTATCAGTGCAGCAAAACACTTTTTTTTTTTTTTTTAAACAAACACAGATCATTAAGACCACAGATTTATGTCTAAGTATTTGAATATGATGCAACACACCCATAGAGAAAATTACAGAATGAAATTGGATACTGTTAGCTAGACAGCAGATTGTTACTTTTAGGTGTTATTAAAAGAAGTGAGTAAGCAGTTGGCAGAGCTATCAGATCATCTGTCTGCATGTCTGTTTCGCCTTCTCTCCTTCTGTTTAACTTAAGTGTCTGTACAGTCTAGCATAGTAGTCACTGGAAATTGTGCTGCTTGTCCAATAAAAATATTTTTATATTGTAACGAAAAATTTTATTCCCTATTTGACTTAGTCTCAAGTGTCCATCCTATTTTTATATCTGAAAAAATAGATTGAAATATAATCTCAACAGTATATTTAACTTCGAAAAATTTCTACTCTATAAGAAGAGTAGACATCTGTCTACTGTTCCTGAAAGATTTCATATAATTTCTTGAAGGGGTGTAAGTGGAATTCAAAGGCTTCTTACAGTCTTTTGGAAAAGCTGGATTTAGGACATGCTTGGGGAATGCATACTTTCCATGATTTTACCTCAGCCAACAACACAAATCAGAAATGCKAAATTATCAAAGACTCTCCCATCTAAGGCACCTCTCCAGATCAGTCTAAATCTATGCCATAGGGAAGCTCAGTGTGTGGAAGTCAAGGCTAGATTAGAAAATAGRTTGAGATGCAAATTTGATTAACACATCTAAGGCTTAATTTTTAAGGAGTTGATCTCWTTCCTCCTGAAACATTCCCATTGCTACAGTTTTAGTCTAAGAAAGTTTACCTTCTAAATAATCATTATCATGATGCTCTGTCTTTAATATTTAATTCTTTTGGGCTTAGTACTGGCCTTYATTTGGCAGTGGGTTGCAGTTTCAGAAATTTGAGGTACCAGTTGCCAGATACTTAATTTCTAAGACGAGTTTGTATTACTAGCAGCAACCTAGGGGAAAAAATGAAATYATTGACTGATCAGTCATTTTAAAACATAAAATTTAAAAAAAAAATCTTTTTTTTCCAAATTAATTTCAGAGAATAATTCCATAGATTTTAAAGCACAAGAGGTTTTCTTTATTTTTATTTTGCTCTTCTTTATTCCTTAGTTTTCTATTTCTTCCCCATTTTTAAAACAAAAAGTATCTAATCTATTTGAAAGGTAGCAAGAATGTCTAGCACACTTAAGCAAAGTGCTTGGGGGASAAGTACCAAGGTTACCCAATAATTTGAATGAGGGTAGGAAATATGAAAATTCTTCAAAGGAAGCAGAGAATTAATCTCCATATTTTGAACAAGAYGAATAAAGCATATATTCACATCGTCAGAGTACCCTGTTAAAAGGCTATTGAAAATTTCTCTTTCTTTTAAACCTGTCCAACTTATCTCCACAGGATATAATTTAATCGTAGTATATACGTATGTTTTGTGCATTCCCATCTGTGTGGGCTGGAATATCCCACTATGCATTCTGAAACAGAAGTGTGCTTTCTTTTCTTTGGACAACCACATCACTTATGTTACTGAYAGTGCAAAGAATGTGCCTCAGTCGTTGAATATTTAAGTTCTTCAAAATCTATGGAATAATGAAGACAGTAYGTCCATCCAAACGAACAATTGCTTCATGGGGAGCCTGTGCATCTCAAATTAGTTAATTCCTGGACTTTGAATTGGCCCCTGTTCCTGTTGTTTTAAGCCAGGAAAGAGTAGCACTGGCAGCAAAGCTGTCTGCCAGAAAAGGGCATTTTCAAAGTCACACAGCATGAACATCTTCTTGTCAAGACCCATTATAAGAAAAAAGTAAGTGGCATTTCAATGGAATTGTAAGGAGGGGTGTGGGTATGCGGTTGGTGTATGGGTGGGGTTTTTTGATTTTTTTTTTTCTTTCAATATTATTTGTAACCACCTGGATATGAAATACCTGCTACCTACTCTGAGAATACAGGGGCATCTGTCTGTGACAAGAAAGCAGAGATAYGTTTGGAATAAGGAAATCTAAGTGYTATATTTCTTMSTTCCTTTCACTTCTTTTAAWTTTTTTWAAATTACTCCTYTAAATTTTKATGCAGACATTTCACTTGTATTAYATTAGGTTAAACATATTCTGTGATGTGACATAATTTGATGTGACTTGACCAAACCAGATGAAAATGTCTTGTTGTATCTCTTATTTAAAGAGAAAAAAACTGTCTCTATTTTAATTTGTTTTTAAAGCTATTCAAAAATCATTTATTAAAAGTTAAAAAGGTCCTCTTACATGTGAATTTATATAATCCTGTGACAGACAAAGTAGCAAGTCTAAGGTTCAGGTCTAGGCATTTAAAACAACCAAAATCACTGATATTATTTATAAACATTGAATTTCCACTTAGTTCATAGGCATTCTRTAGGATATTGCATTATTTATACTTATTCAACTATTTTCGAAAATAATAATCAGTGCCTATTTTGAGAAGCCTTATTAACTGACAAAAAATTTTGCAAATGCAAATTCCCAGTTGGCGTTCTTGTGGCAATGTCAACTCTTTTATAAACATCTTTTTCCATATTTTTCTGCCCATATTATAAAAGTGCAGGGTTAGGATTGCAATCTTTCTTCCAGCTCTGGAAAACTCTGTTATGAGTCTGCTGTTAGGGTATTCTCTTATAGATGTTCTTAGCAAGTAGGAAGGTATTTTACAAATTCCCACAAGCTATGTACTTTTCTGTCTAATATTTTAAATCATCCACCAGTACTATTTGAGAAGAGAAATGCTAAAAAAATGGGGAAAAGAATCAGTAGATGGCACCTCACTGGCAATTAGCAGTATTGTTTCCTGTTCTTTCAATATGTGGGTCATTGAGCACCAAAAAATTGCAGTTTCTGTCCTGGTGGCTGTCCACAGACCAGGACTGCAGTTGCTAGTATTTCTTCAGGCAGCTTGGTGAAAACACAGGGTTTTTACAAGGTGTGCTGGYAATAAACTGTGATTTATAAATGCCCAGTTATTCCATCTACTGCCCAGAGATGGACATGGTCCTTCAGCAGCTTACTTTGAAAAGTAATTTGGAAAAAAGGCACATTCTAGTGCTGTGTATCCACAGACCCACATCTGTCTACAGGGATAGGCAAAAACAGATGACTCTGATAAAGACATGTCATTCAGCTGTAGTATAGGACATTTGCACCTTTTTAATGACATTAKTTTGATTTCCTTGGTATTCATTTATTCTGAATTTGCTGCCGTTAAATGCAGCACTGCACTGATGAAGACACAAATCTTTGAATCAACAGGTACTGATTCCCATTCTTCAGGTTATGTACAAGTSGAGGTGAGATTATGTAGTAAAAGCTTGTCTGCACCCGCAAAGGAGTACAAAGACAACAGTGGATGGGCAAATTCTGGTCTAGTTCCTTTGAGGCCCACCACAGGAGTCATTACCCTTTTAAAGGCCTGCATCCCCAGGATCAGAGGATCACAGGGACACAGGGAAGCAGTAATCCAAATTATACACTCCAGGGGAGTACTTTGCCCGGGCTCATCCCACTGTCTCACTACTATTGGATCTGATGATGTGGAGCTGGGGAAATGCAGCTCCAACAGCCTTACCTCTTTTGAGCTGCCAAATTTAACTGAATTTCYCCTCACACTGGAGACACCACATTTATAACCAGCTCAGTAATGGTCACTTGAAAAGTAACACAGGTCTAGAGCTGGAAAAACTGGTTTTAGAGGTAATGAATGACACAAAGAAACATYATCTGATATATGTAAAAGGCAGCACACAAAGTAAACTTGGAAGCAGTCTGGAGCTTCAGACCACTGAAGAAAAAAAGTTGTAAAAGACCCTACATGGGGAAAAAGAATAAAAAAATTAATTGTGGAAAAGAAAATCATCAACATGAGCACCATGTTGCTTCCAAAAAAGGGACTTCAGATGCTGACAGCTTGTGATGATACCTCCCTCACCACCATGAGTACCATTGGTGAAACCACTGACCACAAAGTCAATGTGTTTGCTTGAATTTCAGAAACATGAGTGGTTGAAAAAAAAATAATTAATTAAAGTGTTTCTGGTTGAAGAARGTTTTTGAACATATCCAAGGAGGGASACTCCACAGCCTCTGTGGGCAATCTTGTCAATGCTCAGTCAGCCTGACCTAAGTTACTTTTTTCCCAGTGAAAATTGTTTCCTGATTTTCGGATGGAACTTTYTGTATGGCAGTGAGAGTCCATTGYCTCTGGTCTTCTCACTGGGCATCRCTGAAAGCTGTACTGGCCTTCYACCTAATGGTAGACTTTACCTATCTGAGATTACCATGAAGGGCCACCTCTGTAACCCATACCTCAAAGACCTTGCCACCTAAAGGTAGTACAAGCATTTGTGTGATGGAGGATTGGGGGTTTTGATGGTGCCAACAGAAGCTGATTTATTAGTCAAGGCAGTAATTTACAAATCCCTAAAGAGGAGAAGCTAAAGGCACACACATTCAAAAAATAATCTTTTGAGTAGAGAGAATATGGTSTTGTCTTATTCCCCTGTATTGAATTATTACAAGAGCGGTATGATTATAAATGGGCACCAACTTAGGCTCCTTTTGTCCTGGAGGAGTTGTGATTCCATCAGGCTCCATGTAGACACAGGACTATCAKCTTTGGACTTACATTATATAACCATGGGTTTCAATCTGAAAATTTGCTGACCTAGAATGAAATACTTCAATTCTTAAAAGCTCTTATGTRAAACGTAGTAGCATAGTAAGCCCTCTGATACCACTGGATATAATAATTTGATCTTTAGGAATTGGAGGTTAACTGTCTAAGTGATCTTTCCATGACAAAAAGAAATTATAGTTATACCAAAGACACTACAAAAATCACCCATGTTAACTGTGTGTAGAAGTAGGGGAAATAGTAATTTRAATGAATGTGCCTGAAATACTTTATTAAGGCCTTTTCTGATAGTAGAAACCAGATGTGTTAAAACTTGAGAAACAGGTGAGCCAAGTGCCTTTATTCATCCTAATGGTGGGAAATTCTGGTGACTACTGACCCATGCAGAGCATAAGTATTATTATTTTACTGTAGGCTGCAGGTAGCTGCTTCTGAAACACAGCATTTCTTTAAGGTGAATCTGACAGAATTTGACATGCATAAAAAATGAGTAAACAGTAAGTATGTAGCATGCATCACTGTGACATTCACACAGTCTGAGTTTGGCAACAGTTTGGTTTTGYAGGCTACTTTTGACATTTAAACAGAAGCAAAGAATCTATCTGGAAGAAGCTGGGTTTGCTTGCCAGGTATGAAAATAGATATATATATATTGCTGCAAAGGCCATCCTCAGGCAAAAAACTCTGTAGAATTGTTGTTGGAGGTGACATGTTGCAGTTGAGGTATTTTGAGGAAAAATAACTTGGATACAACCTGAGAAAAAATATCCYTTGGTCTAATGGTGAATGCTTCAATTATATGAACAAGACCTTCACCTGGTATAAATCACCTGAAGGTCCCTTGACTCTGTTTTATCGTTTTCATTTCRCTTTTTTTGGTGATGTTTATTTACCAGGATATTGCACCTTCTGCTTTGTATTGAGGGCCCTGGTAAATTTTTGTTACTTTGGGAATTTTCTSCTTTTGGAAATGGTGTTCAAATTTACATTCATAATGCATACTGCTGGGAGAGAAGCACCCCCTAAGAAAAGCTGTTTTACTCTAACCACATGTATTTTCCTTAAGCTGAGATATGGATTGTTTGGTTTTTATTTCTTTATTATTTTTCTCTGGTGATTTAGTACCGTGTGTAACCACCTGGAAATGGACTTTGAGGAGCTAAAGCTTTTTACAACTGTGTAATAGATATAAAGGTCAGACACTCAAGGAGCTAAATTGCTCATGATTCAATAAACCAGCTCTGCATGAATTAGCATGTTGCTGCATTTATATAAATYGCCTCCACATGTGCAATGAACACTAACATACATATTGCATTTAGGTAGCAAGATTTTTGTGGCATGGACTGCAGAGGTGGCCCTTTATGATTATGTAAGATAGATAAAGTCCATAATTGCTTGGAAGSTCAACACAGCTTCTATTACCCRGGGAATTTCAGGTCTTTATCATTAAGGCATTCATTGTACATGCTGGCTGGGCATGCAGAGTCGTCCTGATGAAAAARGTTTAGGAGGACTTTTGGCCTCTACATCTTTTCTGTTTTCCAGCCTTGGAGGTAGAAGAAATGTGTGTATTTGTGTRTGTATGTACATATATGGATGGCTGGCTCGGTGGCTGGCCGTCTGGATGTTCTTAGGGGTTCTGTTCAAAATTTTTTGTTTGTTTGTTTAGTTTTGCCTATAATGATTAGTGGGTTTAGATACTCTATTTATCCTTTTCCACATCCTATGACTCCCAAAAAAAAAATGAAGGTTTTCTTTTTTCTTCTTCCTAAGGGTAAGAAAATCCTTCCCAGTGGCATAAAGTAAATTTCTGTTGGGTACTTCTAACTCTTTTCTGGAGTCTGTTGAGAGATCTGTTTCCCCTGGAGACATYATCACATGCTTCCTCTAGTCCTCTGCTGCTCCAATGGGTTGCACACCCCATAAGATYAAAATTTTGGAAGAGTTTTGGCTCCATAATGGATATTGTTCCCTCTTGCTCTTTTCAGATGCAATGTACATCTAATTTATCTGGTTCTTCTAGGGATACAGCTTAATATATTGAATTATATTAATTAATCCTAATTCTTCTTCACTTTTTTGTCAAAGTGCTCGCTAATAGCATCTTTTCTTGTTCACCAGTAGCCAGCTCGATATTAACCAGGGTAGCCAGTTCCAGGGAAATCACTTGTCATTTGGGGATTTCTGTGGTGACCACAGTGAATGTTCACAGGGTAACGATACTTCAGGGAAGTGTCAGACCTAACACTCATGTCCAGAGCAAGTTGTAAATCTTTCAAAAAGCTTCAGTTGTGATATAATTTGTGCTATATATTTGTAGATCATGAGTGAAACTGTTTTCAGCTTACTTCTGTATTGTCTTGAAAAGAGACGTGTGATTTACRGGTTTCATTTTTCCCTGAGATAACATACTGAATTTTCTGCAGAATAGTTAGAGGATTCACAGTAGTTTGAGTAAACAATCTGAGTTAAAGAAAAACTGCATAGAGCTCAAACATTGTAAATAGGTTAATTCAAGCAAGAAAGTTTTCCAGACAGCTTTATTTTGGGGTGTGAATTTTAAATTCAGAGTGAAAGTGTGTCTAAGTMGTTTTTGTTTTTCCTCCACATTTTTTTTACTTGGGTTTTAAACAACCAGATCCCTATTCAGATGTGTSAGTTGCTTTCCTGCATTTTGGTCATCAGTGAGAGCTGAGAAGAGYGAAAGAGGTTTTCTGAGCTCAGTGGCTGGAGTCAATCAGCACTGTGTAATTGCTGGTGCTGCATTGGGCAGCAAAAMCAAAACCAAACCTGTTTAGCTGTTCTAGCTTCATTCTTTGTTAGTTCATCTACAATAAGATATACCCGTAMAATTGACTGGGCTTTTACATTAGCTCCAAGCCAGAATTTATGCTGAAGGATCCTTCATGTGGAAGRGATATATGTGTAATCAAGTATATGCTTCTCTCTTTAGCTTCTTACATACAATTGTGTGTGTAAATACAATATTTTTATCCATGATTCACCTGATTTATCCTGATTTATCCACAATTTACACCTGATTCAGGTGGTCTCTGCTCAATTGGCTCTGTGCAAGAACCTGGTTGCCACAATTTGCATAGTGACTTCTTTAACAGTTGGCTAGAGTTTTKTGTGATGATTTCACTACACAAAATCCATGCCACTCTACAGATTCAGACCAGAGGTATTGCTGATGGCCTGTGATGTCATACAGGTTAGTCAGACAAGAATGTATTTGAGAAATTATTGGTAAATATTATAGGTAGCACCTAATTGTTCAGGAGGTCGTACCATTGAGTTTGCAAATGTTCATACAACTAGGTAAGTAAAACAAAAGATTTAATTAAATAAGCACATGCTAACATACATGCAGAAGTATTTCTTATCTGTCCATTAAGAAGTAAATGTTTTAGCTGACAATCTGAAAACAYACATGTATTTGATGAGTAACACCATCTAAGTTTCACACGTATTGGAGTCAGAATAACTATCTCAATACTAGAAAGTATTATAGTACTAATGTGTTGTTTGAAAGAGAAGTATAATTTGAGTTCTGTATTTTCAGGTTGTCTCTTTCTCTGCAGGTTATCTGATCTCATAGAGGAGCTGGAGTTCTTGCTGGAAGCCTCCATCCTGTGTTGGAGGCTGCCTCACACATTGCCACTGTTGGTGCTGAAATTCCCATWTCCTTTCCTGTCAACATTTAGGATATAAAAGGAGATGTTCCCAGCATAGTCACCACAACTGCTTAAGCCCAACAATTATGATCTGGYCTGCTCCTTTAAAAGAGAACAAAAAAACAAAGCAAACCAGCTTTAGGGACAGAAGGGAAAGTTTCCCCAGCTGAGTCTTTCAACAGCAGTAGAGTAAAAAGAAACACAGCTCTACCAAATGGGTTTAGAAAGCCAGAGGCTGTACAGAGCATAGCAGGTGATGAAAAAATTCAGAATCAATCATTTTTTGTATTGCATTTAGTATTGAATTTCATACATTTATAATCATCATCTCTTCAGTACCAGCATCTTGCCCAGTATTGATATCCTGGCAGGTATTATAAATTAAGCATGATGACCCCACTATTCAATGTCCACAGAAAATACAAAATTGTTAAAAATGCACATACAATTTATGTGATTTTGGGGTTTTTTTGCTACTGAGTTCATGGGGTTCATTTTTTCTTATTTTCATTGTCACRTTATATGTTCAATAATTTTGCATCACAGAACGTGCACTTTATTTCTAGGAAATTAAATTAAAGATTTTGCTCAGTGTAAGTGCAAATAATGGAGAACAGAAACAAGTGTTRTTGTATACTATTTGTTAATTTCAGATCAAGTTGCTTATTATGTGTTTGCATAATAAGTTCTATTACCCCAAATATTTAGCTTGTTCTTAAAAAAAAAGAAAAAAAGTGTTATTTTACTACGAATTTTTAGACTATTTCTACACAGGAGAAACAGATCCAATTCAATTCTTTTTCAAATGTTTTTCCACCAGATCAAATTTTTAGATACAATGCATAAAAAAAGAAAAACTTTACTGTGAAATTTTTCAGAATATGTACTTAGTGATACCCCCCATTTTTAGTGGTTTAACATTGAGAAAAAAAAAGTATTTCTTTTTGAATTTAGACTTATGTTCTTATTTGGCTTTATTTCATTGGGAGACATCTGAGGGTATATGTTTATTGTAAAATACACTTGCCTGTTGCTTCAGGTAAAATGATTATATAAAACATGTATGCGTGTGGACCTACTGCCCCCACCAGACTCTTATATGTTGAAACAAGATGAAACACCTGCAGGTATAGTATTAGTGAGGGTGGAAATATTAATCCCAAGACTTAAGTTTATAGAATATTTACTAGAGATGCCTTTCAAAAGGTGAATAACTTGATGCTGTTGACTTGTGCTCTWTCTAAACTGGTGTTTACATTTCTGTACTGGAGTGTACTGTAARATTGCATTCCCTGGTATTCAGAGATGTCAGTAAAAGTCATTAAAGGAAAATGTCTGTAAATTACTTTCAGAGTAATATCTTGCATATGTTTTGTCTCTCCTTCAGCTGTATTTTTTTTATTTTTCTTTCCTTCTCAATTAAGTAGAAATAGCTACTCTTAGGAATATTTCAGTCAAAGGCATAGCCTTTACTCTTGTCTCTTTTTTTCCCCTTCTTTCAGACAGACAACTTCAAGGCATAATTGTTAGAGAAGCAGAAATTTCAAATTCTCACATGGTTCATTAAATAGCTAACATTCTGTTCTTATGTATGAAGAACAATGTTTTAAAAATAATTTAATTGTCTAAGCAAGATAAAATATATTCAGCATAACAGYTGTATCATACAATTTCACAGACATGGCAAGACATAACAGTAYTATTGAAAGTAAATGAAACCCTGTGTTATAGATATATAATATTTTTAAAACAGGAATATAAGGCTTCCCATTAAATTCTGCTTATCTTGAAATGCAGAAGCTTAGTGTAGGGACTAAGATACAGCTAATTAGGTCTACTGCAATTTTAATCTTCACTCCATTCAGTGGACATAATTGCCATACTATTTTGACCTTTTATCTCTGACCCAAGATGTACATTTGATGTTGAATGATGCCCTTTATTGTTAAGAGCTGCTAAAGAAGACAAAAATTAGTATTAAGCCTGCTTTGAAAAAAAAATTGAATATTGAACAATGTTCTGTAATAATATTATGCCTGTCCTGTGCAACACAAGTTGAAAAYAAATATGGATTCCAATGTGCTTGACATGTGCTATGTACTTGACAATGGCCTCTTAAATTTTAATGTATATTTTTTGTGCCAAACTATCTGAAGGGTGTAAGGATGTGCTATCTGTCTTTCCACACCTAACCCATACTGCTCAGTGCTCAGGAGCTCTTAGTGAACATCAGCAGTGACAAGAGTTATTGACTGAATATTCATGGGATTCCTTTCATTTTAATACACTTTCTTATTCTGTGTCATTGTAATCTTTTCCCTTTCATAAGACTTTTTACAATGCAGAATCCCTCAACATATGTTATTCCTTCTTGATTTTTAAACATATGTTGGGCAAAGTTGTAAGGCTCACAAAACAATAGTTCCTCCTGTCCTGAGCAACTGCCAGATTGCAGATTTCCAATGAATAAAATATTACATTTTTAACTGCTGAAGAATCCCACAACAGACAGATAGCAAACATATAGCTTACCCAGATGTGGTTATTACAGAACAGTCACCTAAAATTATCGTGCTTTTAGTGCTGTTTTCTGATTTAATCCAATTGCTATTCCAGAACAAGTGGAAACACTAGAACTCTGTGTACCTAAAAGGCCAACAACCTTAAATATTAATAAGAAAGGCTGAAACACAGACCTCTATTCCTAGGTACTTCAGAGTGAATTTAGGGGTGAAATCTTGCAAACAGGATCCAGTTGCAAAACAGTTGCTCACTTCGTGGGTGCTGTGTTTGACTCAAGGACACAATTTGTGCCTTCCCTTCTCTGTATATACATTCTATAGTAGAATCTGAATATGTACAGTTTATTTTTAATTTCCTTCCTAATTAATCAGAAACTCYACCATCCTTACCCTGCCTTCACATGCCTTCCCTCAGACACTCCATACTCTGATTATTGAAATATCGAGGTGGGCGCTGTGAATCCCTCTCACTGCCATGAGACACCACAGACTGCAGAGCTGACATTGGCACACTCTTTTAAAGCAGTTTTCTATTTATAAACCACACATCAGTGGCTACTAAGCTCACTCAAAATCCCTGTGAGCTCCAGGCGGAGACCTTTCCTTTTTACAAACAGCAMTGTGTTCTGCTCTGAAAACTGATGGTGTCAGAAGCAAATGCAGAAATTATCCTGTATCTTCCACCTGACATCAGYATTCCTCACAACTAAATTCATTTTTATTTCCAAAAGATTACATTTTGCTATTGTCCCTCATTGTTAAGTACAAGCACAAAGCAATTATTTGGCTTCCTATCTCTGTCCATTTTACTAAACAAGACAAGGATTTCTTTTTTTTTCACCAGAATGGAAATATAAATTTTATTATTGAAAGCAACAAATGAAAACTTTGAGGAAGAAAAATGAGTTTGAGCCACTAACATTTCAGTGATTCCAAATATAGGATTGTGACCTTTCCAAATTACAGCTTTTACATAATAATGCAAGACTTTTTCAAAAAGAAAATAATTTTAGTTTTATTAGTCTAAAATGAATTTGTGCCTTCATATAATCAAAGGGAAAAAATGTGTGTATTTTGCTCCTGCTGTATATATTAAAAAAAAAAAAAAAAGTGTGGGTATAGACATCAAAATTTGGGGATATCTGTTCATCTGCAGTGTTTTAGACATATTCCTGTACTGTCTTAGAAGAGGCCTATTTCTGTACAGTTGCAGGAGCTGGATTTACAAGGGTTGATTTTTATTCATAGCTAGATAAAAAAAAATATATATATACATTCCCTGAATCAAAGTGAATTAAAAGGAAATGACATGCAAGGGGAGAAGGTAGCTCAGATTTCTCATCAGCAGTCCARTCATTACAGGCAACTCGAAAGCTGCCCACACAATTACTCATGGAGTCTGCTTAGAAAAAGGCATCGCTGCCAGGAAAATCTTTGTTACCTTGAATCCAAGTTTAGTGATGGTCACCTGTAATGGGAATTGGAGGGAGGAATGCAAAGTGCAAAGCACTGCATTAAACTGACACTATATATCACTGTTGGGCAGGCTATACATTTTTATGTGATGCGTTTTACAGACATAGATAAATATATGCAACTAAGGTAGGAGCAACAGGGTAATTCCTAGTCCGGGTTCTCTTTTCAGTGGTGCCAGTCTCACTGAAGTTAATAGAGCTGCCTCAGTATGGGAGACAAAACTTCTTGAATGTGCTAGATGAGAGAGTGGTRCTTTCTCACTCATGCCATGCTACAGGCACACTAAACACTGTGAACTTCCAAGTAATGAAAAGCTGTGAGATCAAAGCACAACTGCTTCAGTAGCCACCACGAATAAAACCTGATCAGGGTTTAAGTGACTTCAAAAGCATTAGGTGCAGGATGATTTTAGCATTTGAACTTAACCTGCAGTGGTACTTCATCAACATATAAAGGAGGTTTTTCTGCTGGCTATMGTTCTGCTAGGGACAGATGTAATTGGTGTTCAACCACTAGAAGGGAAGTATTTATTAGTATTTTTTCACAAAATACTTTTTTACTGGAATAATTCCATGTTGGGGTGTGTGTAAGTTAGGATTCAACCTTTTAATTTCCAAAATCATACCAAGTTCCTTCAACAATTTCAACAAAAACATTTGTGTGTGAAGAAAACTTGAATATTTTGACCAAACTGTCAACCGTTAGCTGTCAACTAAATTAGTTGTTAGWTTTTAATGTAGTAAATACAAAATAACAACACGAACAGCATAAAAAATRGTTTAAAATAATACAAAATAAATAAAATCTTTTCATCCTAACAAAACAAACCTCTGTATCTGAAATAAACTTTTACTTCTAGTAATTTCCCTGAAAAAAATGCCACATTAACTGTGCCAGCACTATTTTATGATGAAATGAAATTATTTCCACTGATTTGACAGCTGATCTGAAATAATTGGTTCACTTACTCACTTGCACAGATACAGAATGATGCTTTTGAATAGACTATCTTAATATATTTTAATAGTACATTGTTATGTATCCACATGTGATGTTTTAATGTTTCCATATTTAGTGTGAACACTGACTGATGTTACTGTACAATATATTATATATTAAAACACAATATTTCAGCTTGGTAGGAAAATCCAGAAGAAAAGAAACAGGATGGTTAAATGATTGAACTGGAAGATGACCTCATCACATCATTTTTACCAGCTTTTTGCTATCTTATTATTTCTTTCAAGTGACAGGAAGATATTTTTTCATTAGTTATTCCACCATCARACAACTTTTAATAAACAGCTGTTTATATATGGCAAAATCAGTGCCAGTAGAATATTTTTTAATTAATCTGAAAAATGTGGGATGCTTCTGTATTGCTGTTTATTCTACTAATTGAGTTTCATGTAATATTAAGAGTTTTCTATGAATTGGTTTGATTATTACTGAACATACTCAGGGTTATCTCTCTAAATCTGTGGAGTCACCTTTTTTATGATTCTGCCATAACACTGAAACATGCTACTTTTAGAGTTATGGACTTGAAGAAGGACATTCCAATATCAGTCTTTTTAATAACTAAGGATCTTATAAAAGCAGAGATCCTTAGCTGGATGGATTTTCAAACTCTGAGAATTTCCACTAAATTTAAATTTTACCTTTTCATTGAAAAACCGTTCTTGATGCTTTCTCATCAGTCTTGGGAAACCAGAGAGGTCTCAGGTGAATGGAGGCTAGCAAATATTGTCCTGATTCTCAAGAAGGGCAAGAAGGAGGATCCTGGAAACTACAGGCTCACTTCATTGCCTGGAGTTCATGTCAAGTTATGGAGAAGATTATCCTGAGAGATGTTGAAAAACACCTGAGAGACAACACAGTCAGAGACACAGTGGTCAGAGCCAACACAGCTTCATGAGAGGAAGGTCCTGCTTATCAAAATTAATTTCCTTTTATGACAATGTAATTCACCTGATTGATCAAGGGAAGCCAGTTGACAAAATCTTTTTTTGAATTTCAGTAAAACTTTTAATGCTATCTCTCACAGGATCTTGCCAGATAAAATGTCCAGCTCACAGCTGGATAAATACGTCATGTGAAAGGTGAGGAASTGGCTCACAGGTTGGGCACAAAGGGTTGGAGYGAATGGGTGACATCAGAGTGGTGACCTSTCACTAGTGGGGTTCCACAGGGCTCCATCTTCRGCCCTGTGTTCTTCAACATCTTCGTRAATGACTTGGACACAGGACTGGAAGGAATACTAAGCAGCTTCTCAGATGATACAAAACTGGGAAGAGCTGTAAGCTCCCTTGAGGACMGGGAGGCCCTGAAGAGAGACCTAGACAAATCAGAGGGCWGGATAATCACCAATCTGAACTTCACCAATGAAGTTCAACAAGGGCAAATTCTGCACCTGGAATGGGGCAACCCTGGATGTACAGACAGACKGGGGAATGAGAGGCAGGGAGCAGTGCCATGGAAAGGGAYCTGGGGGTCCTGKTYRRTGSCAAMTTGAACAGGAGTCARCAGTGCCCTGGCAGCCAGGAGGGCAAACCTTGTCCTGGGGGGCATCAGGCATGGCCAGTTGGGCAAGGAAGGGGATTGTCCCACTCTGCTCTGAACTGRGGTGGCCTCAGCTTGAACACAACTTCTTTGTGAGAGAAAAAAAAGAGGAAGACACTGATCTCTTCTCTGTGGTGACCAGKGACAGGACTTGAGGGAATGGTCTGAAGTTGTGCAAGGGGAGGTTTAGGTTGAATATTAAAAAAGGTTCTTTGGCCAGAGCATGGTTGGGCACTAGAACAGGCTCCCCAGGGAAGTGGTCACAGTACCAGACTGACAGAGTTCAAGAAGCAATTGGACAGTGCTCTTAGGCACATGTTGTGGCTCTTGGGGATAGAGCTGTGCAGGGGCAAAAATTGAAATAAATTATCATTGAGAGTCTCTTCCAATTCTTCTGTGATTCTGTGATTTTTTGATCCACAAATGTGTTCAGAATCAAATTGGCTAATAATAAGCTTCCTTAAGGGACATACTTCTACCAAGAAAATATATAAGACCTTGCATATTAGAGTACTATATGTGGAGGAAAGAGAAGGGATTGTTATGTGGACACTTTTCTTTATTCAAGTGAAAGCATTGGTTGGACTGAGATAGTAAAATTATCTGAAATYGGTGAGAAAAAGCAAGGTTTCCATTCAATTTCATAGCAAAATCCTATAGACTCAGAGTGCCTGTTGTGTTTAGGAAAGGAAATTCAGGAAACTCACAATACTGTCTGAAAAAAATATGTAGGCTTGGGCAATTTCTTTGAGAAATGTAGGTAACAATACAAGAGCTACTATAATAAGTGAAATGAAAAGGAGAAATAAAAATGATGATGTACTGTCTAATTTAGATGTATGGAGACCCTGTAGCTTATTTTTCAAGACTGACTCATTTACCAATTCTAAACACATAGAAGAACTTTCAATAAAAGTAAATGTAGCCATTTGATTTTAAACTCTGCTCTCCTTTGTCCTTCATTGCAAAAAGCTCTTCCAGCTTTCTTTAGCAAATTACTACTAGGTCCAAAAGTTTTTCAGTAATATTGAAAGAGGGGTGGGCATTTTTCAAGCTCAAGTTTGTCATTATTGCTTCGAGTGTGAAATTTTTCAGGATCTTGCACTCAGCATGCATTATAATGTTGGAAAATCATGAAAAAAAGAAAATCTTCAGTGTTATCAAGAAAGCCTCTGGGATCTCAGATGTCAGTTTGAGGAGAGAGATTGCTCTACCTATAAATTCATCCCTCCCAGAACTGACATCCAAGGTCCCAAAGCCTTTTCCATATTGCTAAACACCCTTTTCATGCAATCCCAGCAATGCAGTGTATTCCATTCTTCACAAGAAATGTTCAGCTATTAATATTGCAGACAGCCAGACATCTTGCTGACTGTCTAAGAATATTAGAGCTATTGGGAACAGAGGTATCAAAATATCATATTGTACTAACTGTTCARTAAGATTTCATAAATTAAAATCCACTACAAATTTCAAAAGGAAATATCATCTGGGAAAAGAAAATTAAATAATCCTAACAACAACAAAAGTGAATGAAGTATAATCTGCTAAAAATTATGGATGTCCAC
>CADDXX010000542.1:435668-524008 GCA_902810485.1 Alauda arvensis
GGAAGGGAAGGGAAGGGAAGGGAAGGGAAGGGAAGGGAAGGGAAGGGAAGGGAAGGGAAGGGAAGGGAAGGAGTAAGAAAAAAATTGGAGGATAAGGGGGAGGGAAAAGCCTTGATTTGCCTAATTTTCAGATACTCCTCTGAAAACCTGTACAAATGGCCCTAAGGACACTAATCTGTGCAGCACAGCAAATCCCAGCTGAGGTCAGGGAACTTCATGGAGACTAAAACATCTGTTTTTGTGTAGTCAGGTGGGTAACTAGGATTTCAACTGAGAGGAATTCTAAAGGCAGCTGAGATTTTGATAACTATTATTTTTATGCATTTCCAGCTGAACTTTTTAGAAGTTTAAGTGATCCAAATAATCATTATCAATATATATTCTAGGATCAGAATTTTGGAGGATAAGTTTGGCTGAATAAGGCATTTTTGTTCTGATATTAGATCTTTTGGGATTTTTTTCTCTTTTGCCTGCCTTTCAGAATCGCATAGCCTTATTCCAGTCATATTATTCCACAATAGCTGCATCAGCCATCACTTTTGAGAAGATGCATGCTTTCTGGCTGAACTGCAAAAATACTTGTTACTGTTGACAACCACTTAACATCCAGAACAAATAGGTTTTCACACTGCAAACAAAAATATTAATTGATTTTAGATACAGTYATGTTTTTTAACAGCAGATTGGACAGCTCTGCAATCTGGGAAGYGGCTAAATTGTCTTTTGTTTTCTTTTTACTAGACATGCATAAAAWTTTGGGAAGTGTATTTTATCTGTCATTTCTGCTAACAGCAGACTAAATTTGCCTATATCTGGCTTCATGCCCTACAAAGTAAGTTTATCTCCTTTCAAGCTCTGTCTTGTTTGAATTGTAATTACTCAAAGGAAAAAAAGGTCAGRAGTCGGAGGGGTTCATTTTTAGGCAACAGTTGGATGCATTTCCCCCTTAACCCCTCTAAAATCCCAGAAGGGAAGAAGAGGGAGTATATTGTACCTGCACAGTGACAAGATTTCCCTGAATACCACAGAGCTCCCAGCACTGGGCAAGTGGCAATCTGAGCTCAGCAAAAAAGGGACACAGAATCACAGAATTATTTGGGTTGGAAGGGACCTTGAAGATCATCTAGTTCCAGCCACAGGCAGAGATGCCACCCACTAAATCAAGTTGTTCAGGGACCCATCCAACCTGGCCTTGAACACTTCCAAGTTTGGAACATCCTCARTTTCTCTGGGCAATCTGTTCCACTGCCTCAACGCCTTCACAGCAAAGAATATCCTTCTTAATTTAAAACTGTTCCTGCTTTTCCTATCACTATCTGTTGTGTAAAAAGTTACTCTCTCTCCTTTTTATCAGCCCCTTTAAGTGCTGGCATGCTGCAATGAGATCATTCTAGAGTTTTCTCCWTGCTGAGCAATCCCCTGCTGTCTCAGCCYATCTTCATRGGAAAGCCCTCTGGTCAACTTCCACCCSTCTGACAAACTTGGTGGCCCTTAAGAAGCAGCAGATTCTCATCTTTATTTTGCTGAGGACCCAAGATCTGGACATATTAYGGCCTAGTGGAATCTCACCAGAGCAGAGGAACAAAATCACCTCTCATCCTGCTGGTCACCCTCTTCTGWTGCAACCTAGCATGCACTTTGCCTTCTGGGCTGCAAGTGCACTCTGCTGGCCCATGTCCAGCTTTTCATTCACCAGAAACCACCTATCCTTCTTCCCAGGACTACTTTCAATGAGTTCATTTCCCAGTCTATACTCATATCTGGAATTGCGGTGACCCAGGTGTAACACTGTGCACTTAGACTTGCTGAAATTCATGAAGTTCCTGTGACCCCAGTTCTCTAAATAGTCCTGAATGACATCATAGCCTGTTTTTTCAACTGCACTGCTCTGTTTTGTGACACCTGCAAAGTTGCTGAGGGTTCACTTGATCCYACTGTCCATGTCATTGATAAAGATACTGAAGAGCACCAGTCCCAGGACTGTGCCCGGGTAGACTCAGCCCCTGATGGGGAACACCACTCWTTATCAGCCTCCACATGGACAGGGCTGCTGACCAAAACTCTTTCATTCCATCCAYGCTTCCATCCCTTATCCACGGAGTAGTCTACCTTTCAAATCCCTATCTCTCCAATTTAGAGATAAAGATGTTGTGTGGGACTGTTCAAGTCCTTTCCAAAGTCCATGTAGCTGACATCTCTCTGTCTTTCCKTGTCAACCATTGCAGTCACTCCYTCACAGAAGGCCACCAGATTGGTCAAGCATGATTTRCCCTTACTTAAACCATGCTGGCTGTCTCAGATCACYTTCTTGTCTTGCATATGCCTCTGCATTGCTTCCATTAGGATCCTATCCTAACAGGAAGGAGTTACAAAAGTGTTTTACAAACATGGCCATTTCTTTGACATGTAAGATTTAAATGCTCTCATCTAGCAAATATCTCCTTGTTGATCATTATCCCATTCTTTCTTGTATGATACTGTRCTTTAAGACTTTAGTGTCTTACATGTGTTCATGTAAGATAAAGAAGCAACAAGAGTGTCACTGATAAGGAYTCATCAGAGGTTTCTAACTTAGAGAACAGTTATTTCCTTCTATATTAAATGTAAAGGAAAAGACAGCATAAGAGAGCACTTCTTTGGTGGGACAGCTCTAGAATAACCATTGCCACTCATATGGCAATATCCTGCTGTTCAAAGATATTGCATAGTCTTGAGGACAGAATTACTTTTTTGCATGATCCAAGGTCTTACCCTAGCCACATACATCTGCTGCACCTGGTTCTGGGCTCTTTGTAGCATCTGCAAGYTCTACATAGTCATCCCTTGAAACTTTTCACATGACGGTTAAGTAGTGTAGATACAAATAAAATGCTTTATCTGGGACACCATATGGTGGAAAGGATGGCTGTAAAATAGCTACATGACAAGGGAAATTCATCCATTTGATAGAGACCTACTCACAGCCTAAAAATATCTTAGGTAAGACATATAACCTCTRTTCTGCCACCCTTCTGCCTAGAAATGTAAGAAACCCCTCAAAGAGTGATGAAGTTGGCTAAAAAAGAAGTAACTAATATTTTATAGGAGTAACACCATTGACTTTAACTGCTCCTTTTCCTCATCTGTAGAGGATTGCTTGYTTTGGATTTTCTCAAAATTCTCTAAAACATTTTTGAAACATCTTCAGCCAGASCTCAATTCTTCTGTATCAGCTTTCCTTAAGCAGAAGTCTCAGAGTTTGAAAGCAACTGTGCAGATGCCCATTAARGAATAAAGAAGAAAAYGCAAGKAAAAAAATCCCAGCAAACCAAAGCCAATTTRGGTCTCATTTATATGTAGAAATATAAAAAATGAGAGGAAAATATTTATTTTTTCTTTTTGTTTCTTTAGTCATGTGTAGCTGTGTAAGAGAATATCATGTCAAGGATTTGATTTTTCCAACTTAAAGGTGTACAAAAGGTTAACAAGCAGAGAGAAAAAAAAACAAAACAACAAACCACAGACCAACAAACAAACAAAAACCACCACAAAATAACAAAACAAAACAAAACAAAAAACAGAGAAGCATAGACAGAGGGGAAAAAAAGACTTTAGATCAGGAAAAAATTAAAAGTTACAAGGCAGCTGTTTTCAAAGACATAAAGGAGGAGACATAGAGGTACGACTGAGAGAAGTAGAATCCAAAGGCCCATGAAGACAAAGGCAATAACAATGTCCATGGCTTCAGGCTCATTCCTTTTCCACAGTTTTAATGACCTAACATCTCTGGAGTATATATCCATCATCTTTCAGTACCTCCAAGAMTAGTGAACATTGAGGGAACTAGTGTTTTACTGAGGAAATAAAAGCAGTATATAAAAATTTWAACCTACGTTGTGTTATTCAGCATATGAAGTAAATTATTAGAGTTTATTAATTAGTCTGGGCTTTCATAAACCACAAATGTGGTTTGAGCAGACTTTTTTTCACTCTTTTTAGAAGAATAAGTAGCATGTAGACATTTTAATAACCTCATGTCTCAAGTGTATATATTTCTAGTACCTRTAAGAGTCATGATTCATCTGTCGACCACTTAATTTTCTAACTTGAAGGATAGTAAGCTATTTAAACAGAAGGGGAAAAATGCATGATGAGAAATAAAGAGGTCATTCTATTTTTAAGAACTTTGCCTGCATCTCCTGGTTTCACTTGTTAAATGTTCTCATCCTTGATAAAATTGTAGGCTACTTGCTGTCAAGCAGAAATGAAGATCATGTGAGTAAGTATAACCAGGTAAAATRTAACCAGGCAGCTGATCTGTTTCTTGCATCATCATAGCTTATAGRATTAAAGCATGACAAGCAGAAAAATACAGGGATCACGGTTACACAGAGCAGTCTTCACTTAAGATTGCTACTTTGATGTGATCCAAGTAAGTACCTTTTAAGATGTAACGATGTGGTTGCCACTTATGGTGATTAAGTGTAATCTAATTTGGTTCAATATATTAYAATACAACTTTCTTTCCAGGTTCTTTTCTGAAGATTCATGAAATTTTACACTTATATGTGTCTGGTCACTTATTTCTACAAACTTATTAAAGCAGTAAATTGAGTGGGGGAGAGGAGTTAACAGTTTTCCCTCCTCAGAAGTATCAGACAAATGTTATTATAAATAAATTTAAATCTCCTGCACCTCTTACATCTGACCTACCAAGAAGGTTAATAAAGTCCTACACCTAGTTTGTCTTTCTGAAGGCTTGACAACATCTCTTGACTAGACTGTCAAATGCATGGCTGGTAGGTCAGTGTGAAATAGACCCAAACCCAGACAGCATCAAAGCAGATCTGTTTGAGCTTTTCCTCTGAGGTAGGAACATTAAAATGACTGACAAATTAAATTTAAAAATGAAATTAACTAAAAATATATATTTTTGTAAATAGAAGAACCACAGCATGATATACAATATAAATAGAAATGATTTGTTAAGAAATCTTTCTCAGAGAAACCTTTATTCAAAGCTGTCTACCTGGAACTAGTGAAGCTTACATAAATATACAAATTTCTCAGCATGGGATAAATTAAAATATAAAGATTAGACAATCTGTTAGGAAGGGGGCTGTTATATCATCACTTTTCCCTTTTTCCAGTAGAAAAAGTAGCATGCTCTTTTCTCTAAGGCTCTGATGGCCATAGTGGTCGGTTTGCACTGATGAAAACTGTCTGCAAAGAAGAAAAAATTAAAGATCCCATATTATTGCACTTAGCATGACTAATCAAATAAGAGACATGAATTTACCCTTTGCAAATTGCACTGCACAAATAAATTCAATTGATGACTATGGTGAAGAGCTTGTGAATTGTACCATGATTAATGGAAACTGGGAGATTTCAATCCATGCTCTTGCCAGAGATATGAAATAGTGTGTGCAGTTGTATATGACTGCCTGGCTGAAGGCTTGACACTCAGGCAAATAAATGAGTCTGGCAAGCATCTGGCCACTGCCTTTGCAAAAGAGTCTGCACATGTCTTTGCAAGCTAAATTACTTGCAAGAAAAGCATGTAAAATCTGTTGATTAGCTCATAAATTTGTACTCCCCCTTTATCCCCCCCCACCTAAGCCAGGGAGATACACAGACAGATTTAAACTGGGGAGGCTCACAYCCTTCTCTTTAAGTTTTGAGTTTTCTAGGCCCGTCTAGTTGGAAGCACACTCCAGGTTGCTCCCTATTTCAGTCTGCTACTTAATCATATCACTTTCTTAAGAAAATGATAATATTTAGYATATCTCCTTGCACTGAAAATCCCAGTGTAATGCTTGACTGTTTTAGAAATAACATCACCAATGTAAGCTCACACACCTCCTGAAACCTCTCATTTCAAGACAAAATTCTGCTTGCGGTAAGTAAGAGCATAAAAGACAGAGCAAGTGAAAAAAAAAAAGCAGGATTGTCAATGCTTTTTCTCAATTACAATCAAAGTCCAGCTTTATCTCACCTCCCCTATTGTTAATCTTTGGTCAGTCTCTGAGTCCTTTCTCCCCCTGCAGACTTATTCTTTCTTTGCTCTCACATCTTTGCCTCCCTTAAGTCTGAACACTTTGTAGCTAGAAGCTTTTTCTTCGTGGCCTCTCCCCATGATATCACTCCATTGCCTGAGTCCCACACTGGCTTCTGACTTCCTTCCACAATCACTCTCAAAATCCTTTTTCTTTTCTTCAAGGTCTTATTCCTGCCTGTTTCTTTCTCATCTCTCTCTTATTTTGATGCCTGTGTGTATCTTATTTTCTTTCAACCCAGAAGCACGACTTCCTCTAGCTCAGCTGAAATCCGTRCTGAAATATCACACACACATCTCCCATATTTCAGCTTCTGGGGTTTTGTAGAGAACATTAAAAAAAATTAGGAAAAAACATGCAATCCTAAACATTGCTGTAATCAAACTTCAGATAAAAACGTAGTAATTGGCTTTATCATAATAAAATTGAATAGAGCTCCTGGCAGTATTTTAACTTCAACATAACAAACCAGATAAAAGTAGTGATAGCAAAGACTAGGAGACTGAAACTTATTATGGTTTGTCAGCATACAAACCTCCCTCTCAAGCAAGCTTAATGAGGTATCATGCCTCCCACATCAGTTGTTTTCCTAAAATTAATGAAAATGCTGTGCTCATTTTTCTACTGGATCWTTAAAGAAACAAAAGCTTCCTCTATCTTCAGGACCTATTGAGGTGGTCTTTCACCTGAATTCCATATTTATTGTCTGCCAGACCAGAAAGAAACCCACAAAACTGCTCAGTGAAGCTGCAGAAAAATCGCACATCTTTACAGAAATTAATTGGGGAATCCCCAGTATTAAAGCAACAGGACATGGAAAGGATTAAACAGAAAATATGGGTTTTTAAAACATAYATGAAAATGAAACATTACTAAAAGTAGTTCCTCTAAAAAGAATGAAATTTTAATTTTCTATTCAAGATCTGGGAGAAGAAGGGGGAAGAAGGGGGAGCTAATTAAACTTAAATTTTTGAAATTCCAGCCTATAAATAACCTAATCTGAAATTCATACAAACCTTCCCAAAATCTCCATGGGCATCAGGACAGTTAGGATGTAATATCAAATAGTGATGGAAATTCCACTGAAAACAAATGTTTTGTCCAATATATTGAAGATAGAAACTTTGACTTTGTTGAAGTCAGCAACAAAATAACCTTGAATTTCCCAAAGGCCACAATTTCAAACTGAATTTTTGTAAGAAATGCGACCATGCAGATAAGCATATTGTCATAATTTTGCACTGAACATACTATATATATATATATTCTCAGGTAAGTGCATACATAAATTTCTTTCAGCATTTGAAGAGCTAAAAAGTTTAATATTTCTATGTCTGTTCTACTATGTTCTTTCAAATCTCAATAATAAATTGTGGAAAAACAACCTAGACATTTAAAATTCATATTTTCCATTTATTCTATTTTTTTCATGGTTTAGTCCCCTAAAGCTGCCTTCCTTTGGAAAGGACATTGAGGCCTTGTTGAAAACCATTGTGTTCTATTTTATTTGTTTCAGCAAAAACTTAAAAAAACATATACAGATATATCTTAAAAGCCTTCCTCAGAGAAAGGTTGACCCTGAAGTCAAAGGCCATTTTAAATGGAATAAAAAGGTTTTAAACGAGCCCATGAATATTGATCAATTCTCCTTATAAACCCCTTGTACTGAAGAAGGGCCAATATGCTGCMTTGTTTGGTGCTAGTACAGCTCCAATTAGCACAGGAGTAACACAGGAAGGTGATAAGGGATTGCACAGTCTAAAAGACAGTGATGAAGTCATCTTTCTTATGTTTCCATCATTTCACCTCTATCCAAGCAATGGATGGCCCAGTGAGAGCCTTCYGCAGGCTGCTGTCATGACAAGGGAAATTTTCTTCCCGGGGCAGTAGGAAGGCACACCTCACTCTGACAATTTGACTTTGAGGGAGTTAAAGCTCAGACCTTTCTGCAGCTGTGTGTGATGTGTCTGCTGCTGTGTGCTTCCTCAGGCATCTGGAGAAGAAAGCAGACTGGACCTTTCATAAATATTGCTGTCCTCTGCCCAACCCATGAAGCAGAAAGCAACACCCAGAAGATAGCTTGGTCCCAAGCTGTCCATGGAATGCTCAGTCATCTGAACCTGGCAGCTCTGGTGTCCCACACTGTCTACATAGGTCCACCCCATTCCCTCTACTAACACTACCCATAAAAATGGGAAATATTTATATGTGATAAGCCATTATCTTCAAAGGCAGGCTCACRGAACTGCTTTTTTGAAATTAAAGTAGTAATTAAAAACTTTTGCTGCTGCTGAGCTCTAGTGGGATGGAATTSTGAGCCTGAGAAGATTTTAGATGTCATTACCAATCCCTTGTGTCGTCATTCTTTCAGTCATTCATTGACACACTCTTTCAAGAAAACGCACTTGCAGGAATAATTGGACTGTGCCTTACACTCAAATTCAGTACAACTTYTCCTTCAGTTGCTTTTTGTGATGCATGATGAGGAAAGATTGAAAAAAGTTTGTTTCAGAATTGAAGAGACTAATACCTTAAAAATTATCTGCTGCAGCACTTCATGAAAATCAGATTTCAGTTGTCCTTGAGAGGAAGACAGAATCAGAAATGTTCAGAATAGCAATTTATAATAAACTGCTTTGGAAACAAATGTGACAGTAACAATTTTAATAAAAAGGAGTAAGGCTAGAAAACTCAGGTTATGYTTTCAAAGTCTCTGAAGTCTCCAAATGAGATATTTGCTGCCTCAATAACAAATGCAAGATCTGCACTTTGCAAAGAAAATAYAGCAAGTAAAAAATTATGATTGACCTGACAAAAATCAGTAGGCAAAATCATGAACTGCTTATGCAGAGAACCTATCCCACAGTCCAATGCAATTTTTTTGCCATCACATATTTTTCTAGTTCTGTTTTTGCATATTTGTTTTGGTTTATTTTTCTTATTTCCCCCTCAAACTTTAGTTCTTATGGACAGAGACTTTCATTTCCATTCCTGTATAATCAGTATCTTGCTCATTAGGGACATGGCATAGCATTGCAGATGTTAAATGCTCCCGACAGAATAAAAGAGAACCAATGTAAATTACACAGGCTGGAAGTCACTGTGTTGATGTTTCATGAAATGAAGTGAGTCTGTGCTGATTTTATTATTTCTTTTGCAAACATTTCCACCTGTATGAGACGTGTTCATTTTGTATTATTGCTGCAATTGCTAATATTCTTGTTTTATTCACTTGCAGCCATTATTATTGTTGTTGTTGCTGCTATTGTCATTATTACTCAGGTATTTAATATTATTGATATTATTTGTCCCAAATCAATGACCAAAAGAGTGAGCTAATAATTGCTTTAGAACTGCTTGAAAAAAGTAGTAGAAAAAGTTTCAAAACTTACCTTTAAAAAACCAAAGCAAGCCATAAAAGGATTAATGTCCAAGTCCTGTGAATGTCTTTATTTATATGAATTTTTATTCTCTGGACAAAACATATGGTACAATATTTGGGTTTTATTGGTTTGGAAAAGAGAATAGAGAAGAAAATGAGGGAAAGGATGAAATATGAGCTAGAAAGTCATATACGATATGATAGAAAGCCAACAAAACCTAACATAGCTATGGCTGACCTTGTTTTACCTCTGATATTCCCTTGAAACTAATGAAAACAAATTCTCTTCCATGAGATAGTTTCATGATTTATAGAGGCCACAACCCTCTACTAAGGATAGATACTGCTAAGGATCTTCTCAAAACAACTCAGCTTTTGTCCAGTTTAACATTTAATTGTATAAAGAGAAAGTAAAATACCTCTTATTCTGACCTGATATTGTTAACATTTTCATTTCACAGTGTTAGGAAATATGAATTCAAAACATTCATGAAGTTRAGAGAAAGAAAAACAACAGTAACCATAATTGTTTTTGAGAAAGTAAATATTTATCTCAGAGAGTGATTCCTATTTTCATGACCTCTGTAATGTCACAGCTGTTGCTTAAAAAAACCATAACAAGTATCTTTAAAAAATTTAAATTAACAATGCATAAATATTTTAATAACCAGTTCCACRTTACAAAACTGAGCAGAATCAGAGTACAGCATATGAAAAACTCTGCCTAGGAGGACTCCTCAAGTAATCTATCAAGTGGTCTTAACTGGACATCAAGTGCCCACTAAAGCAGTTCTATCAGTCTCCTCCTCATCTGGACAGGAGAGAGATAAATTGCAATGAAAGGCTCRTGGATGGAGTTAAGGAYAGGGARRGGTCACTCACCAAATTGAAACAGACCTAACATGATAAAGTTTAATTTATTAGCAATCAATTCAGAGTAGGATGATGAAAAACAGAAACTATATCTTAAAACACCTTCCCCCCATAACTGCCTTCTTCCTGGGTTTCTTTCAATTTCAACTTGTCTACCTTGTCTACCCCAGTGACACAGGGGCATGGAAAAGTGGATTACAGTCAGTTCATCACACATTGTCTTTGCTGCTCCTTCTTCCTCAGGGGAGGACTCCTCACTCTCTTCCCCTGCTCCAGCATGGGGTCCCTCCCMTGAAAGACAGTCCTCCATTAATTTCCTCAGTGTGAGTCCTTCCCACTGGCTGCAGTTTTTCACAAACCACTCCATCATGGGTYCCTTCCACAGGGTCATAAGTGCTTCCAGCAAACCTGCTCCAGTGTGAACTCCTCTCTGCATGGGTCCACAGGTCCTGCCAGGAGCCTGCTCAAACACAACTTCCAYGAGGTCACAACCTCCTTTGGGCATCTACCTGCTATAGTGGGATGGATCCTCCACAGGCTGCAGCTGGATCCCTGSTCTCTGTGGACTGCAGGGGAACAGCCAAACTCATCATGGTCTGCACCAAGGCCTGCAGGGGAATCTCAACTCCACCATCTGGAACACCTCCTCCCCCTCCTTCCTCACTGACCTTGGTGTCTTCAAGGCTATTTCTGTCACATATTTCTCACTCCTCTCTTATGGCTTCTCCATTTTGTCACAAGATTTTCCCCCTCTTTCTTATCTTTCCCCCCTATTTGTTATTCCAGAGGTGTTGCCAGCGTTACTCAGTCTTGTCCCGTTTGTCTTGGTGTCACCTGGCATTGACTCTGTTGGACATGGGGAAAGCTTCTGACATCTCCTCACAGAAGCCATGTCTTACCCCCCTCCTACCAAAACCTTGTCATGAAAACCCAATGCAGTATCTCTGAGATTAATGCATGAAAACACCATAGCCACTGATATTTCTTGCTTGAAAAATAGTAAGYTATTTTCAAAGAAGAAAAAGAAAAGCTAAAGATTTATTTTCAAGTGCTTGATTATACAGAGCTGGCAGAGATGGTACAAAATCAAAAGTAATGTCTTTTTTGAAGAGCTAAAATTCATCACCAATTTATTCCTCATAACTTTGCCTGGYTGTATTTATGCATGACCGGACTCACCTATACTCCCTAACAAAGTTCCCACAATCAGTCCTCATTCCTTTCAGCCTTATGGGAAATTTTTGGCATTAAATCACRTAAGTAATGAATGAAGAAATCATTGAAGCAAGTAAGAGTGGCTGGCAAGGAAGCAAATAACGGAATCCCACTCTGAGTATTTTATTAGCAAAACAAAAGTCAGGGAAGATATTGAAAAGYACTTGGCATCAGAGAATTGTTACCTCTGATCTTAAATTTTAACATTTAGGTAATTTCAATTACATTTTTTGGATAGTTTTGTTATGGATCCTGAAACTCATGTGTAAGCCAAAAAGCTCTGTATTGGCCTGAGTCTTTCTTAAGTAATTCATTGCCTACCCACTGATAGATCTTCTTTCTCCAGGACTTGTCTGAACACTGCCCTTCTGCCTTTCTGCTCTGTCAATACACATTTTTTGTCTACAGTCACTAGTCCCCATTCTGCTGAATGCTGCTCACCAAACTCTAGAYCTTTGCCAGCATGATATAATATTACTTGCTGCAGTCCCTTACATATTATTCCWTTGTCACTTTTGAAGCACACAGGATGAGTAATAAAGATCAGAGTACACTGTTGGATGTCTCAGTTACCTCTTARTCTGTTTCACTATCACCTTACAAAACCTATAAATTAAAACTAACAACAACAAAACAAATCCCTAAAACCTACAACTAGACACATTCTTCTTTTTTCTTTTTATTTTTTTCATAGTCTTCTGAAACAGAAAAATAATTTAATCAACCCTTAAATGCCTATGGGTTAAAAAAACATCAGTGAAAACTGCATCCATCAGAGGAAGCCATATGTGTCATAAATATGTTCCTATGAACCATTGTTTCTGCACAAATTAAAGATAAATGAATAGTGGGTTATGCCATAATATTTTTTTCACTGAGTTACTGTAATTCATTTTAATATTTAATGATCATTTCCGTCATGCCTGGTAAGCAAAGAAAACCATCTTGGGCTGCTCACAATTTGCCTGTGATTCCAGAGTAGARTGAAAAAAATAATGCAGCGATATTGAATTCCTATATAGGTGTCTGATTAAACTGAAAGGATTAACAAAATATAAAAATTCTGAAGAAAGCAGGTACTGTGGCAAATTCACTTTCCCACTTAAAAATACACAGGTGAGGGATAAACAACTCTTGATCTAGGGAATACAGAAACAATAAACACCATCTATTCCCAAGCTCCACTTGACTTCCATTAGAAAAACTGAAAGTTGAGAAACATATATCATCTATCAAAATCTCAAAAAAAGATGTTGCATCTGTCTACCTATCCATGCTAAATTCTTTGTAYAGGAATAGCTTAAGTTAAAAATAATAGCTTTGAGTACTTCCAGTAAAGGAGCTTTTAATCATGATGTTTAATAAGTTATAGAAGGTTATTTTGGGGTTTTTTTTCTGTTTTAATGAAAATAGCTTTCATTTTCTAACCAAACAAGAAAAAAAAGGAGTATAGTAAAAAAAAAAAACTGCAAAGCTTTTCTAAATATACTACAAATATAATGGTCTATTTATGACCAGAAACAAGGAAATTTTTAAAAATTAGTTGTCCTTTTGTCCCTGCAAATTATGGAAAGTAAGATATATGAAGCAATTTTAACCATCCTTTGTACTCAATATTTCTAACACTACCAATCTTCATGAGGAATATCTTTTCCAAATGCTAAACAAATTGTGCATGCTCAATATTTACAGTGCACCATAGCCTTGCACAMTAAATTTACTTGCATATTCACACCTAATATCATCCACAGAGCTGAATAGTTGACCAGTAAATGAAGGACCTTATGTTCTATAATCCTTAATTTGGTAATAATGAAAATAATGAATATCTGTGACAAACTCCGAAAGTGAAATTCACGGTTAGTGAATTATTGACAGCCTCTCCTCAAATGGATAGTTAAAGAGAGATTCACAGCAGTCAGTGTGTGAAACTCAAAGCCACCAAATGTGGCAGAGAGAATTACCAGGTTTCATCAAGATTTTCAGCGAGGTGAATTTTTTGGAGACTGAAGAAGCCAAGATCTCACATCTTCCTGTTTATTCTGTGACATTTTAAGTCTCATACAAGGAGAAACTTTCTTGCCTTTTTCTTGMACCTTAATTTTTGGCAATTTCAGGACTTAAACTTCTCATCAAATGCTGACAATCATTTGCAGTGCATCAAAATGCTGAGCAGTGGAGGCTGATGGTATTTTGTGCTGCAGAAGTGCATCTCATCAGGAAAGATATTTCTATTATTTAGATGAAGTTTGTGTACTGAATCCAGCTGGGAAGGGCTGCCAGTGAAGGTGGAGAAATATAAAAGTGCGCTAACATATATCAGGTTTCATGGTGAGATGAAATGCAAGTTTGGAAACAGATTTGACATTTGAGATTTCCCTGTGTTGGAAAGGCAGAATTTGTTGCAGACATGAAAATGCTCAGTGTGTGCATCTGGAGGAAGCTGTGCACAGTTCTCTGAAGCACCCCTGGCAGCTGATAATGGAGAGCTGTTGGCAGTGTTTAGAGAGGCAGATGCTTACCTGTGCTCCTACAGTGTGCAGTCTTGGCTTGATGACAAGGTGAGAAGAAGGACAAGCCATCTCAGAGTGGGGGCAATTGGCAGCTGGTACCCTGCTGGGGAAGGGTAAAYGGGTCACCTAGGGCTTCTTACTCATTTGTAGCAGAGTCATCAATCTGYGCCAGAAATATGCGCTTTTCAGAAGATAAAGCAATTCCTTATAGAGAAGAATTGACTGAAATTAAAAAGTTGATAATTTAATGAGAATTAAACAAATTGTTTGTAGCTTGGCATGTGATATATTGCAGATTAAAAAATATAATCTCTACAATAAAATTGCATCCAGGCTTATCTGTGTACTAAATAAATGCAGGACTTGTTGAGACAAGTAGCAGGTGTTACACTGGCAGTAATCAATGTCAACTTGATGCTACCGAAACTCCATAGAGGGCACCCCCCTAAAAAGTTCTTTTTCATATCCTTCTATTGTTCAAGCTTCAGGGCAGGTTGTCTTATTTCCCCATCTTATGAAAACAGATTATAGCTCATGTTGCTGTTCATCATGATTCACTGATAGTGTGGAAGGTCAAAACCATCAATGTGTACAATAAGCCARAAAACAAAGAATATATTTACACACAAAAAAAAACCCAAACAAACAAGAAAAAAATAGATAAACCACCTGAATCCTTTTCTCTTAGCAGTGCTGTTTCACGTTATCTTGCTGTGGTTGGGTATATTTCCATTGAAGGTACCACAGCAGATCATGATATTCCGAAGCTGAAAGATCAGTGGCAAAGGCAGGGCATACAAGAATATTTGGTTCGTCCTTAGTCAGCTAATTTATTCATGAGTTCACTGTCAATTTTAATAGTGGCAAAAGGTTTTTTTAAAACATTTGTAAAAACTCAGAGTACTAAATACCAAAGTATCTTATGATTTAAATTTTGTTAAAACTGAATGATAGTGGAAACATTAGGCAAGAAAAACACAAGAAGTATCACTTTTCTTGTCCTTGGCTGAAGATCCTTGGCTGAAGAACCATCTCAGGCACTGGTATTCCATATGTATTTAAATTTGAGAATGATCAATCATGGATTTTGAGACAGATGTCATTTGAATAAATTAACAAAGAGCCAGTGATGCATGAGTTACATAGCATGATAGCACAAAGACCATTAACTTGTCATATCCATAAGATTGTTTCCTACCCTCCTCACTGGAAAAAGGATCCAGATGTTTTCAGCAAAAGACTAGAGTCTTTAGGCACATCATAAACATTTSTGAAGTCAAAAAATCTGATTCATCTGTTGAGTTTTGTTGAAAACAATTTTCATCAAAARACACATTAATTTGCTCTCAGTAAGTAAAACTTTACTGAAAATCAATGTACTTTCCTGTCTAAGCAGTGTTTTCAATCAGATTCWTTAAGAATTATGTATTTTGGTACCTTAAAACATTTTGACAGCGTGGATATTGGTCAATGGGTATTATAGAGGTTTTTCTCCAAGCAAAATTAAAACATGGCATATGACAAAGCATAAAGTAAACTGGCCTGTATTTTGCATCATCATCTGGATAAAGTGTTTAAAAATAAGTGAAATTTACCCCTGACATTGCTGACATGAAGTACCTTGCCATTAATGGCAATAATCAAAACTTCTAGATATAAAATCCAGTGATTCCTCTCTGTATAATGGCTGTGGGCATCCTGAAGCAGCACAATAGCTATTTCACATAAACATATCATTGGACTGGTGTGGGCAGCATTTACTCCTGTCAGTTACCACATAAAAGCTTGTTCAGACTTACAGTCAGAATAACCCAGATCTGTATGACTTTCCAAAAGCTGTTTCAGTGAGAAACACAGTCCATTACMGGAAATGTTAATGATAATCAAAACTACAGGTCTTGTAGTTTATTGGATATTTACTCTAGATTTCCCAAGTGATTGTCAGAGGTTTTTCTTTCCATTTAGCCAGTGTCTTTCTATATTCTTTTTTTTTTTTTACCTTTCCATGGTAATAACTCACTGACTGAGTCAAAGCTAGCTCTGATCAAAATGATGAGGTATTCATCACTTGTGAAAATGACTTAACCCCATAATAATACCTAACACAGAACCAAAAAAGTACTAAATATGAGAAAGCTTTTCTGCTGACTTCTGCCTCACTTTTCCTTAATCAGTTTGGATCAGCTTCTTCCTCTTATGCTACTTTGAAATAAAGCTTAGACTGTAATGTTGCAAAGGTTTCATCTAGAAATGCACCTAAGACAGTCTAATGGGATTGCAACAAACATGTAGAGGGGTATCTTTATGAGGTTTATGTTCCAGAACAAATCATGTTATTATGAGAAAAGTCTTAGAAGATTAATATATATTTTCTTTCTTTGAATAAGTGCAAATATGATCCTGTATTTGGGAAGATCAGCCTCAATATTAATACCAAAGAAGAAATAAAAAATAATCCAATGTATAACATATTTAAAGTATTCCTAAGTGGGAGATATTTGCAGTCTATCAATTATATTGCTTTTTATTTGACATAGCTGTTCTTGTATAATYATTTTCTCCACCTCTCAGTGCTCAGCCCACATACATGTAAGTGTTTTCAAGACAGTTCTGGAATTTTAAAGTGGGTGCATTGATGTCAATCACCTCTCCTAAACATGCAGTCTTTYTTAGTAACTTCAAAATTTACCATTTCTTCACTAAACATATTATTTGTAATGACCAATTCTTCTCTAAATTGCAGTCTCCTGTCATAAGTTTTTGAGAAAAAAAAAGAAAAATAAACCCCACACATTGTTAACAATCATGGAAAAGAGCATCAAATTTTGCTGAAGTATTGTTTCTCTTCATAATTACAGTATTATCTCAGCAAGCTAAATCTTATCAAAGCCCCTACTAATGCTTTTTCAGATACTTTTTATCGATCTGTAACATTTCATATTATGTCTTTCAAGAGAACTCTCTTTTTATAGAGACCAGGTAGCTTCCACAGTATAGGTATACATCACAATCATCTCAGATTCCTGATGCCCCTTCACCTCGTTTGGATTCAACACAAGTCAGGGTGTAAAACAATCATGATATTTAAAGCAAAATAGTTATTCAATATCTTTACTATTTTGCACAAATTCCACATTCTGTTTCAATTTACCTTCTAATAGACAAAGTGAAAAGTGACAGTATTTTTGAGGGTCCTTCAGGTATCCAAAACATAAGAGCAGAAATCTATGCAGTGCCTTCACACAAGCTGGCCTTTCTTGGTAATTACTGCACTATGTTTGATCYCAATATCATATACCTCTTGTCTTACACCACTGGTTGTGACATAAAACAGGACTGCTGTGGCTTGGCTTTTCACTGCCACACATGAAATCCCACTATAATTAATTAGTGTTGTTATAGCAACACCTTTTATGACATTGCYTGACACTCAGGGGAGGGAGTAACACAGGGATGAACTGTATGAGAAATCATGTTGTAAATTTCATTCTTGAACTCCCTGACTACATTTTTTTTCTTTTTTTTCACTAGAATGATTTTCTTCCTCAAATTTGTTCCCTGCTGTATTGAAGCCATTGAGAAGTCAAATCTCAGTGTTAATTTATATTGGTCTTGCTCATGTGAATCCAGGGGAGAATATACTAAAATTTGCTGTCAAAAACTACAAAYGCAGGATGTCTTTTATATCAAAGTAGGCTTTTWAAAAAAWWWTTTTACAGTGATAACATTCAGGATAGAAAGTTCTTGCTGCATTTCACTGCCAGTAATAGATATCACTCTCTTAAATAGACAGTATTAAAGAGATTTTCTTTGGAAATAGGGCTTCTGTCCTAGAAAAAGTTCTCCCCTGTGCATCACTTGCTGCTATGGAAAACTTTTAAACTCTAATTAATTATTAGGAAGTAACTAAAACTTTGAATTTAAAAAAAAAAGTAAATAAAGAAAAAAATGAAAAAAGGTAAAGGACAGGTTTCATATAAGTTGTTATAAAGGAGGTCCCATCACTTTATCCAGGAATGATATACAACACTGAGCTACTGCTTTTAGCTGTCKAAGAGAGATTCATGTGAGAGAGCATTCTCCAACTACCGTGACTCTGCATTTTTATTACGGGGGTGAAAAAAAGCCCCATATATGTATGAATGATCTCCTCAATGTTGTAAAAACCTCAGCGGTGACTCAACTGTAGGAGCAGATCTGTTGGGACCCAACAGGCTCCTGTCACCACCTCTCAGGTGAGTTGCCCAAAAGTTTACKGCCAGCACAGCAGTTTACACACTGCTACAACAGGCACTTCCCATACTGTCCTCTCTTTGTTCTCTTCCCCACATCCCACCACAAACACACAGTTTATCAGCTTGTTCTTTCTTTCCTCCTGGAGCCAACACATTCAGGCAGCAGACATTGCCAGTTCTTTGATCAAGATGAGTAATTTGGCTGTTGCTCATTTTCTCTGAAAAGGAATGGTTAGGAGCTCCTGCTGCTGCATTTGCAGCATGGAGCCCTGTGGGTTTCATTCTGTGATGCTCTTGTGCCATTAGCAAGACAATACAGCAAAATGAGAGATGAAAGAGATCCTAAAACAAATGGTCATTAAGAGTCAAAAAAAGATCCAATGTTTTGCTATATATTATTAATTACATGCATTATAAATAATTAACACTATTGATATGTTTATTATTATTACATTTAGTACAAAACTATCTTATTTTATAAGGGATAAGGTAAAAGAAGTTTATATCCCATAGTTTACAGTGTAGAAGCAAACAACCATAAATTCTCAAGTGATTTTTGAAACTAATTCCCCATGTCATTAAAATCTTAAAGAAAATAAGAAGGTGCCACTTCAGTGCTTAAGAGAGAGAAAAATTAAGCTTGTTTCTTTGGAGAAATCAACTGTGAGGCCAGGAAAGTCTAATCCAAAAAGCTAAACAAGTCCTTGAAAACAAGGATTTACACTCACAATAACTGTTAGTCTATAGATCCTTTTATTCCTTCTTTCTGGCCAAATGAATCAAAGTCGTAATTTTGGCACGGCTTCTACAAAGAAAAGGATAAGGTGATCTTCCCACCTGCTGTGTTATCTAGTGGTGTAAGTTTGCTTCACTAAGCTGAGAAATGGAAATACAAAGTCTGTCAGGGACAAAGGGGAACAAAGCAGTCTGTTGAAATTTCTGATCAGTATATAAAAACTAAGAGTTTCTTTCTCTTTCACTATTGCTTCAAAGGAAAGTGTTAAATAACAAGACAGTTTGAAAGATGTCAATTCTGTGTCTTCTGTATWATGCACATTTTGAGATTGTCTCCAAAAGACAGCTCCAGAGGGATTTAGGCAGAGGMATATCTAAACTCTGCATCCCAAGAAAACTCAAATGTGGAATTCAAATGTATGAGGATTTAGGAACTTATGGGTAYGTATTTCTATTGTCCAGAAAACTTTGCATTTGAATAACAACATGCCTACGGAGATTGCTTAGGGCTTTTCTGTACCACACTCTTCCTTACAGGTATCAGCAGAGTAACTCCCACTTCAGATTACTCAGTCCTTTTTTAAATATGGTCCTTAGGCACTTTAGAAAATTTCACGTTCTATGTCAAAAGCTGACAAGGAAAGAAAAAAAAAATTGAAKAGAAGTGGAAAGGCAAGCTAACAAAATTGTTTAGCAAAAATGTCTCATTGCTCTTTTGTCCTAACCTTCCATAGTTTTGCTGGAAATGAAATTACTATAARCAGGGCTGAGATCCTGATTACATTTGATATGCAAATGGACATCAGACAATTATTTTTCTGTACCACTATTGCATTCACCAGTGTGTTGTCACCATAAGTGCTGACAAAGATGTGTGCTGGAAACCTCAATTAGCATACCACAGATCTGTTACAATAATACCATAAAAATACATTCCTGCTCTAGTCTGAACTTCCTTTTTCCAATGGAAAAATAAATATACAGTGATACAAGCAGCCATTTTTTGGCTGTGTAGTTCATAAATGGAACTAGATCCACCATTTTTTCCTTAGGCCGTGTTAAAATGTCTCAATTAAAATTAGTTTCAYTTAATATTCTGTTCATGCTACGTAACATAGGGTATGTCAATGGCAAGTATTCTTTTGAATGTCACTAAATACTAAAGTGGAGAGTAACTGCCATGTCTGTGATCCCTTGAAATGTGAGAATAAGTACACAGGAGAGCACCACAGATAAGAAGAAATGGCAAGCACGATGATAGATGTCATAGCTCAGCAGGGCAATTTTCTTACTTCTCCAACAATTTATATAAATGATTATGTATTTAAGAAAAATTGTAAGCTTGGCAAATCACTACAACACAAATACGTACATCAATGTTTTAAGTTAAAAGAAAAACCCACTAAGAAATAAACCAAAACAAAACCAACAAACAAAAAAATCAAACAAACAAAAAAAAACAAAAAAAGGAAAACAAACAAAAAACCCAAAACAAACCAAAACCAGAACTACTTTTAAACTTGAAATCTGTCAATAAGCAAGAGATAGCACACACTGATTCTGAACACTAGAATCAGTATCTAGACATTAGGGTTTTGTACCTGAGAGGAAAAAAAATCTGTATTTTCCTTTAAAGTGCATTTTAAGTTATCTTTTAACTCTTAAATTTATTTTTTTCTTCAAAGGAACCTTGGTGTTTACATTACTAAAAAAAGCAAACTGGCAGTTTTTTTATAAAGTTTGTTCTTTGAGCTTATCTACTTTAACAAAACAAATAAAGCATCAAGAGTTAAAGATTTCTATGTAAAATGAGCTTGTCTGTTCCTGAATTCAAATGTATTATGCACTGTAACTTCCTCCACAAGCATAACATTCATCTTTCCTATTGTGAGATGTTGGCTTTCATAATATGTGGCAAATAATAATCATTCATAAAAATAATCAGTACAGAAGMAAGACTTTATGTGACATAAGCATTTCAAGTTTGAAAATTAGTTATGTTGCTTTTAATGAGRTAAAGAAAGATCTTCCATTGCTTCTCTTTAGAACACACCATCCAGAATTTACAGAGGATTAAGGTCACCTGCAGCTGACTGATTCCATCCCCATGACTTCTTACAAAGCCAAGAGAAGATGATCACCTCTGCAGAGAACACTGAAGTGTTCTCAACACCCAAGCATTAGTATTKYCCACCTCTCTTATGACTTACTGTGGGAAGAGTGCTCTCAAGATTTCTTAAATGTTCCTACACTTTTCCATTTTGGGCCCTTTTACACTTTAGATTCTGAAGCTGAAACAATACWCTTATCCCATTTCAGCAAGTCCACTGTTGTTCTGTTGCTGTTCTCTCTAATTATAACATCTTCCAAATTTCTTAAAAGAGAATTATCCTTTCCTTTTAATTTGTTTGGCAGAAAAGAAGGAAATCGATGTCAATATAATTATTAAATAAGTATTCAACTAGACTGTTTTTAAACATATGGAAAGAGAAATCCCACATCATATAAAAGGTTACTAAAAAGTACTGAAAATAGTATCTAAATTTTGATACTCTTGTTTTCTTCTCATAAGTCAGAAAGAAAACTTTTAAATGTTCAAGAAGGATTAAACAAGGTACATGCTCAAAAAAAAATTACAAGGATTTGGTTTCATTGTGAGTATCTGAGAGATTTTGTAAGGGTCAAATTCACACAATGAATAACCATTTTAGTATCTGAAACCAAGAGGAAACATACCTGACTGTTACTACACAGTATATCCCCACAGTATTCTGTTATTAGCACAAACCAAACAGAAGACTTCATCAGGTTGTAAAACTTGGGACACCACTCTGAGGCAGTTGCCTGCAAAGTGGGATATGTGCACTGCCTGGGATGTGCAAGACAATCCATTGGGGTGTGGGAACAAAGGGAGTTTTTGTAATAAATAAAATKAATTAAAATATTAAAACCAATATTTATTTCATTTGCATCTTTATTGTAACTGACTTTAATATCTGTTTTTCCAAATGTTTTATAATGTACATAATACGTTGGTGATGGGTCCATTTTGGAACCTGCTAGAACCAGCTCTGTCATACAAGAGGAGGGACCCCTGTTTCACCTCAAAGAGGCCACTTCTGAGGCCCACCCACCTGCTGCCAAGACCTTACTGGGTAAACCTAAGGCACATGTGTATAATTTATAAATAAGCAAATGTACCTATACTTAGAATGCATGCTCAAAAATTTTTTAACTGTTAGGGATGTGCAGTCAAAGAATTGGGAGGCCACTGCTCTACAGTTGTTAGTTATACTGTTTTCACACTCTGCCAGGTCATCTTGAAACTTGAGCTGATCATTCTTACCTGTGGATAGGTGATGAAGGTACCTCTCTGAAACCTTCATCTATTTCTCAGTCAGGCAAATTAAGCTAAGAATGTTCTAAAGGACCCTGTTTCTTTTCWCTACAGATGCACCTGCAGGATGATTGTTCAGATGCTAACAGCTGCACAGTAGAAGTCTAAAGCTAGGTTAGAGGAGCTCTTCTGCTTGAATTTGTTTGGAACATATAGTCTGTGCAGAAACTCTGATTCTTCTACACATATTAAGAGAGATAAGCATTTTTTGATGCTCTCATTTGAGACATACAGTATTCAGACTGACTTTCAAGAAATTGTAATGAATAAATTTCTCTGATGGAAGTCTTACTAGTTCCTTCCTTCAGATTAATTTAGTTTAATTAAATGAATCCCCTAACAAAGGTGGTCCTTATTGAGTCACTGTTTTTCCTACTTTTCTCATTACAAACATTTTAGTAGTAAGAAAAGGAGAGGTGCACTGAGGAAAACTAGAAGGAAACAATTATTTTTTTATTAATCTAGGAATTTTTATGCCTTATTCAAAAAGGACTCTCAATCAGCATACTCTCTGTCACAACCAGCCATCTGTAGTCAAGAAATTATTGAAAAAAACMCACCAGAATTTAGTGAACATTTTTGATTCACTACAATTCTAAAACTGTTTACATATTATCAGAGAAGTAGCAGTGCAAGGGCACAGTTACCTGATTATTGCAGATATTTTTCTCTACATACTAAATGGGCACAGACAGGCTTATAAGTAGAATACATTTCAGTTCGCCATAACATCATGTTCCTTTTTCATAGAAATATATATCTTTAATATTAGCTCTGCAAAACACTTTATTTGGGGTTCTTTAAAATGGCTGATCTCTGGCTTCTGCAAAGACTTGTTAGGAGTGGTAAGTTGTTCTGTAGAGAAATRAAAATCATAATTTGTTTCTTTGGTTTTATTTGCTTAGCACTTGTATTTCTTACCCATTTTCTCTCTTTGAGGAATCARAAGAGTAAAACTGAAGAATTTTTCTTTGTTGCCTGTTTTTTCCATTGTCCTTCAAATTGGAATTAGAAATATGGGATGTTCTAGGGATTCAGGAAACAGAATGCTGAACTGATTTAGCATGCTGAGTTGATTTAGCATTCATGACAAACACTTGATTTCTTACACTTAAAATAGCTTTTTGTTTTAGCAGTTTGATGTAAGAAGCTGTCTCTGTCACTACTGGCTGTTCACTAGCATGTCTAAGTCCAATGAGCCAAACCATCAAAACTATAAATGCTCTGTCATATAAAGAGTAACTAGTTTTAAGGGAAATCATGATAAAATATTGTCCTAAAGCTAGATCATTTACTGAGATATGGATAAAATGCCTGAAGCCTGAGACTGAAGACTATTATTACACAATAAAAGTAACACCTCTCTCCAGGGGAAATATTTTTATACAGCTATAGCTCAGAAAACTCACTACCTCATATATTACAATTTTCTCTTTCTTTCTTTCTTTCTTTTAAAATGAATGGTGTAAATCTTTCCTGGACAATTCCCTTACACAGACTTGGTTGAATTATTCATTCTGAGTTATATTAGTTGTCAATTTAGAGGTTTTTTTATTCACAAACTTCTGCAAGCTGATCTGGAAATGAAATCTTGGCCTCTGAAGTCAGTGGGAGATTTGCTGTACACTTCAAAAAGGCCAATCTTCATCTTTTATATTTATGATATGTTCAAATTTTAAAAYCCTGTTGATATATATGAAACTGAGAGGGTGCAGAGTTTCAGTCTAACCCTAAATTAGAGGGGGTTTTAATGTGGTTTTTCTTTAAAAAAATTCCACAGTTATATTAGTTAGATTACTCTAAAGCAATGAAAATATTCGGGACACACAGACAAGTCTTCAGTCCACTATCACACAAACATATTCAAGGAAAAGTAGACAAAACACTGGAGAAAAAAATGTCAAAAGCATTGTACAGGTTACAACCAACTCTCCAGATTTTAGTGTTGACGCCTAAATTGCTATTGTGAATTTGTCACAAATCTCTAAATTTTAGCAGACCGCAAAAAAAAAGGTCAAATTTAAAAGCAAAGGTCATCAGTAAAAGGAATATGATCATTAACAGCAAACAAGAGGTAGTGATTTTAATGCACCATTATCTAGCATGAAAAAAGCCCTAAAACCCAAACCACAAAATTATTAGAAAGAAACATCACAGCTCAAAACAGAGGGTATTACCAACACATTAGAGAACTTGATGTAAGCTAGGCTAWGCATGAGATACAGTTTTAACCTCATGGCCCCTGAGACAAGAAAAGGCARAAAAGACAGAAGGCAAGGGATCATCTGAGGGTGTCAGAGAAGAGCAATCGTAATTCTTCTCCTTAATGAGACCATGATGCATGAATAAAAACTTAAAGTTGTTTGGAATCTGTCCAGAGCTGTTGTCATGCAGGATACTTCTAGAAATGATAATAGCAACCCTCTCCCTGACCCCCTAAAGAAAACCCAAACCAGTTCCTTTTAAGTGGATATGCAAAATTTCAGTTGGTGAATACATCAACCATAAAAAGTTAGTTTTAATTTTCTAGAATATCTCTAATTTAATCCTTAATCAGTTTTCTTAGGGCATTATCTGCCAGCAACAGTCATATGAGCCATCTCAATATSGTTTCACCAATTTATTCTTTACAAAGCATCCCAAGTTCTTGAGTTTTTGTGTTTCTTTTCATGCTGCAGTAAAAATACATTGATTACTTGGTTTTTATTTTTAAAAACCTTTAAACAACAACAAAAAAATCCATCTGCAACCAGTGATATTCTTTATAAAGATATATAAATCCACAAAAGTACATAATTTCTGATATCAAATTCTTTCTTTGAGGTTAAAGGCCTTGTTAAAAGAACTTGCCAAGGGTGAGTTCAAAATTGAAGAAGCCATAGAAAAAAATGGTTTTTTTTTATTTTCCCTTAAATGATGAGATATTACTGAAGCAAATAAAATACTGCTAACATTTAATTAGTAAGGAATGGATGATTAGTGGATCTGTGCTTCCCTTTAGGTTGTATCAGATAAGGGCAGATTCAGTACCACAGCAYCTGGCAAAGCAGTGATGTTTGTAAAAAGCAAGCCCACCTTTGGACTTCAGAACATAACTGGATATGTGATCCAATTGAAGACCWCTTGAACCTGAACATCTTGAGTGCTGGTGCAGTACCATTTTTCCAGCATTCAGCATAAGGAGAAAATTGTTAATGACAGAAATCTTAAGGGAAATCTGGTGGTTGCTCAAAATATATCTCAGTATGATCTTGAAAACCTCATATTTTATGATGGAAGCATTTGGGGCATGCTACTTAAATGAGCATAAGTTCACTCAGGCTGTTTAGCTGCCACTTTTCAATTTAACCATATGGGAGGTTTCCAGTTGAGACATTTAATAGCCCTAACAACTACCTATTCTAGAGAAATTTGATCATAGTGAATACAACTCTGGCATGCTTCTGAAATAGCTGGCAAGGATATGAAGCATAGGAAAGCTGTCAGAGGCTGAACTTTTCATCTTGGCTTATCACCTGACAACCATCAGGATTACATAAGTGGATACTGTTTTAACTTCTATGCTCCTACTTCACTGAGTCAAGTTGTTATAGACACAAAATACTCTACATTCTGAAGTGAAAAATTAATTTTTTGTCTTTAAAGATGATGGTTTATTTACCACTATCATATGAAAAAATAATATGGTATATGCCATGATATCTTACGCACTTATGGAAAAGCTGGAGGAAATACTTTGGACTGAAAAAAARGAGAAAAAAGTAATAAAACAAATAATCTGGCTTCACACAGACATTTTCAAGACTWGAGTATACTGTTTAACTATTTTGCATACCATAACATATTTTTTTTAATAAATCTGACTTCATGTTTCTTCATATATTCATTATCCTATTACCTCAGACRGTATCTAGAACAGGTCAATATCTTGCTGGTGGGAACAAATTATTTTGTCTTCCCTTGGTAAGCCTACTCATAAAGTGAAAAACATATCCTTTCTGTCTTTAAGATATAAAGTAAGGTATTTACTAAGTTATTTCAATTTTGACATTAATATTTTCAATTCATTCTTTTAATTGAACTTTTGCTACTATATTGGCTTCAGATCTGTATTGTTTCAACATTTTGGCATTGTTTAGGTTTTAACAGTCAGTCAATTAAGAGAAAATCAGAAGAAAACAGGGAAACACAAAGACATAAAGMTTTGCTACAAACTCTGGAACAATTTATTAAGTGACATTTCTAAAACAATTGTCAGCGTGATCAGTTCCGATACTGACAGTTCCACTGTCATCAAACAGCCACATTCTTCTGCATTGTAATTTTTAATTATTATTTGGATATTTCTAAGAGAAAGTGACAAAGTTCTGTGGCATTTTAGGAATAGCTGTTTCTTGCATGCTTCTCTCTTCACTTTTGTGTTGTGTTTTTGTCTTTTTTTTCTTTTTTTTTCTTTTTTTTCTTTTTTTTTTAACACTGCCTATTTATTTCTCTGTAATATTTTGTCATATTCTTTCAACTGTGAGACCAAATATGTTCTTCCTTGGGTCAAAAAATATTTTTGTATTCCTTATCCATTTAAAAAAACATMATTTAAACAACAATTCCAAATCAGAAGTGCATTTCTTATTTTAGGACAAAGAATGATCCAGAAATAACTTTAAGATTGAAATTCACRCCATCCAACTTTTGCTGAGAACAAGCTGGTGACAAGCCTAAGTTGGCTGTGTAGGGCTTCCTGACAGTCACCAACAAACAGGCATCTCTAGAGGGCATTTCATCCCATTACCTTAAATGTCTTGTAATGTCTGTTAATTGCTCTATCCTAGAGGCTTTTTCCCAAAGACTAAAGAAGCTCCTGCCAACGGTGCAATTCACTAATTTTATTCAACATATGAATCCTTCAAAAATTATTGACAAGCTAAGAGAAGAAGAAATAAAAGACAGACAAGATGAAATACATTTTAAGGCAAAGGGAGTAGTTTCCTGTWGGTCTTTAAATGCRCTCTAATTTCTTTATTATTATTGTGAGAAAAAAGGTTCAGAGAATACTAGCACTTAAATAATACTTTAAAAAAGTGATTTCATAAGATTTTTTCACACCATTACTGTTTCTGCAAAATAAAAGCTTTCTGCAAATAAGAACAACAAAGCATATGAGAAAATGAGCTGCATTCTTGATTTGGTTATTTTTTTATTTGTTTACATGCTCTTTTCCCCTTATGACACCTACATACATTTAACCTCACAGAGACACCCAGGGCAAAACAGGAAGGAATTAAACATTTCCAGTGTTTAATTAAAATGGAAAAATACTTCCAGCATAGAGGGGAGAACATCTAATATACTTCTCTATACATCTGGCCTGAGGAAATGTAGCTAAACATAAATTATTCCATTGTATCAAAGAGGTTTTCATTTASATGCAAGTGAAGGCCATGAGGGGCTGTATTATTGCTGCAGTTCTTAAGACATCACTAAAAGCAGCAGAAAATTATGTTGGCAAACTGTGGATTAAGGATGGGTGAGCCAGTTTCAGAAAACAATTTGTGTTTACCCTGGAGAAAGAAACCCTAGAGGAAGTTGATTAAGGCTGCTGCATTTAGGGGACTTATATACGCATTTTTCTCCTTATTTAGTATGCTTTCCAGCAAGATAGGAAAAAAATCTTTTCTTCTCTCTGGAGGGAAGGAAACAAATTTTGTCTAATTAATTTGTTAATTAATGCTTCTTATTGACAACATCATATTCTAGGTCATGCATCATTTTATATCATTATTTTTATCTAAGACAAAAGAGAAAGGAATTCTACAGGGGCCCAAAATGAAATGTTAATAAATATTTCTTTGAGAACATAATTTTTAAAGAAAGGAGGAAAGTGAAATTAGTTGTTCTTTCTCTTTATGTGTAAAAAAGGCTCCATTAATTACATGAACTACTATAATGACGGCTCTTTTTTTTTGTAACTGATTGAACATATTAATTTCTGAAAAAATAATGGAATTGTATGGTATAATGAAAGATAGTAAAGGCAAATAKAGAATCTTGAGATATTTTCTGCATATTTTTGCAGCCCCATCACAGTCATATAATATTTAGGCAGCACTGAAATTTTGAGGAATACCTTGTTTTTCTCCACACCACAGCCTCAGAAAAATGCAGCTATGTAGACCATTCTAATCATCACCATAATTACTCTCCTCCCCCTTAAAAAACCCAGAACCCAGACAGTCAGAACTCCACACTGTCCAAAGCTTTTATACATTTTAAATTGCTTTGAAAGTAAAAATTAGATCTATGCTTTCCAAAGTTTGAAAGTGCCAGAATTCATAGGTGTGGTCTACACAGACATTCTGAAAAAACATCTGTTGTGATCTTACTCTTGAAATTGTACAAGAACCTAGGGAAGAAAGAACAGGTGTTGTAATTGTGGGAGGTCCAATGAATGAGGCAAGTGAGAAGTAAAAGAAGATTGTGTTGAAAAATCTGTGGTAAAAGCTGCAGGGACATTACATGCAAAACTCCTCAGGGCAATGCTAGGCCTGGTATCATTTATCTATGAYCTATTGCAGGTAAAACTTATAGGCACTGAAACAATTATAGGGCTATGAAGAGTCTGTGATTAAGGATGTAAATTTAAAGGGCTTTACTGATCACAGCAGCAGGCTTTTGCAACAGAAACAGGAAAAGTCACAATGTACTTTTTTTGAAGGCAGAGCTTGATCAATCTACACAATAAGCTATGTGATGCTGTTACCTGTTTTACCAGGGCCCTGGGGCTGATGACTCATATTGACTTTTCTAGACATTTACTTAGTCTTACTTAGAAAATACACTCGCCCACTCTGTTCCTCTTTGTGATTTACTGGAGGAATGGACACTCAGTGAGTGTTTATCTGCTTTGATCGTTCACTATATCACAGCAAAAGGATTTTAAAGTGTCAGCTTTTTAGTTGATGCAGAAAGGTAAAAAAAAAAAAATCACTGCACCTCTTTTAAGTGGTAATTAAGGCCTAAAAAGAGGTTGGCAGGATAAAAACCTATATTGAAATAACCACTTGAATACAAAATATCACTAAAAAAAATAAATTGATGGAGTCTTAAAGTTTTCATTGTACAGGTCTAGGATAAGCATTAACCTTATGCTTCATGCATCTTCCAAATATGTTATCTTCTTTTAGACCCCTCTATTAAATTCCAGTTTAAATTCCCATTAGCAGTAAGTTAAGGGGATAGAAAAGTCCAAGTGACAGAAAGGAATTCCTCCCGGAATTAAGATACCAAGAGTTACATGAAAGATCTTCCCTCACAGGACACTCAGCACTGCAGATCACATTACACCTACTGATAGCATGGTGTAGCTGCTGTGAGATGTGGGCTCTATTTTGTAAAACATGCAGATGGAAACCTGTAAAAAACAAAACCAAAAATTCCCAAACCAACAAACAAACAAAAAACTCACCAAAGAACCAAAACCAATCAAACAAGCAAACAAACAGAAAAAGCACCACAAAACAAAGAAAAAAAAAGAGCAAAGACCAAATAAACAGAAACATCATAACCCCCCACCACAAAACAAAACCAACCAAAAAAAACCACAAAAAACAATTAAAACCAACCCCTAAAGAAAAAGAACAACCAGAGAAAGACTGAACATAAGTTTTGTGAGTCTGTACRGTATTTTACTGTGGCTAGAATCTCTCACCTTGAAATCTGTTTTTTGGGTTTGGTTTTTATTTTTTCCTTTCCACCTTCTTATATTATGGCACTTTATTCATACAGCAGCACAGTTGAGAAATGGCAAAATATGCCAAATATATTGCTGCAGATAGGCAAAAGAGATTAATTTAGTTTTCCTCTGAGATACATTGAGATTGAAGAAAGTGAAGCACTGTACWACACAGTCCCCCTTATGATCATTTATTTTAAATGTTCACACGAATTCTCTRGAGAGACCTGGGAGGAAGAAACCTAAGACATGTCTGTGGAGATCTCTGAAGTCTGTAGAGATTACAGTGAAATCAAGCAGATRTATTATAGATCTTCTGAAGTTAGGAACTGTCCTGGTAATATTTTCTTTCTGTCTTTAAATTTATTTCTGTAATCTGCATCTTTCTGTTTTGCATACCTCTGCTTTCTTCAGACACAAAAATTTGCTTCTAAAAGAGGAAAAGCTTAGAATCAACCAATGGTTACGAATGTAGACAGAAGAAATTTTGGTTGGTAAAACAGTAGTTTAAAGTTTAGCTTTCCTCTTCAATTTAAATTAGAAATTGAARCAAACAGGAAAATGTTAAAATCCACCATTATAGGTTTTTTGGTTTTTTTACAGATTACAGACTGCACCAGGCTGCTTGGTTGTTAGCCTTGGAAATATGGGTGCTGTAGTCCTTCAGATCTGGATGGGACAGAACTGTTCCTATGTTTCATGAGCACAATGCCAACAACARAATAATATTCACAACAACTTCTGTGGGCTTCATGAGGATAACTTATGTGACTGGCTGACTTGGAAGATTGAGTTTTGCTGGACTTGGCAAGCTGGTGACAAATGACAGAAATTTACTTGGCAGGAACTGCTTGTGGATGTACATTAGTTGGATGTTTGGTTTTAGCTCTTTGGTCATTGCTTAATGCTCTGGTTTCCTCAAACTGTGGCAAAACCATACTTCTCCCTTTGACACTAWTTCAAATACTTAGTGATTATTTACTTGCAAAATCTTTCTTCTTTTTGAGGGTAKAGGATTCTACTTCTCATGCCCATCCCCATAGACATGCCAGGGTAAATCCAGGAGGGTTGGGGACAGCTGAGSCTCAGTCTGTTACAACTGGATTTATCCCAGATGAGACTAATGGGTTCATGAATAAAGCCAGCTCCATTGTGACAATTCTCCAACAGCCACAAACAAACAGAAATGAGGGAAAAGTTTCTGCCATTTCTGGAGATGGGAGCATCTCCTCTATGAAAGCAGGACCTGCCATTCACTCTTCCATAACTACTGTCCACTGTAGTGTTATTGACATTAGGAAAGTTGTTATTTGCCCATGAAACCTGAAGGAACTGCAGTTTAAAACTCCTGAATGTATATTATGTAACTTGTAAAAAAAAAAAAAAAAGAATAAAGAATATAATAAAAAAAWTATCTAACAAATTCCAGATTAGTCAATTTAGCCATAACATATGTCAAATATATAGAAATTATAGGTAACAGTACAATTAGTAGAGGAATACAAAATAAAGCAGAAGTATGGACATGAGGAGGAGTGAACAAAAGAGCTATCGTTCAGGAGGAAATTATTTTTCAGAAATTTATTAGAATTATTTTAAAGTACTCAAGAAGTATGATGAGGGTATTCATRTGGATTTAGTGCACTTGGATTTTCAAAAGCTTTCAAGAGATCTTCTATAATAAGCTTTTAAAGAAATTAAGCTGTCTCAAAATAAAAGGAAAAATCCTCTCAAGCACTAAGCAATGGTTAAGGGAGAGAAAATAAATTATAAGAATAAGCTCTTATTTCATCAATGAAGGGTGACAGCCAGTGTCAGGTATCTGTGCTGCTATTTGCATTGTTCAGAATATTCTAAATGGTAGGGATAGGAAAGGAACAGACTGTGCTGATTGTAAAAATCTGCATGAGGAATAATGTATTTCTGATTGAAGAGTTACGACTGGACAACACAACATTTACTGACTAGGTTGTTAGAAGGCAGAATAAATTGCATATCTGTRAAATCAATGTAGTAGTTATGAAAAAGAGATCAATATTCACATAAATTTAATGCTATTTATTTGTCATTTGAAAGTTGCAAAGACAACCAATAAAGTTGGGCCAGAGATGTTCAAGCATCTGATGCAGACACTTTGGGATGTAACAATGGTACTGCCCTGGAGCAGAGACAAATAATATGGTATAAATGAATGTGAAGCTAAACCATGAGAAAATAATAAGATGCACATAAGAATTAGGAAGTCCTTTGAAAGTGAGAGATTCTAGAGAAAACTCYGACTATGTGAGGAAAATAGAAAATAAATACTGTAATACTCAGTTATTTGTCACCAGAAAAGGTTGTGAAAACTGAAAGTAAAAATGAATTTTTAAGAGGGATTAGACAAATTAATGAGGCATAGGACAATAAATGTCTTTTAAAGACAACAATTTAAATACAATTCTCAAGCTAGACAGATAATTGTTGGAAGTTGAGAAGGTGTGCCAGAAAGAGATTATATATTATCTAGGTTTTAGTTTAGGATAAAAATGGAACTGCCAATTAATTTAGCAGACTGGGATTTATATTCTAATGTAATAAGGAGCCTAAAAAAACTACCCCTTTTTGTTCATTTTTTTTTGCACCCAGAAAATCACTGCAAAAATTGCACTGTATAAATCATGTCCCTCTGTTTACAATAAGAAACGTGAACTCCTGAACAAAAAATGGCTTTAAAATCTGTGGTTTATAGTTGAAATAAGTAGATAAAAATGCAACATATTAAACTGAGGACYAGACAYACCCACTTTGGYTATATTTTTGTMTGTTTTGTTTGTARTAAGGAAACTACTGTTGTCATAAATTTTATATAAAATGTGTAAAAAATATGGCTGAGATATACATGAGTCATAGTGTTTATGGAGCCACAGTATTTACGGAATTTTTATTCGATTTACACCATTGCTCCATTTTGAGTTGATAGCTTAAAATTACYTTAGACAAGAAGGAAAATTTCAAGTTAATTCTTTACAACAGTGCAACATTTTTAGGTTTTACTTAGGTCCAAATATTTTACAACAAATTTTATAATTAATGTGAAGAATCCTCAATAGGAAAAAAAATCCCACAATATTTATTTTATATTCWGCAAAAATAGTAAATTAATAGATTTTTTTTGACAAAATTAGTAAATTAGCAAAATAATAGATGCATTACTTTCTGAAATATTATTTAATTTCTTAGGTTTCAAGAACCATGTTAACATATTAAAAAGTGGGATTTTATCACAGTCTTCCAGTAAAAACTATTTCTTTCTCTCATTTAAATCTAAATTTAAAAATTCCCAGTTGTTAGTCTCAATAGTTTCAATAATTATATATAATTAATTTAATATTATTTACTTATCTATATAGCTCTATGTAGAATTATACTTGTAAATATATATTACAATAATTATATATTTTAATAACTACATACATCTTTACATGTTATATATTATAAATGTACTAAAGAAATCTCCTTCCTTCCAAGAAAATTTAAAAAGATAACTTGGGATTGCATTGATTTTTATTTTTTCTTTTTCTTTGTTTAAGATATATAGCAGATTTAGGAGTTTGCTATTAAATAGTTCAGGTCTTAAAAACTTCTGAAGAATATAATACCAACAACATGCACTGTTTTAATTTGTGTTCCCTGCAAGATAATACTGAACTTTGAGGTAATTCTGATCTGTCAATGTTTTCAGATACTTGCTGAAAAAGTGCCATCATCTAAAGTGTTTGCATTTCTTGAAAAAATACTGTGTTCTTAGAGAACTAATTTAGAGACAGGTGCACTTTTCCAACAGAGGTCTGCCTAAAATGGGTGTCTTGAAAATTCATAGTTAGAGGACGAGAATTAAACATCTCATTATTTGTGGTGTGATRCAATATTCAGGATATATGGACACTCTTTTATGATGAACACTTATATAACTAGTCAAAACAACTCCAAAAACTTAGGCAATGTGATTTTCTCTCAGATGGTTTTCAGAAGCAGATGTCTGAACATTAACAGACTCTGATGTGTACAGAATAAGTTTTTCTGGGATTACTAAAACCTAAAAGSACTCTCTACTGTGTTCCAAAATAGGGCAGAACTCATGTTCCTCAAAGTAGGTGACCAGTTCCTCAGAGAAGACTTGAAAGCTGATGTGGAGCTGGGACAGGCTTACCTTAGGAAATGCCAGTGAAGATCATTCAGATCATGAACACTTATACACTTGGAAAATCAGGTCATTTCCTCCTGCTTTTGAAGCAGAAAGCTTGTAGATAGCAAAARGAAAACATGGTGGAAGTTAGGCTAACAGCTTGCTTCTTCAAGAAAATGGCAAGAGGGAATATGACCAAGAGTTCACCTATACAAAAAACCTGGCCTTAAATGGTTTCCTTGCCTTGAGACAGCCCATGAAGATGATCATCCTTGYCGACATTTATTCTGTGGTTTTCCAAGGCAGCATCCCTTGTCTCTTTGTGTTCCTGATGAGTAAGCATTTTGTTTTTGTTTTAGTCAATAGATATTTCCATTTATGAGGATGCAATKTTTTCATAGATATTGCAACATACAGTAAAAAGAGTGTGCTTTGTATATCATCAAGAGTCCCTGCGACTCCTTTCAGTGCATACATACATTCTCAACTCCCAATTGATATAAGTAACATGGCAATTTTGCAGGACTGATTTTAATTTAAGGAAAAGCACTTTTGACAACAAAATTGTTATTTTAAGTTGATTTTCAAATGAGGAATTAARCCAATTTTCTTATCATCACTTGCCAAAAAACACACTCACATACATCTGTGTATATACATGCCGACCTTTAGACATGCAAGTAGCTATGTAGAAATAAAAGCTGGCAAAAAGTTATATATAAAATATGTAACCTGTTCCCTATATTATTGTACTGTCCCAAAAGAAACATTTTTGGTGAGTGAAATAACATTTTCCAAAATACACTTTAAATACTGTTTTGTGAGAGATGAAAATATAAGCCAAACACAACTTATTTTTGTCTTGTATCCCCTAATGTAAATTAGTAGATTAAYTGGAATAATTTCACTGTATTTTAAGTGTGCTCATTTCCCCAGTAATTAAAAAGACACACTTAACCCATATTGTCATGTACCACAGCTAAGAAAACCATTAGGAATTCAAGATGAAGGTCACAACTTTCACCTCAATTTCAGCTGGGAAGTTAGAGAATGAGAGAAAAACTGACATGAATATACAGGTATGCTGAGTATTTTACACCTCACCAGCTCAGATGTAAAACCTCAGATGCAAAAAATTGTAGGAGAACTATTTTAACACTTGTTTTTTGTTTACTGAACAGCTTTTTTGTTTGCAGTTTCCATCAGACTTTTCTGATATCTATATATTCCATTTATTATTGTTTCCTTTTTATTTGAATGTTTTCATGACGTGTTTAAATGTTTTCATGACATGTTTTTATAGCCTTGAGAAATGTGTATAAATGTTTTGTAAAAGTCATAAATAAACAACTACTAAATAATGCATTTTTTTCCTGAATTACTCATTAATTGTCTCATAATATTTGGTGATCTTGCTGCTTAAGAGACATTGAGCAAACAGTGGAGCCCAGAGACCATWTAAACTCTATCAGTGTTCATTACCACAGTGCAGCTCCTGGAAGTCTAAAGAAGACATCTGGATTAAAGCTAGAAAATTACTCAATGCAGATCASAAATATGACCAGCAGAGCAGTGTTTGTGAATTCTCATGGACACAAAATATCTATTACGTTAATATTGAAATGCATTTAAGACAACACAACTTCAAACCCATCCTTTAAGGACTCATTTAGGAAGAAAAAAGGAAAGTGAAAGAAATGTTAATTTTTAAAATCATTTTAATATAACCTGGAAGAACAAACTATTAAGCTATAGCCAGAACTGCTGATATGGAGCAGAATTAGTGATGTTCATCTTCCCTAATTGTTCATTCTCATACTTAAAACCATTCCTAATTCTCTTAAATTTAACTTTAAAATTATATGGGTTGCAATGATTGGTAATGAGGGATAAATGTTGAATTCCTATTATTTTCAGTCATAGAAAGTGAATGCATAAGTAATCTGATCATCATTTTGTTGTATTTTTTTTTAGCTAGAAAAATTACTAGAATAGCACCTAGCACACACTAGGGAGGCATATTTGTTTCTCAAGCTGACGATAACATTTTACTCAAAGAGGTATTAAAAACCTCTAAATTTTTAGGACCTTCTGGGCCCAAAAAAAACCTCACCACTATCTATGGTGATTAAMAACACAAAAATATAAAAATAAACACTTATTTGGCTTTTTTGTGTCATGATTGTTGGTGGCAGAGGGCACCTTTTGGGAGGAAATTTTGACAAGAACAAAAACACCTTTTAACACTTAAGTCTGGAAAAAGCTAATTCTGAAAAAAGCTAGCCATGTTATGGAAAAACTGCATTAGCAGTACAATTGCTAAGTGCTTGGGCTTCTGAGAGCATGATTACAGCAACTGAAGACATTAAGTAAAGGAACCCAAACTGTGAACTACTGAAGCATWGACTACAAAATAGAAGTGCTTACTTTTTCCCTCTTTTTCTCACTCCATGTGTTTTTCCCAGTGTGTGTGCGACAGACTTCCTTAAGGCACTGTTAAAACTGCTTCAGGAATAATGTTTGTGGGCCACCAGGACCTATGTTAAATTTACTATGCAAACTCAGTTTGAAAGCCATGAGGCACCTTCACCATAGATTTCAAAGTGAATTAGCAAAATAAATACAGTATAGGCTTTAAATCTTCCTTTTAGGTGAATATGACAGATGTGTAAGACATTTCTATAGTAAGTCTACTCTGAATAATTAGAAATGCTCAGGAGATAAAATTTGAGGTCATAGAAGGAYATATAATAGCTAAAGGAAATGTATGAAGAAAAATCTGTCTATATCCTTTAGTCATTTTACACATTACAAATTTTAATAATACATYGTTCATGATTTATGCTTACAGTTGCAATCAGTTCCTTGGAAATCAATACAAACTTTACCACTGATTTAAAAGCAGCTAGGTTTTCACTYTAAGAATTTTGTCTTATGACATTTTGTTTTAAAATCTCCCCAAGCGTTTGGAGGATCCAGCTGGTGACTTCGCAGAAGGATCAAATTTTAATCAGATGTTCTTCTCTGATTCTTCATAAGAAACAATGTGACATACACAGAAATAGCATCAAAGGCCATCTTGATGTTTAGTCTCTTGCATTATCATCCAAGTTGTWACAATTCAGAATCTTTTCATTATTTTACAATTTCAAAAAACAAACAACCCCCCCACACAAACAAACAAGCAAACTCCAAAACATCCAAACACACAATTATAAGGGTTCATAAGGAGCTACATGAAAATCAGCAGGCAAATACAGGTAAGTTAAGATCATGAATACTGATTGTTCTGGAAAAATTGACACARTGTGAGGATATACACGTATCAGCACTCATCTCAAACTTCACATATAAATAGGAAAACGTGCTTTACAGTTTCCTTTGTTTTAACTGTTGTTTGGCTTTAGATCAAGAACACATTGATAATTTTCACTGTGAAAAACTATATTTGCATTTTTGTTCTGTAACTAACAAAACTAAGAGAATTTGTGTTTTTTTCAGGCTACTTCATCTTATGATTCTACATAAAATATATGAGAGGCTTTGTAAAATACAACTTTTACCTGTCTAGTGTATGCCAGTCTTCACAAAACGTTAATGCAAGAAGGAGAGGAATCATCACATTTAACCCAGACGCCTTAAAGAGACAGAGTAAATTACCCTTTGGTGACATCCAGMCCCCTACTGACTRTAAATAATTCTGAGATTAATTCCATTTTGAATACATAATGACGAAGGTTCACGACAAGTTTCAAATTTGTAAAATGATTTGATGTCCAAACCTCCAGTGAAAACAATAGAATAAATCATTKAATCTGATAATATAAACCATAAACCTAATCTGTGTCTTTAAATACCCAAATGTCTTCTGATATCTATATTCTAAGTTTTCCAATACTGTCTTTTCTTGATCTCCACTAAATTTTTTATTTGCAGCCAATGAATTGTCTTTCTCTTTCCCCTCACTGGAGAACTAAATTTCATTTTGTTAGAATATTAAATTACGTGCTGCRGTACATTTTTGAAATGTAATATTGACTGAGATATTTGAAATTCAGACCASCAATTAGTTATGCAATTCAGATTTTGCTTTTGGCAACTGAGCATTCAGGTGAAGGTATTGTCATAAATTTTATCAGTAGTAAAGCTTGATCACTGCAAYATTGACAGGAAATAAGAACAAAGTAGACACAAAAACAGTTGAAATGAACCCACTTAAGAAGAGGAATTAATATTCTTGTAAATGCTTTACAGTGTTCTCCCACCTTTATTTAGTAGAAACAAAAGGGAGTATCTGAAGGTGAGTTATACATTTTTATTAGATTAAGAGTGAAGCACAAAGAAGTATACAAAGTGTGTTATAGGAAATTTTCAGTGACACAGGAAGTCACACTCCCACCTTTTTTATTTTCAGTGGCAATCTGGAGCTAAAAATCAGTGACAGGGTTTTGGAAAGCTTCCCTAAAACACATAAGCTGTTCATGTTTCTGAAGTAGGAAAAAAAACACATTAAATAGCTATGTTTGTCAGATAAACTTTTTGTTTGCTTCTTTGACAGTGATTGATAATACTGTGCTGTTTTGTCCTATTCAGTGTCATCAGCATTATTTATATTGCAGTTGACAGTATTATGCCTCTCTACACAACAAAATATCAGTTTCTCAAAGCACACAGCATCTTAYAAGCTGGAAAAAAACTGGTACTTGAACAGCTTGAACTCAGATGGTGAATGAAAATGCTGGAAAGGCTTTTTGGTCCAATATGGATTAAATTTGGGACCTCAGCAGTAGAAAATCCTGGTTCTTTTTCCTTAGCCACAGGAGTCAGCCAACTAAGGAGAAAACAATCTATTACTTGCCCTAACACAATATGTTTCAACAGAACAGCAATTTTCTTGCTACCTTTTCCTACCTCAAAATAAAAGACAAGTCTTAGGTTTTCTTCAGCTCYTAATTTGAAAGTTTAAAAAATGTCTTTCAGTATCTTTCAATCAGGCCTCAGCCTTCTTGTCTTTCAGCTCCCACTTTATGTAACTTTCTGAAATACTTYTGTGGTAATCTCTAGAGAGATGTCATGTAAAGGACTATTATCAATGGAGTTGACACTTCCTCCTCAAGTGTGAACACTCTTAAATGGTGATCGATTTCACCTTGTGACTCTAACACAATATAACTGTTTTCTTGTTGTATGTCTGTCACAAAATTTCATGCAATGACACCTCTAGCAGTGTCAACTTCACCATTTCATGTTGACAAGTTAGGTGTGTCAAGAGATGCTCCTCTGCTTCAGTTTGAATGACTTACAGAGCTCCACCAAAAAGGAAGTCCCCATTCTCCCGATGAGTTGTGATATTTGAATAAATGAGCTCTGTGAGCCATTTTAGTGAAAATTGAAATAATTTCTCTGATGTAAYCTGCTTTACACTGGAGAACTGTAGAAGCACTCAGGCTCCACCAGGGAAGTAGTGACTTGTGAATGAAGTATTAATTTCACAGAAGACTCAAGTTTGAATGGAAGATCTCRTCTAATTACGTCTTTGCTCATCTGTTCAACATAAGGGCTTAACACATTTAGGAAAAGGAAACATTTGCCCTAAGAGAAAAAGGAAATAAAAGTTACATATAGTACAGGTTCTGCAACATATAAGATATGTACTATGTGTCATAATGTTCCAAAATTCAAAAGCTTCTTTTTTCACCCCTGAATGTAATTAGATTTCTGACATAATGTAAAGAATTCTTCTAAATTACTTGAAATTATAGCCTAAGTGTGGAAAGAAAGGAGAATAATTTTGTGTTTGGCACAGATAGATGAAAGTGGGTGGTACAAAACAACATGTACATTCTGCTTTGGTGAACAACACAAATACATCAGCAATTTCAAAGAACACCAAAGGAAGTAAAAAGGTGAGRAGCAACATAAAGATGCAGTTCCAGCAAGAAAATATAGAAATKACCTAAAACTTTGGAGGAGAAAYTCACTAAGTATAGATTACGATAGTCTACTAACAGTCCAAGTTTAATTTTTGTGAAGAATAGATAGTGAGATCAATTGGAAACTAAAATAAGGCAGTACTGAAGTTCATGCACATTGTCAAAGAACTATAGGTAAACAAGCATCACACATCACGTAAATCATGACAGTTCTTCATATGTGATCATTTTTAGTCCTTGGAAAACATAGTGTATTTTCATGTCATTTGTACTCTTTAATTTTGCTACAGCTAATTGAATTACATTGTGTTTGTTTCAGGCTTACAACATATATATATAAGCAATTCCTGCACTGCAGCTGGTAATCAGTAACTTCAAAAACCAAAACAATGTGACTATGGATCCACAGTCTATAAATACAGGAAAGAAAACCAGTAGAGGGAAGGAAAAGTAAAAGAAATTACAAAATAATTATGCAAAATAAAAAAAAAGGGGGGGGGGCTTTCTTTTATTAACCTCTTCCTTAATTTTTTCATTCAGTTTTTGATAAAGTAAGACCACTGACATARCCATTGACCTAGTTAAAAATTTCTGTTATGCGAATCTGAAGAGGAAGGCACCTTAGGGCTTCAGCATAAGAAGATATTCYTTTACTTGCTCAATGGTGTTAGTCAGCTTTGCAGGACTGAAGCATAGATGTGTTATATATTGAGACATTTTGCCTGCTTTAAAGAACATACACCATTGTTTATCTTGAATCTGATGACATGAGACCTACTGTGAAACCAGGGGGTGCATTGTAGAAGTTAGTTTTTTTACTTGTAAAGTGCTGTAAACAAAGTCAACTATAGAATTTTACCAAAGACCAGTAAGCAGAAGGTGACATGAAAGGTTTTGATTTAAAGAAAAGAGCTGACAYCTCTCATGGACTTTGAAAATAACTTGTGTGAGTTTTTTAAAGCATTTATAATGCTTGGAACATTATTCTGAGCTGTGGTATTTTTTCTGTTAGCTAACACGAGATGTGCCATTGAACTATAGCATTTAAAGGTGGGATTTTGGTTGGTTTTCTTCTTTTGTTCTTGTTGTGTTGTTTGGTTATTTTTGTTTGTTTGTTGGTTTGTCTGAAAGCCCTAGAAGCTTTTGCATTTTAACAAAGTGCTGTTAACTTACAGAGGAACAAAAGAAGGCAGACATTATCCATAGCATTAAACAAGGTCATTTTATTTGCAGAAAAGTGTAAGCGAACATTTTTTCTTTGTTACTTAGACAGCAGAAAGATGTGCAGTTTGCAACTGCAGTATTGTGCACAGAGGTACAGCCCAACTATTTATGTTGGCTCTTCAGTACATGAATGAACAACTGTTGCTAAATGGACACTGCACAAATGATGAGAACAGATTAATTATGGCTTAGACTTACTTCTTTCCCCACTGAGTATAAAAAGCACCTAGTCCATTTGTTCACATCTAGATATCTACAGTATGAGCATCTAAAGTGAGCAAAGAAATTATTTAGTTGTCTAAGATGTGTGTGCACCACTCATTTCTTCATGGGTCTGTCCTAGCAGCAATAGACACTGCCTGCCTGATTGCAATGTGCTACACAGAATCACCGATGTGCTCATGGACAGTTGGTGGTTAACCAGGATTGCCAGGTCCTTCTCTGCAGAGCTGCAGCAAAAAAAAAAAAAAAAAGGCAAAAACTGTTCTGCTCCCCCCACCCCATCTCAGCAGCAACAAAGGTGACACAGTGTTGTGGTGACCTATCTAATGCTTTTTAAAGTTACCTTATCTTTTTCCAATTTTTCTTTTTCTTTGCTCTTTTTTGCCTCTCTTACTGTTAAATAAAAATATATCATTTTTTTGGCATCAACATCCAATCTCATTTGGATTTATCTCTTTTTTTGGGGAATATTTTGAACCTTCAAAATTCTTTCTGTTTTATTCACAGAGTTAGTTCTCTTTACTCCTCTGTGATTAAACCAGTTCAGAACGGCATCCACTCCTTCATCCAAGACATTGATGGAAAAGTTATACAGTACTGGACCCAGTACTGAAATTTGGGGTACACCATTAATGACAGGCATTTTAGATCCTGTGCCAATGACTACAACCCTCTGGGATCTGTTGCTCAGCCAGTTCTCAACTGGATCAGAACACCTTGTGTATATCAAATATTTTGAACAAATTGAGCTAGTTAAAAGGTTTTCTCCTTCAGWTTTTTGCCTGCATGCTGAGAAAAAAATCTTTTAAAAGCTTCCATTTAATAACTACTGACTGGAAAGAAAAGAATCTGTGACAAGGAACTGAAAGGAAACAGAATACAATAAAGTGTTTTGACATCAACTGGATAAAAGAACATTTAGTATAAGGATGCAAGGTAAAGGTTCATTTTTGATTTCCAAACTGTCACAGAAAATAAACAAGAAGATGATGTCATATGGAGCCAGTGGAACTATTTCCAAGGACAAATCCACAGAGACAATGATGAAGTTGCTTGAATTCCTGCATCAGCTCTTTTCTGCTTGTTCTGAAACATCCAAAAGTTATTTCCCTCCAATTGTTCTCCACAGATGTAACATTTGTTAGYTTCTGGTCTAGTTTGCAGGTCACTATTGTTATTATACAAAAGCAATATATGCCCATATATCTTCCCAAAGAATGATTTTTAAATGGAGGGATTTTTTATATTTTATTTTGGTTTGGTTTTTGGATTTTTGTTTGTTTGTTGTTTCTTGTTTTTGTTTTTAATGTTCACTTTTTTTTTTTTTTTGCTTTAGGTTTCATAGAATCACAGAAGCATCAAGCATGGAAGAAGCCTTCTAGATCATACTGTACTCCTAGCACCACCATGATCACCCCTAAACCATATCCCCCAAGTGCCACATCCAGATGTCTCTTGAACACTGCCAGAAGCAATTCTATTACCTTTCTAGGCAACTTATTCAAATGTCTAAACACTCTTTTAGTGATATTTTTTCTCTAGTATTTAATCTGAAMTTTGTGTGATCCTCTTCTTCTCYGAACTTAACCCCARTTCTCTCAGCCACTCCTCMTAAGACTTGTGCTCCAGCTCCTTCACCAGAAAGGAGTGGCCTCCTCTGGACTCATTCCTCCTCACTGGTCTTTTTGAACTGAAGAGTCCAAAACTCAACACAGTGCTCTCTAGATGTGGCCTCACCAGTGCTGAGCACAGAGGGACAATCACTGTCCTCATCCTGCTGGTACCACTCTTCTTGATAAAAGCCAGAATATTGTTGTGAGCGGGTATGGGTGCAAGTTCTGAGCAGCCCTGGGCTCACCTTTTCTATCAGCTGGTTATGGAAGGACGAGACGGGATCTTGGATGAAGATCTGAGGTTGCATTTATTCAGGGGAACACAAGCACACGTGGCCTCCTCAGATACAGCATATTCCAAGAGCCCAGACTGGCCAGAGCTGGCCGGTTTTATAGTGTACAATATGAGGGGGCGTGGTTACCATTAGGCTCTGGTTACAGGGGCAGGACTGATCCTGACCTTTGTTTGAGGGAGAGAGTTTTTCTCTCCCTCAGAATATCATTGACCCTCCTGGCCACCTGGGCACACTGCAGACTCATGTACAGCTAGCTGCCAGCCAGCAGCCTAAAGCTCCTTTCTGCTGAGCAGTTCTCAAGCTACTCTTCCACAAGCCTGGAGTGTTGCATGTGATTGTTGAAATCCAAGTGCAGGACCTGACACTTGACCTAACTGAACATCATGCAGTTCTCCTTAGCCCATTGATCCAGTCTGTCTGGATCTCTCTGTAGAGCCTTCCTATTCTCAAACAGATCAACAGTTTGTTTGCATTWCCAACTAAACTTAAATTATGCCAGATTGGCTTTAGCACCTGCTGTTACTTTTCACTGTATTCACTGTGACCTTCAGATGGTGTCATCCTTTCTTCAAACTCAGAATGTCTTGGCATTGCCTGTAAAACGTGAGTACAGTGGTCATTATTGAATTGTCACTTTGTATAATTGCCATATCTATATAATTGTTTCATATAAACCAAATGTGGGGTTTGTATGGCTTTTTTTCTTTCCCCAAAGAAAAATTCAACTGTAGTATAACAAGTACTCTGTTGACAAATTATGACATTTTTGTGAAAATAATCTTCCTCTTCCTACRCTGCACAGACCAGAGACAGATCAACATCTTGGCAATTTCAGCGCTGTTTGTTTGCTAAGCTCACCGACCTTGATTCCTGATCCCTAAGACTGGACTCTTGCACAGTGATATACTTTCCTTTCCTCACAACATCATTTGGAACTGTGTATGGTTTTTTTCTCTAAATAACAATCTCAAAGCCTCAAAAGCAGTATATGTAAAATACCAGCATTGTCTCAGTTGGCTGGACATTGCACACACTTGACTTTTTATGCCTGCAAATGAATTTTTCCTTTTTCTCTTTCATCCTCCATAGTCTTTGAAATTTGTTGACTCAGCTTAGTTACAGGATACTTATAGATCTATTAGGRAGTTAATAATACAAACATTAAGACGTCATAATTCCCTAAAAATGTTGAGGTGTTTCACTCATTAATTATGCTCCAGGATACCTTTATTAATTTTATAGAAGTAAYCATACATTTAGAGGAGAGTTCAATCTGTTCTAGTCAAGCAAATACATTACACTCCCATTTTTTGTACCTTGGAATACACTGCTAAATCCTGTCTGGGACAAGGGGAAAAGACAGATGTCCAGAAGGACTCCCAGCAGGTATCTGCTGATCACATAGATTGTGGGGATAAAYACTCGCAAGTCTAAAGGAAAAGATAGTTAATTAAGAAATAAAGATAACATTTGGAAGGTTATATGCCTGAGGATTTCTCAGCTCTCTTACATTCTTGCATGTTTTGAGAAAGTGAAACTTTAGTTTGTCTATCCTTCCATTTAAATGTATGTATCATTTGARTGCTACTGACCTGAGCTTCTGGCTAAAGCTGATGGCCTCACATTCCTGAAGTATAAAAAAGTTATGTTAAACAATGGATTACAATAGTACACTTTATCTGGGAAGATRTTTAATAATTTCTGAAAACAAGTACTATAGCCACATCTTGGCATCCAAGAGAATTCATCTGACCTTTCCTAAAGGAGCCCAGAGTAATTCAAATATTGAGTTGAGTTGTAGATGAATTGTTCAGCTAATTAGGGACCTTATCTCAGGGACTAGCAAGAATTAGGGAATGATTTACATCATATGTTCTTGCTGTAGAAAATGCCCTTGTACTTCTGCTAAATTTATGGCTTGCAATGCATGGGTCTATCTGCTGTATGCATGTACCAGAAGCCAAACACCCATCACACATTTTGCTTATTTAACTCTCAGAGGACTAGAAGAAAGTAGAAGGATGATGAGAAGATTTGAGGAGCAGAATAATAAGAGTGTAGCAGGGAAAGCGAAGCAAGAAGAGAAATTTATTCACTTCTTCCCATCCRCAGACAGATGTCCAACCACTTCCTAGGAAGCAGGGCCTCAGCAYGTGTGATGGTTACTTGAGMAGACAAATGGCATAACCATGAACATTTCCCCTCCTTCCTCATTTTTCTGAGCTTTTACTGTTAGACATAAAGGTCATATAATATGTAACATGTCTTTGGCTTTTTTGGATCAGCTGTCACTGTATCACTTCCTGGCCCATTGAGATCACCGGCATATCAGGATTTAGCAAGGTAGCAGGGCAGAAAGATGGAAAACTTGATGTTGTGCAAAGGCTCTTTAGCAATAACCAAAATAYTGTTGTAATTTAGCCATAAGTGCAAAAGCACAGCACCATATAGACTGGTATAGAAAAAAGTTAACTCAATTTCAGCCAGGCCCTGTAGGATATGCAATCCYTTRAAGATGTAAAAGAGAAGGTACCCTAGCCAAAATTTCTTGGTTGCCTGCAGAAGGAATTATGAGGTCTGCGAAAACAGGAACTCTGGTCAGGTGAAGTCTATCTTATAGTATGACAAAACCTTCTACAGAGTAACTCAGTACATTACAGTTATGAAAAGAACAACTGCCATGGAAACAATAAAAAGAATATCTGGCTATGCTTTAGTTTGTGGAAATATATGAAAAGGGTACTTGATGTCTCTTATTCACACATCCAGGAGTCTGGGTTTCAGTGMCACTCCTGTCTTTTTGAGGACTTCTCTTGCTTGATCCATTTGTAAATGGATACTCAAACATTTCATCATGAAGTTAAAGGAAACATCATGTTAGCCATTCAGTCACCTYTGTGCAGCTGCCTACAGAACTGGAGGTGTTGCATAAAGATTCAGTGTCTTAGTACTTCTCCTGCCAGCAATAAAAGACATCTGACCTGGTTTTCACCCTTTTATATTTTATATRTATTTTTATGCCTTATGCTGTTCYCCTTCAGATCATGATCTGTCTGGTGGATTAACTTTAGAGGTGKGTAAGGCTCAGAATAGTCTGAGCAGAACAGCATAGGTGGTAGGAGGAATGTGGAAATTAGATGATAAAAGGACAAGAAGATTGCTTATCAGCTACTGTCTGGGACAAAACTCAATTTAGAGAAAATAAATTCAGTTTATTGCCATGTAAAATAGATTTGGATAGCAAGACGCAAAAATACAAACATTAAAGTGATACTTTTCATCCCTCTTTTTCCCAAGCTCAGCTTCACTCTTTCTCTCCCTAAACCTTCAATCTTCCCACTTAGTGATCCAGCAAGGGGTGGGGACTGTAATAATTAGGTGACACTTCCTCTCCAGTGCTTCTTTATACTCAGACCTCTTTTCTGCTCCCGTCTCCACGTGAGCTGAACTTCTTCAGAAAATATCTGCCTGAAGGGTCCTCAATGGGCTGCAGGGGAATCTCTRCTCCAGTGGCTGGTRCATTTTCTTCTCTAACCTTGGTGYTCCTTCTGCTGTTTCTCACTCCCTTTTGTTCTCTCCACCTGCCTCCACCTTGCATTTTTTGCCCTTTCTTAAGTGTGTTTTCCACAGAAGCCATCATCATGGCTGAGAGGCTCAGATGTGTCCTGCAGTGAGTTAGTTTGAGCTGACAGGAGCCGGCAGGACTCTGTAGCTCCTGCTGTTGACATCTGAGCACCTGAGCCCAGTACACAGGGTAAAAGCAAAATGATGGTCTCCAGAAGTAGGTGTGGTAACTTAGTCCKCCCACATGTGCAAATCAAGAGATCAGGGAAAGAATAAGTCACATTAAGTTTATCTATGGGACATTTCTAGACAGCAGCAACCTCATCTAGTGGTTTCTACTTCATATCCAGTAGGCCTCCACTTCTACTTCCAGTTTTTACTAATATAGTTTGGATATTATGTATTTTCATATGTGGGATATGACAAATAATAATATTTCAGTGTTAAAATTGCTAACTTCAAAATAAGTTGGGAATATAAGGTCCAGACTTTAGTTCCAGTGTTCTCTGTGTTTGTCTAACAAGCTGACATTCAATGGCACTRTTGTTCTTTCAGTCTTAAACGCAAAACAAATCTCATTAACAATGCAACGTAAAAGTCATCATACAAGAAAAACAAATATTTTTATTATTTTCAGGGTCCTCTGGGTCTTGATGTTTAGTTTCCGATAAACATGATAAACATTATGAAAGTTRTCAGCATTTTTAAGTCAACACTTGGAAGAATATGATGACAATAACTGRGTGTCCCATGCTGATGTTGATAGTTGCTTCTTCTTCCAAAGTTTATTGAGTACATTATCATATTTTCTGACATGCTTTACTCCTTGATCTTTTTACACTGATCTGAAACTCCACAATGCACATATGGTGCATTGTACTTGTAAGACGCCTGTTCTTTGTCCTTATTTTTTTCCGAAAATGGCTTTTAATTTTGCATACTACCATGAACTAACTACTGTTGAGTTGCTGATAGTCCTGGAACTTCTAGGATTATCCTGATGCAACATATTCAAGGAGTCTGCTGCTATCCCAGCTTAGTCTTCCTTTAACATTTCATCCCACTGACAATTTAGAAATAATTTGATTTTACACAGCATGAAAACTYTGTAGTTTTATATTCACCATTTTAGCAATGCGTGTCACACCACACGTGTACAAGACTTAGTGAAACATACTAGGTAATAGTCACCTACTCATTAAGAAATTCTTGTTGCAGCTAACCAAGCTAAGTTAAAGGTCTAATGAAGTCAAGACAAATCTGGACAAAGCCAGACAATACATGATCTGAGATCTATGTTGTAGCTTAGTAAAAAGTCTGCAGTCCATTACTAGCAAAGGTAATCTTGCATTTACTGGGAAACAGAGCTATATTCAAGAGATTTAAATTGTGCGTCACGATAAGACTCATGGATGAAAATAAAGCCAGACCAGATTTTGTCTCTAAAGGCAGCTGAATTGATAGATCTTTGCAGTAACACGAATATAAASGTATGGAAATTATTTTAGTAAGAAGAAAAAAAATTATTTACACATCAAAAGCCTAAGAGTAGGACATGACTTCAGCACTGGAAATTGTGCATGTTCCTCATAAATAAACTGAGGACAAAGATAGTTAGCAATCATACACATGCTTCTATGATTGCTGCAAAAATATCGTCTGATCTGTCAGCATTAGACATTGCAGTAATGTGATCAATGCCAACAACATATGCATGTGAGAGCTTTAATAAGGTTTTAAGAAGCAAAAGATAAGCATCTCTTTCACTGTGAGAGACGTTAAAAATTGTTTATGGAGAAGAYAAGAATTGTTTAGAGTTTTTAATGGAATGTATATAAATCTCCAATCAGCTTAAAATAAAAATTTGAAACTGGTGAGCTATAGACATCAACACAACAAATTTATTTCCAAGGAGAAAGGTTGGTATTGACCACTTCATAACATATCCTAGTAAGCAAAGCAATTCTGAAGCAATACTTTTAGGGTATAGAATTTGCCAGTATGACAAAAAAAGAGTTAAGGTTTTGTCTGTTTCATAATTTATTATATACATGAGGAAGCATATAATGGATGCTGTAGGTTGGTTAGCTCATAGCTGGTATGAGCAAACATTAATAGAAGTATTTCACAATTGAATCTTGCTAACAAAATAAAAAGAAAACTAGCCATTCTTTTATTTGAAACTATCTATGTATTATGAAGGAAACCTGATAAAAATGCCCTTAGATATAAAAATAAAATCTTACCAGGGGCAGCAGCTTAGAAAACAAAAAGTAGAGACAATAAAGTCACGAACTGGAAAACTGATAAAACTTGAAATGAACAAAAAATGGACAAAAATTTGGATGTGTGAACAATGTGTACTTTGTACTTGAAGATACTGAAACTACCAATGAGCATTGCTGTACACTGTCTCAAGGCTCTCACATTCCCAGGATGTTTGGTAAGTAGACTAGGTATCTTAGGCATCCCTTCCTGYTTTTCCATAAATTGTAAATATGTAAAGCAAAACTTTTTGTTAGACAGTTGTTTTCTTGGATTTTGACTGTTCATCATCACCAATTCAGAGAGATGTTTCATGAAAAATACATTATGCATGAAAAATAAATAATCCAGTAATAATAATCCATAGGTATTACAGCCACAGAAGGGAAACTAGAGAAGAACTATGGGAATATATTCAAAGCTGAAATAAAAATCTGAGGTACTCACACAAAGGAATTACAGGCAAKCTGAGTGAAAAAGTAGAAAAAGATGATCTAGACGTACAGTTTATCATGTCAACATTATTATTTTTATTATTATTATTATTGTTATTATCATTATTATTTTAAATTTAAACTATATGTTGCTTCAACTAAGTCCCTTTTAGGTCAGTCTGTCAGTCAGTTGGAATAACTAAAAATCTAATTATTTTAGTAGGCATTATTTTGTCTACCAAGTTATGTGAATAGTGACAATACACAAAACCCAAGAAAGAACTTGACTCTTTGGACTTCCTGTATTGAAGAACAGTGATCACAGTAGTGCTCCAGCTACCGTCTGTAATAAATAGAAATTGAGCTTCAGTGAGACTGGATGATAATATAAAGGACACTCACTATGATTTCCAGCAATAGCCAGAAAACTTACTTAAGCTAGAAAAAAAATCCATTCTTCAGGACAGAGAGTTATAATGAAACTCASTAATATCTGATAATACATTTCTTATGCTTTTAAAATAACCATCTTGGTTATTTTTCCTAAATTTGGCTTCTAAAAGATAGCCACTCTTCATTTCATTTGTAATCATTTAAATAGTTCAGATGAAACACACTTTAAAGGGATTTGTGTTTGTTAACTATAAACAAAGCCTAGAATTATTAGATGAGAATTGGACATGAGATTTTGAGATTTCCACAGTTCATTTCACTCACACCCTGGAAGGAAGTATATAACACAACTTTATTTAGCAAATCTGCTCTGCGGTAACAAAATGCAATAGGGCCATATTTATACAGAATTGGACAGAAGGCAGAATGGAAATCAGTTTGTTTCCTTGTCTGTTTCATATTCAATGATATTCAATTTAACATAATTTTCTAATGAATAAAGTCCTTGGCATTCAGGATGCTGTTCATCTCATCTAATTTGCTATATCTGAGATTGTCATKCTAGGCCTCTGGACTTTATCCACCTTAGTCACTGTATCCTAGAAACAGGATGGTATATTTCATATAAATGCATATATATTCACTTATGATGATGTGCCTAAAAATTTCTATTGCTCTGTATRAGCTATTAAATGAGATCATAGTGGCAATTTGGAAATATGTTATCTGCATGCATCTAATTCTGTTTTAAGAATTCCAAACTCAGCTCCAATTAGATTCTATTTACTTATTAATTCCTGAACTGATTTTGTAAGATTTGACCAAACATGAAGAAACTACTCCTATTTTAAAAATCTCCTAAATAACAAAAAAAAAACCAACACAAAAACCTAAAACGTCCCACAACCAACAACAAAATGTTTTTCATATAATCTCTACTTGTCTTTAATCATTTGAAAATGTTCCCATTGAAGACATGGAGATGTCTCCCTTAACTTTGGGAGGACTATTTGGCCCAAATTATTATAGACAGATTGAAAAGTCTTCAATGAGAAATGAGGAAACCATAAATTCAAGTGAAAGATCTGTGTGCAGAAGAAAATGACACAAAAGCAGCTCATTAAGACTGACTGCTCCTAGTTTTCATGCTGTATGTCAAGTGAAATGTAAGGCAAAAATTACTCAGTTCTGTTTGCTGTTGCTTGCCAAAATGTAGATAGCTAGTTAAAGGAGCAGCTGTTGTTGCTGTAGACAAGCTGGTCTGCAGAAATTAATTATGATTATTAAGAATAATCCTGACCTGGGTCATWGATGAAATGACATAAATTCCATTGGAGACAGGGATCAGAAAAGTAATTACTTCTTGTAAAATCAAGAAGCTTCCTCAGTTTGATGAAAACCTCAGTGATGTTTTTTCATCATGAAGCTGCTTAAGAGAGATGTTTGTTTATAGTTTATAGTTTATGTGGTAGRGGTTTTGACCTGTATCATCAATGTAGGAGGGAGTTCAAATGTTTTTAAAAACAGAATGAAGTTACAGATTGCTTCAGGACAAATTCTGAGTGTAGCCCAGTATACTTCCAATCATACATAGCAAAATAATTTTGTTTTGATAATTTCCAAAATATATTTGGAAAGTGCTGACTACTGCAGACAAAAATTATGTACTCTGAGGGGTTTTCTTGTTTGGTTGGGGGGGGATAGGTAACAACTATGTTACTGTGTCCAAGTTTATGGTTAGATTATATATATGTGTGTGTATATATGTCTACATAGATATCTATATTGGTGTAGATTTGGGCAGTTTGTATAAATTTTGACAAAGAGACTATTTCTAAGGYTTAAGAAGATAGCACCACTTCAAGCTTCAATACTCGTATTAACATAGAGATATYAAGACAATTTCTTTGTGAACTGCTAACTGAATAAATACCAATATCAGGTTTTAACCCACTTTCTGGTCTGTAACAGTTTGGAAATAAATTTCTGTAAGACTAGTTCCATCATTCCCTGGTTTTGTTTTATTTACTCTTTCTTCAGAGTGATCACCATCAACCTAAGAGGTAAAGCCTTGACACTAACTTTAAAGAGACAGAACATTGATTTTATCCTTATAAAATTACCAGACACAGGGGAGGAAAAAAAAAAAGTGACTTAAGCTGAAACACACTAGTGGGATCATTTCAATACATGAGAGCAGGAGAAAATATGTTAGACAAAAGAGAAAAAGCATGAAACATTTCTCTTTAACTTTACATTTCCCTCTCAGATTTCAGGTTTCCTGAGTACCTCTTTCTTTACTGTTCTTTCTTCTTTCTTTCTCTCTAGTTTGCCCATTCTTTTTCTTTGTCAATTTGGAGAAGACTCTGATAAGTTTTTCTTATGGATTCAATTTTTAAAAAATAAACTAAAATTAATAAACCTTAATAAGAAGAAAAACTAGGAAACCCTGTGAAAGATTCTCGTGCAACCTTTAAGGTGATGGAAGTGTCTACTGCTATCAAATTACACTGTTTTAATTATCAGGCAGCTCTAACATATTTTCTCAAACCAGCTTCAGTTGCATAGTTTCTGATCACTGTTCATAAGTACTTTTAAAAATGTGATGGGCATTTAGGATACATGGATACTTTTTTCTTTGGCCCCTTAGTCAGATTACTCCTTCTGTACACATTTGGTAGAAATTCTCTCAGACAGCTRTGTTGCTTTTCTTAATCCCATAAAACATTTTTTTTTCCTTTTAATTTAGGTTGAATTTTTTTATTCCCAGCAAAAATAAAGTCAAGTTAAAGAAATTACAGCTCAGTGGTCAGAGAGTTGATTCATTTTATTATTAATGAGTATTAACTTCCAATGATTGGCTCTCTAAAACTTTACTGGAGATGTTCTTACCTGGTACAGAAACATGATAATTTCTTCTGGGCTATATAAGCACCAGCTACACCACTCTCAGAAATGTCTGAGTGTTTCTAAACAAAAGAGTGTTTCCAGAGATTTTATGAGCTCTAAATTTGCTTCAGATTTATTAGCAGTGATAACAAATATAATTCAACATTCATTGTATTGTACAATGGAACACAAAAAACCACAGTTTTATGTTGTATATTCACAAGCAAAGARAAACTTTCTTTCAAATAGCCTGACAGGAAGCTTAAACTTCATTTCAATTTTTTGGCCACAAAATATCACCCTCCTCTGTTAAGACCACTGTCTTTCAGTTTACTAGTACAATATGCATTGTATTTGGGGTGGTTGTTTTGTGGTTTGATAAGAAGTGGGTGATAACTCTTAGTTTAACACATAATCTACATCTCTTATTTTAACTAAAACACTGTAAAATTAGATGTCATTAAGATCTTGCTGTGAGTAGACAGATAATGCACAGTASTCATCAATGAAATATTCTCTATCAGACTGACACCTTTATCGAGGGACACAAACAAGAAGGGTAAAAATATTTGTTTGAATATAATTTCATATCAGTTCTCAAGGTTAAGCAAAAAATGGTTTCATCTAGATTTCTACAAAGGAATATGAGAACAGTGATAGAGCAATAATGCATTTCAGCTTAACACTAAAAAATGTGCTGAAATTACTAGTTATTGTGGCAAAGCAGACTCACTTATCCACGGATATAATTTGAAATCATTGACTAAACCATTGAAATGTTCATAGATTTTTCTAAACTATGGGCTGGATGACTGCACAAATAATAGCCATACTTTGCAATTCTGTGACATTTCTTATATGTCTTCAAATGCCTCTGAAGAAGTAGCAAATCTTCCTTGCATGTTTGAGACAGGTACAAGTTAATTCAACCTTCCTTAAGAGAAATAAAGGGAATGTTTAACTAACAACGCCAGCAGAAAGTGAGAGTAACAACAGAAAAGGGCTTTATATATCTGCACCTATCTATCTATCTATCTATCTATCTATCTATCTATCTATCTATCTATCTATCTATCTATCTATCTATCCATCCACCCATCCATCCATCTATCCATCTAACTGTTGCACCTAAAGTTACATCAGGATGTATCAGACAATGGCTCAAGATCCAAGTGGAAACAGTAATGAGTTGTGTTCCTCAAGGTTCTTCTCTGGGACCAGTACAATTTAKTGTCTTCATTAATGACATAGACGGRATTGAGCACACCCTCAGCAAGTCTGAGGATAAAGCCAAACTGAGTGGTGCAGTTGATTCATGGGAGGGAAGGGATGCCATCCAGATCAGATCTTCACTATCTTGAGGATTGAGTGCATGTGAATGTCATGACATTTGCTAAAGCCGAGGGCGAAATCCCACACCTGGGTCAGGACAAACACCAGTATTGACACAGAGTGGGAGTCAGATGGATGGGGACCAGTCCCAAGAAGGACTGGGGAATACTGGTGCATGAAAAATTAATTCTAAGCCAGTCATGTGCACTTGTAGCCCAGAAAGCCAACCATATCTTGAACWGCATCAAAAGAGGGGTGGAGAGCAGGTCACAAGAGAGGTGATTTGGTCCTTCTGCTCTGGTGAGACCCCACTTGGAGTGCTGTGTTCAGCTCTGGGGCTCCCAGCATAAGAAAGRCATGAAACTTTTAGGATATGTCCAGAGTACATCCAGGTAAATGGTCATGGGTCTGGAGCACCTCTCCTATGAAGACAGAGARAGTTGGAGTTGTCTAGCCTGAAAAAGTATACAGGGAGACTGTTTTGCAGTCTTTCAACATATAAATTAGGCTTCTATAAGAGTAAACACACATGGTAGTAACAGAAGTACCATTGGTTAGTTGCGAATGATAGAACAGTGTAGTATCTTTGTTTTCCTCCACTTTTTATAGTRTCATTCCACTAACAGCTTTCTGGAGAGGATTGTAAAACTAGACAAGAGACTATGGGAAGAGAGCTGTATGCCAGGACATCATATTAAAAGCATAGAGAAAGACCAAGCACATTAGACAGTCACAGGGGCACATTTTAGTTCAACTTATGGACTCTCAGGTTAAAGGTGACGATTATGATCTGACTGAGAAATTCATATCATTTGTCAGTGGATGGGGAATTAGGACCACTGAATTCAGTGAAGTTGCTCTTGATCTACAACAATGCAATAGAAGCAAACTCTAGAATAGAAGTTTAAAGTTTTTATTAGAATTTTTTTTTACATTCTCAGTCCTCATTGACACAGTTTTCAAGTGGAGTTTCACAACATAAATGGATTAAGCAGGGGCAGAAAGGAGTGTAGTTCTCCTGCACTGAAAGGGGAGTTACAGGGACAAGCTGAAGGCAAATACATAGGATTCCAATTAACCTACTTTGTAAAATAAAGTTTTTAAACCTCAGTTTTATATCAATTTTTGTCACCACATAGCTTAGTCAGAGGTCTAAGTCACTTGACTGAAAAGAGCAGCAGGGCAGYACAGTTCTTGTATCCAAATTCCAACTGGATTTCCTATCCCTGATTACTGCCATGCGCTTCTTTGTATCTCAGCTGCTCCATAATCAGTAGATATATTTCATTTATGTTAATCTGCAATAGCTACTGCAGAATATCTTCACTTAGCAAGTATTTCAAGTGTCTGGTTAATTGSCCACTCTGTGTATACAGAATCACTGTTATCAGAAATAACTGCAAAGYTGTTTACTATGGACATTAAAAACTGTTGCTTTGTTGTTATTATGAAAAACATTGAACATATAAATTATGAATACTTCAAATTTCAAAAGTCTTAAGAAAAAACTCTAAATAATAATTAGAATTTCAGCTTCATTCTTGAAAAAAGAAAGTAAGTAGCCATCTTAGAAAGAACTATGCTGGTTGTTAATTGGAGCCAATAAAAACCTAATCTACTAACAAGCACTCTCTTTTATACTGTAGCTAAGGGGTGGGGATTTCAGACAGACCAATGGGGGAAGGGATTGAAACAGTAACCATTCAGGGAGAGGATCAAAAAGTAACCAATCAGGGAGCCAGTACAAACAAGGAAGTAACTGGGGAACCAATAGCAACTGGGGACCTGGAATACATTAACTGGGGGTTATGTAACTTCTRATTGGMAAAACTTCTKGAAAAGTCCTTGGAGAGCCATTTTGTTTGCCTAACAACCATTATAGAACATAAGATAAAATATATAAAACTATACAAAACATTRAACTAAACATCATCTGCCCTCCAGGSGAGTGCAGTCTCCCTTGTGGTAGCTTTCTKGGCTACCACAGCAATCCMGGCATTACTGAAAAAATGTGTGCAACTGAAACTAGGACAGATGATGGAATGAACAAAACAAGAATTTTGTACAGCTTTTTTTGTCCCCCTCTACAAATTCTTCACACCTTATGTAAATGTCATGCGGTTTGAGGTTCTGTTGATCATTGTTGAAATAAATAAATAACAATAACATCTTACATTATTTTACTTAAAATTATTTTATTCTAATTATTAATTAGTAAATAAAATAGTTTTAATAATATTTGGTCTGCATTTGTCATCAGGAAACAGTTAAAATGTATTTTGTGTTACATAATCTATATCCAGAGAAGTTATGCACAGTCCTTCTCTGGAATACAAGAAATCCAAAGCAGGGAGTCTTCTTTGTGAAATTTGCCTTTCTCATATCCAGACAGCGCATGAAACTCTTGCAAACAATGTAAATGCCAAATGTCAATATTCTTATCATCATGGGGATATCCAATCTCAGTGTTGTTCATTAGGTTATCTTTTGTGTGGAGAGGAAGGAAGTTAAAAGCTYTTAATCTCTCTTGCAACCATAGCATTGAAATAAAAATAGGAGCCCTGTGATAGGAAACCAATCAAGCATTAGTAAATATAAAGCAGTAACTCTGCARCTGCAGTGTTTTCTCATTCATSCTAGAGCCCTGTAGCAACATGGTGGGACTACATCTTCATATCTACTTTTTTTTTCTTAATTCAAGGAAAGTGGTACTAAAAATGATACTGAAAATGATACTGAAATTGAAGAAGGGGAAAGCCAGTATATTTCAACACAGTTTTCCTCCTAGGTGTGCTAGAGAAATGATYCCCTATTCATGCTCCTTTTGGCTCCATAATGTTGCATAGGGTTAACAAAAGAAAATAGAACARCATTTGCATTTCTACCTTATTACATTTCACACTGTTTCTGCTTTAATCAGAATCCCAAACAGGCTTCTGCTTCACACAACAGGTTGTTACCAGATTATCAAATCCACGCAGTGCCCCTTCTTTTCAATGTCAAGATAGAAATACTTTCCTTCTATAACTTTTTTCTTTGACATTTCTAATGTAAGCTTGTGGCCATCTTCAGTCCATCTAGTGTCTGTAGCATGATTCAGCGCAGGAGCTGAAGCTGACTCAGACTTGACAGCACTTGATTGATGATACACTGCTAAGTACGCAGAAGCAGCTTTATGGAAATTACTTTAATGAGTGATTTGAATATGCCTGATGCTAGTASACTACATAAATGTGAGATACTGGATTTCTTGAGTCAAGACAAATTAAACAGAGTTGGTRGCTGAGGTAGTATAAGGAAAAACAGCTGATTTTGCTTGTACTGAACATGTGCTTTTATTATTTGTAGCTGTTCTAGTAATATTTTTGCTCCACCTCTTGCATAGCACAAATGAAGAGACAAATAAGGAAARATTATCCATATATCTAAATGTGGATATATAGACTGACTTCTCTACTCTCTGACTGTCCTTTTCCCTCAGTCTTGTCTTAAGATCCCCTATGTTCTTTATCCTAATTCACCTTGCAGCCCTCCAACCAGTGGAAAAAAAAAAAAAAAGAAAAGTACTTCCAGAAGCAATTTACCTTGTAAATAAGTTCAAATTAAAACCCCTATCCTCAAATTGGCAGCACGTTGTGAGCTAATGAACCAACACAGAGCCCCACTGTTTTGAGATAGAATAACATTCAAGCCCCAGTTTTAAATAGTTTGCCTGTGGGCAAACTGTTATAACCATATGGAGCTCTGCTGACTTCACATAGGGTAAAGCTGAGAGCCTAATCCTGCTCAGCGTTGTCGTATAATACTGAAATCACAACTGCCAAATCCAAGGTCCAGATTAATCCCATCAAGGTTTAGGAATCTGAGGCATTAGATTTATGAGTAGGCTACACAAAGACTCTCCAGAGAAGAAATAAGACCTGAGGTCCCCATCAATTATAGGACACAACAACAGCCCCACAGATCCTATATCAAAATCACAAATTTAAATGAAACAAATTTAGGCTCTGCTTTCTAAACTTCTTCTGGGGAGCARTTATAATTTGATTTGTTTGTGTGATGCATTTGATGAACTTTTTGACAGAACAGATGCATATGGACACAAATGCCTGGATTTCCAGAACCTTTATAGTAACCAYTTTGACTAGTGTTATTCTTTTACTGCAAAAGCTTCTCCACAACCTATTTCTGTGAGCACAGGTRTAAAGATTTCACTGATGTTGTTCATTGTATCATCACAATTTTTTGCAAATATAGAAAGTATCTTAGCCCACTGAAATCTAAACACTGTTTATGCAAGTTAYTATGGTGACATAATGCTAAAATCCACAAAAATAAAAAATTTTTTTGATCTAAACAGACTGATCTAAATAGATACTATTGCAATATAAGAAAACTGTAAAGCATCCATAACTCCTTMTTTCCTCCTTTTGACAATACAAAAAACTCTGCTATGGTGAGAGGATTTTCACAGAAAAAATGCAGCATTTTTTGATTAGAAAGTATCTTTTTTGTTTAGGCAAAATTCTGCCAACAACAATAATTTTCAAGAGAGTCTTTTTTTTTTGTTTGTTTGAAAACAAGATGGAGAAACAAAATGTAGTTAATGTGTCTTTAATGAAAAGATAGTGTGGATCAAAGTGATGGGACCAGATAACTAACTGAATGTGACACATTCAAGAGTACACTTCAGCCATCAAAAAAAAAAAAGAAATCAGGAAAGTAAGAAAGATTCTTTTCCTGCCCACTGTAGCATGTGAAATAGTCCTCCTGATTTAGGAAGATATAATTTCTTTCACATAAATACATAATTGAAATGGGGAGACTCTTTTTAGAGTGAGGGATTGTAGCAATGKATTTGCTTGTKWATATGAGTTAAGGTATTCTTTGTACCATCAAAAYTCCCTGTGATGTTATCTGAACACCTGCAGTTCTGTTACTCAAGCCTCAGGAATGCATCAAGGCTGCTGAGAGAAAAACAGGGCYAAAAYAAGATTGAGAAGATTGGGAAACTGRCCATCGAGAAWGTAAACTTGAGACAGAAGTGGGCTCGGCATGGGAATGAATTSTGGCCAATTGGGTGCCCTGAGGGGTGWGTGCCAGCCTCATGGACAGGCTGAGGATCCAATCATATAATGTGTGTRTGTGTGTCTATGCTATGCAGAAATCTGTAACTGTCGCTTASTGTAAAMAATAAATGGCTTCTGYGAAATCACATTGATTCGGAGTACAGAGGTCCATATTTTCCTACAAGGGATATGTGCTGACATTATTTCATTTGATTCTTGTCACTGAATAGCTAGCATGGAAAGAGGAAAAGTTATATTTTTAATAGAGAACATAACTTGTTCACAATCTATCTTGAGCCCAAAGTTTAAAGTAATAAAAAAGATTTGAACTATACTCCTTTGTCAGCACCCACAGTCCTACACAACATAAATACTTGATATGGTAGCATAGTTTTTGGTGTTAAACTGCCAGGAAACACAGCGTTGATGGATGARGACCAGCAGAGAGGAGTAACACCTCCAGATGGACAGACCAGGCTTTCATCTGATTCCCAGATATCTCCTTGGGTGTCAGGGGATACACAGCATCTTTCAAAAGTCTTTCAGTCAAAACCTAATAAACACACAGTGAAAATGTATACAGTATAGTCAGAGACAACCCCACAGAATCCGTCAGAGGCACGTAAGCACATTATATCAGCCTTCCATCCCTAAACTCTGGTGAGCAACTGCTAGAAGAAAAAAGACAAACGATTTGTTCTGAAATCTGTGGGTTTGGTTTGGGGTGCGTATATTAATTCTGAAAGCCAACCTCTTGTTTGCTATTGTTTGTGGTCCATRTGTTCACAGTGTTGTGGGGTCCCAGAAGGGTCTGCCAGTCTCAGTGTGGACAGTCTTCAGGAAGTTAAAAAGATCAGTGCATTTGTTCAGATCCACAACAACACAAAGACCATTTTACAACTATCTCGCTACTTTAAAAATCTTTAAGGGAAATTAACATAATTAGCCCCAACTTGATTGCCCTTCTCTACTGCCAAGAATTTGTAAAATAAACACACACACACACAAAATCTGACTGAAATTATTCATCAAATCAATAGACAGAGGAAGTATAATGAAATCCAGTCTTACCAAGAAAAAAACATGAGTGAGCAGTTTTAGACCGGTTAAAAGAAAAGCTTTTTCCTGTCTTATTTCTGTTCATATGAAATTGGTACAATATTCAGAATTATAAATAGAACATGATCTACACCAATAATTTGTTTTTACTTTAAATTGTGGGTTTGTTTTTTTTTTATTTCTCTATAACATATAATTAGGGATTGCTCTAAGGGARCAATTTATCTCACAAACACCTGACATTTCTAACTTTTAATGAGTTATGGTAATCAGTGAACCCCTTAAATGAATAACTGCCTTAAAACCACCTCTCTATTTTAAGGAACAACCTTACAAATGCAGAAACCTCTGCTTCTTGGCAACTATGKTAGCATTTGAAATGTCTGTGTCTCTGGGCACTTTAAACTGTATTTCATTAGTTGTTAAAACAGGGTAAGGTCTTTGCTCTCTGTCAATTGCTGAAAAAATTGTCATGAGACATTGTTCTTCCCCTCTAGTACACCACTTTTTCTTGTTTGCTTGTTTTCTGTYCCTGATTCTGGAATATGTACAAGGGGTTTGTTTTATCAGAGATTAATAATATTATTGTTATATATAATTTTGCTTTTTGATTTTTTTATTTGTAGTTGTTTTTTACATGTATTGAAATTTGATTTTTAATGCCACCTTTAGTCAGTTCATCAGCCAATCTTAACTAGATACAACACTCCTTGACAATAAAACCTAAGGTAAGAATTTTGGAAATACAACTGCTCTGCTAGCATTCAAAAAAGATAGTTTGTTGAATCACAAGTTAGTAATGAGAGCATGCTGAGGAACTGTGGAAACATCTTAAATTCTCATTGCATCCTGATCTTCATAACCTTTCATCCCAGATAAAGGTTGTTCATGATGCTACATCAGTCATGGCATKGTAAATGAGACAGACTTCCAAGGGTGAACAACACTCTGGGCAGTAAAAACTGGATCTGCAACTTTTTTTTTTTTCTTCAGCTCAGTTTCATTAGCTATTACAGAGATCAATCTCCTTTACCTAGTGCATTTCTAATCACATTTGTGCTAGATGAAAATTCATTAGTACCTGTAAATTGCACAGAAAAAGCACTGAGACCTAGCCACTGCTAATCTTATATCAGGTAAATTTAAAAGGAAGTCGTACACATTATTTCTACTATATTTTAGCTTTAGGTAACCCAAGACAGAGAAATCTGGTATAAAGAAATGGTGGTTTCATCTTTGTAAAACTCAGGGGATTGTTCACAGAGACAGGAGCCCATTTGATGAATTTAGCTTTCATTTTGCTAAAGAGTTACTTACTAATAGCTCTCACTTTGAAATATATGAACCATTTATAAAAATGTACAGTGCATATATTTTAGTATGAGAGCATTCTTGAACCATTCCATTTACTGACATCCATGACAATGCATTATATATTCCTGACTTGATGAACACAACTTTTTTAGTAGCTATAGATATAGAAGGAAGAGAAATCCAATTCATTGAGGTAAATGTTTACTTTTGCAGAGACACATTACAGTGRAATTTTTTGTTTCTAATTTAAATAAGTATTCTTAGAAGCATATAAATACTCATAAGCATAAGATATTCTTTATATAAAGAATATCTCATAATCTATTCTGAATTCCAATCAAAAATACCCCAAATTGTATGAGTTCCCACATGTATCACAATATTTGTTCTATATCATACACTTGAATATTTTTTAAAGTACACACTTCTGGATATACATACATATATRTATACTTACATATGCCTGCAGTTATATCTGTACTGGGTCTGGCTGGAATGGAGTTAATTTTTTTCTTAAAAGATCAKTGTCATGACATTTTGCATGAAAGTTTCACTGATCAGAAAATTAATTGTGAGAAATTCCCTAAGTTTATCCTGACTGGTTAAAGCATAATAATTCCTGTCTCTGCTCTTAGGACTGGTGTGGTTTTTATTACACAGGGGATAGTCCCATATCAGAAGAGTCCTTTCAAGTAGGTGATGGTAGTGAGAGATTTGACTATTAGATGTAGACAGGTGGGTTTGTCTCAGAAAAATGGATGGCAATTCGCCTGTTGAGTGCAAATGCAGTGAACTTCACAAGATGCTCAGAAAAGCAGCCAAGGATCCTGCTCTCTGGTCCTTATTGTTAATTATATAGGGGGGCACAGGAAAAACATTCTGGAGGCTAAACTTGGACTCCAGCCTAGGAGATCAATATCCTTGAGCTCTACCATAAGGTTCTGTGAAATAATTCTAGTCACACATGTGAGGCCCAGGAGGCAGAGAGGAGGAATCAAACGTCCCAGTGAATAAATGAGATTGTGCTAGAGAGGTGAGGCATTTAGAATGTTACAAATAACAAAAAAAACTACACAGGAAGAAAAACTTTCCCCTTCATCAAAGTGGAACAAGGCTGCTGGCATTGAAAACTRGAAGATAACAGAGGAATATTTCAAACAAAACCCAGGCAGACAGGTGTTGGGGGATTTCCATGTCTGATACTTGTTAATGTGCAACCAGGACTGCCTGACATTCACCACAGAGTTTTGAAGGAGCCCAAGTGTGAAGCTGTAGAAGCAGAAGCCAAAATGTGTAAGACATCATCACAAACTGCAGCTGTGCCAGAGGACTGGCAGGTCACCAATGTAACTCACAGGTATGGACAGGGCTCTGAGGGGAATCCTAGGAACTAAAGACATATGAACCTGGCTTCTTTCCTGAGTAGCCATCTGGCAGAGTCAGTAACAAAAYTTAAAACCACTGAAATAATGAAAACATGGAAAAACCTAGTCTGATAGGAAAGAATCAGAAAGGATTTTTTCCTGTCAGGAAAGAATCTGAAATAAGAAATCACCCCCAAAATCCCTACTGTTAATTAAGGAGGTTTGGAAGACTAAATGGATAAGAGAGATAGGACAGTGGAAAATTATTTGGAATTTGAAAAATTCTTTGAATAACAATCAATAACAAAAATAAGTTGTAACAGGAAAAAGCTGTTTTTCTTGTTTGAAATGAGGTTAAGGAAGGCAAAGCAAGTTCGCTCTTTGGGTGGAAAAGGATCACCAATAGATTCTCCATAAATCAGTGTGAGGATTAGTTTCGTTCAACATTTTCATCAAGGACTTGGAGTAGAAGTCTGYAGTGAAACTGCCCTGGTCCTGCTGGCCACACTRTTGCTGATCCAGGCCAGGATGCCATGGACATTTTTGGCCCCCTGGGCACAKYTGGCTCAYRTTCAGCTGCTGTTCACCAGCAYCCCCARGTCCTTTTCCACYAGCCATGTTTCCAGCCACTGTCCCCAGCCTGTAGCACTGCCTGGGGTTGYTGTGACCCAARGGCAGGACTCAGCACTTGGCCTTATTCAACTTTGTACCACTGACCTCAGCCTATCAATACAGACTGTCCWGGGCCCTGTGTAGAGAMTTCCTGACCTCCAGCAGATCARCACTCCTACCCAACTTGTCATCTGTTGTCATCTGTGAGCTTACTGAGGRTACACTCAATCACCTCATCCAAAWAACTGATAAAGATATTTAACAGACCTGACCATAGTACTGAGCCCTGGCAAATACCTCTTGTGACTATAAACCAAGTGGATTTAATTCCATTCACCACCACTCCCTTGAGAGACCATGCAGACAGTTTTTATGCAGTGAACAGTCACCTGCTCAAACAATGAGCTACCAATTTCTCCAGGAGAAGGTGTCAAAGGCTTTACTRAAGTCTAGATAGATARTATTCATAAYCTTTCCCTGATCCACTAAATGYGTTATAGACACATAGATGGAGATCAGGCTGGTCAAGCAGGATCTGCCTTTCATAAACCCATTCTGGCTGTGCCTGATCCTCTCACTATTATTTATATGCCACATGATGGCCCTGAAAATGATCTGCTCCTGCAGAATATCTTGGAGTGTATACATTTTGGCTACTGTGCAGCTGTGTTTTCTCTATGTGTCAAAGAAGACAGACTTACAAATGGCACAACAAAGGACAACTGCAACAATTACAGAGCTGGAACAGAAGCAACTCTGCCTTTTAAAATACCTTTTTTCAGTTTAAAGAATAAGAGTGAATGTATCCTAGGTAGATACATCCCTAGAAGGCTGATTCCTTAGTCATTTGATGAAGAGAAGTGTTTAAGTCAAAGGCATTTTTAGGACATTTAATATTGCAAAGAAATTTTAGGATGTCTTGATTGRGAATTTAAATTTTATTCAGGACCAWGTCTTTGATGYCAGAAACCAGAAACCTGAGTATTATCTCCAGCAAAACAGAGTTAATTTTCAGATTCAGAAATCAAGGGCTTGAATTACTTGCCTAAACAAGAGCTAAGTAAGGTCCTTGCACCACTAAAACTTTTAGAGTGTCTGATACATCTGCACAGGGACTGTGCATGTAACATCACATCCTCTGGAGCAGCAGATGGGGGCCAAAACAGAAAAATCAGTGCATTTTATAGTTATATACAGGAAATTAAACTGCACGCACTATGTCCTATCTGTAATTTAAAAAAAAAAAACAAAAAAACACACAAAGAAAAACAAACACACAAACAAACAAACAAAAAAAAAACCCCAAACCAAACAAACAAAAATGAAAACCACCCAGACAGAGGTAAAAACACCTGAAAAATACAGGATTAAATAATATTAGAAGGCTAAATCTTATGTCTGTGGTTTCACTCATGTAATAGCAAATAGCAGCTTTCTCAGTTCTTTGTGATGTGGAAATGATGATGGATTTGGGTTGAAACAGATAAATGCAAGTTGWACTCAGCCCATATATATAGATTATTATCTACAGGTTCTCTTACAGTATCTAAACTTTAGATAATATCCACTTTTGCCCTTGGAATTTCTTGCTAGCTGCAGGTCTAAGGCTTTATATAATGARTTATAATTTAGCTGACAATTAGCTGATAAATAAAAATAGGTAATATCTTAAGCAGTATCAAGCTTACTTTAAATGTGTAGTTCACCAATTTCTGCTGAAGAAATTTGAATGTAATATCTCAGTTTATTCCAGTAATGTGGCTTTTAGTCACTATGATTTCTCTTTAAAATGTCACTTTGTCTCCCTTAAAAAATAAAACAACTGCATGTGCATTAAAATAGAATTAAAAATTATTATAGTAATAAAAGTAAGGGATGGCTAGATAAAAGCATCTCTTGACTATCAAATAGTTGAGTCCTCACTGGAGTTTCTGTTATTCAACATTGTTCCACAGTTTTTTTCTTAAATGTTTGCAAAATGCATCTCCATAATTCAGGCTGRGAATTCATCTCCTCTCTAGGCAACTGAGGGGAAGGGAAAAAGAGAAAGGAAAGAAAATAAAAAGGCAAGACTTTGGGACAATGCCTGAGCCTTTGTAAAATGCTGTTGATTGTGTTGATTATGTTTTCTTTCTAAAAAAATGCACACAAGAAAAGAAAGGTGGAAACCTTCATCACTTATTGAATGCAATGGGTTTTGATATTACTTGTGCTGAATGTTTTGATTATTATTTCCAATTTTCAGTTGGACCACTCTTTGTTAAAGTAAAATAAAACAAATTGTCAACACTGAGAAAAAATCATGTTGACATGAAATGTTKTTACTATGATTTTGATCTTTAATTTAATGGAATATTAAACTTTATTTCAAGTTTAGAATGAAACCACATATTGATATACTTCAGTAACAAAATTCATGTAACTCTTCTCCAATTCAAACAGCACAGTTGAGTRGATTTAAATAAGGATGKGAGGAAAGGTRAAGTTATTAAAACATTGATGAGAAAAAAAATCCCCCCAAAATATTTATCAAATCAGTGATAGTAAGAATACTTTTAATAGTTCTCATGCAATTCATAAATTATATTTACTGGTTTGATGATAAGAGGTCTCATAACTTTAGATGGTTTTTTGATAWTGTTTGGATAGCTGTATTCTATGTATATTTTAAACTTCATGCCAGTGGACTGTGACTGACTTCATTTGGGGGACTAAAAGATCTGACCAAGAATTTAGATAGCAAGCAGGGTTCACYTATCAGTTTGGGATATCAGTTACATACAAGTAATAAAATTTATTTTTGCATGAATATTTAGTAGTCTTCTGTAATTTTTCTGAATTATAATGGCTATTATTGCATAAGAATAAGAAAATGTTTGTCAAATGAAACTATAATATATTTAATAATAAATCCAACCATTTTGATTGCTCATTTCCCAATTATATTATTCTGTTCACGATCAAAAAAATACTATTAAAGATGGGAAATTGCTTTTTTTTTTTTTTTTAATTGATACATCTCTACTTATTCAGGCAGAGAAAGAGATTAATAGAGTTTGTATGGATGTATACTGGTCTTATGCATAGTTTGTCTGAAGGAAATTTAAAAAATTTTACTTGTTTAGAAATGTATAATGTGACAAACTAAGAGGTAACCTTTAAATGAACATGGAGAATGAATTAATGAATTAATGAATGAAAGAATGAATGAATGTACTTCTGAGTACAAATTACTTTGTAATTGGTGGATTACACTTGTCTTCCACTAAAGGTTTTGATACTGGCTGCAGTAGAAAAGTACAGTGGTTCCCATGTTACTGCAACCAATAGCATTAAACCTGAGTATTGTAATTCCTGGAGAAGAGGTAAAAGAGGTTCTTAGATTAATAGAGACAAATTTTGATCTCAAATGGGAAAAAMCACCCAAAAAATTTGCACAAAACTTAATGTGTTCCTAACAGATATTTCTATCACATATTTAATCTTTCTCTGCTTTTTCAGSCTTATTCAATTTTGAAACCAGTTGTAATCAGTTCTAGAACTAGGCTAGAAGGTACATGGCCAACATTTCCATCTTTATATTAAAAGTATCATATAAAATATGAGTGACCTGTAGTTTATYAGTTTGAACTACAGTTAAACTGAAGAAAAACYGAAAAAGGACTATTAATGTTTTGCTGCTCTGGGAAGATGTACTGATACAAGGAATGCTCAATCATTTTCAAGTTTCTCTTTTCTCTTCTTTTTAATGCTTGTTTTCTACAAATAATTGTTGATAATTTCTGTAAACAAAGAGGAATGAGAAATTCCAGATGCTTTACAGAACTGTTTTTAGGGGAAAAGGATAGTTTTTCAGTTTTGTTCTTTCTTAGACTTTTGGGACTATGATTCTTGAGTTTTATTRCTTTTCACTTTACAAGTGTGTCTTTTGTGTTAACAATAGATGTATTGCAGTTTCTGCAAAGGATTAATGGGAAAAATAATTRTTTTAACCTATTCTGTAACTACTTTGGGGTTTTTTAAATGAACTTTTCAAGGGGCACACMATTTTTWGAAGGAAGATTTTTGCCCYCTAAGAAACTTGTTAGTGTGTGARCTTCTGTATTAAAAGTCATTTTTGAAAAAGTAAATTATGGACTCTCCTTAAGACTGTATGGCATTTAATATAAAGTCAAATATGATGGTTACTAATTAGTTGAAGTTCTGTATATGGGTGACTGTTTCTCACTTTAGAATATTCTAGAGTGAATCAGGCATAAATAAAGGGGAGATGTAAAGCAAAGCAAYAAGAAATTACAACATAGATCATACACTATATAGTTGGTTATTTGTTAACTGGGACAAAATATGCAGCTCCACACAAGGCAAAAGGCCACATTTAAATGGCAAAAGGATATCTTACCTAACCTAATAATAATACTAAAGGCCATTTAAAGTGATTGCACAGGTCTGATTCACTTTCCCATTGAATAATGTATTGGAACAGCTTTGCARTATTTTAATTAATTGATGAGTATGTGGTTTCCTTATCCATATTTTAGCATTAGATGACCAATCRTTGTCTTCCAGTCAATTATTCAATTTATCTTTCCATAATTTTTCTTTCTCAGTGTTAGCAATTTCCCACTGTAAGATGTGACTCAGTGTAAAGAATTTTAAAACATTTGTAATATTTGTATATCAGCCATTACTCTGGTGAAAATACCCAGTAAATAATTCACTAGTTTATGTAAAAATCAAGTGATATTTGAAATGAAGGAAAAAAGAATGATACAGGGATAAAGTTTCATTAATTTTTAATACTTACTTTGGGGKTTTTTGCTTATAACTGGAATCAGTCAAACATCGTGACATAGGGATTATTTAGAAAAGCTATATCTCTGTGATAGACTGAACAGTAGTTTGCTCTAACTTTGCTCAATAAATTCTGGATTTCAGGAGYCTTTTACTAAGTCTTTCTTTTAGACGAAGCCACACAAATATTGCTAAAAGGATTTTGAAAACGGTTTATTGTGGTTGTTTGACAAGATACAATGGTCTTAAATGACAAAGCTATATAGTTATATTTGTCTGAAAAGGCTGAAGAGATATTTGCCTTTACAGTGCAGGCAAACACACAACTTGATGCAGTGATTCAACACTGTACAGGCAGGTGTTTAAAACATGGACAGTACGTGAGAACTGRTTTATGATGTATTAAAAATAGAACACAAAATATCACAGATTTTTTTATTTTTATAAAAAAAAMCACCCACATGGTAGATCATAACCATTTTTTCCACAAAGGAAGAAAAAACCATCACATTATTTAAAGAAGAAAACAATCTATTTTATTTAGGCATCAACTCTTTTCTCTCATCTCAGATGGGTACTCAACAATAAATTTCAATTCTATTTCTTACCCTGATAGTCTCACCTTTCTGAAACATAGATAACAGATGTCCTCCTCCCAGCTAGGTCAGATAATTGCTATTCTTTCAGACAGTGGCTTTGTTATGTAGGAAAGGTTACAACCATGCTGTACCAGACACTAGAACTTTCAATCACTTTTTCCTGGTTTTCCTAAATACTTCTAACTCCCCTCAGAATGTCAGTGTTTTGGAGTGTTTCCTCCCACTCTGATAATAGATTCTGTAGAGGGCAACTGCCACATGAAATCAGCAGCAACGAATTTACTTCATGTTAATGTTCATGTAATGTTCTCCATTATTTTTTCAGTAGTTTATTAATTAAAAATGTCTCCTGAATCAGTATGGGCAAAAAATATATTTTTCCTGGGCAAACAAATTGCAAACTACTRCCTATAAATAATCCTATTTCTCAAAAATTATGTTTTCTGGTTATAGACAAAAAAAAACTTTATCAGCCAAGCAGACAGTAGAAGTGGTGTTGAAGTAATTGTCAGAGTAAATCCATTGCCATCCGTCTTTATTACACTAACATATAGAACTAGCTGGTGATGTGCCAGTTTCTTTCTGAGGTTGTTCCAGCTTTCTTCCTTGTTCAAATGATCCACAAATCTTGTTCTGAATGAAAGTACTTAATATTTACTTACATATGATTGATATTGCTGGACAAACACGCCTTGCTACTCGTAGCTGAAATATTTTTCTACATTACTTGGGCACAGAGGAATAAAACATTTTTCCATACCTTGCCAGGTAGAGGTGACACATATGCTTCAGCTGTTACTGTCTTGATGATTCACKTTATTCCAAAGGTTAATACAGTTTCTGAATGTCATTGACTCTATAGCATGCATGAATTTATGATAAAATTGCAGGTCGATATATTATGCCTTTCCATTTTTCAGTTTATGAAGAATTTAGTGATAACACAGATGAACTACTTAGAGTAAGAATTAATAGAAGGTATTATATTATACAAATTAATGGAAAAATTTTCCTGAACCTCRTTTTCATTGAAAAAAATATTTCTCAAATATCATGAAAGTGTAAGCTATTAACATAGGACAACTCTATGAAGACCCTGCCCTGAAGTGACTCTCATAAAACAAATCCCAAAGAAAACCCCCTAAACTTCACAAGCTCTCTTACAATTAGCTGAGTGACAGACTCGCACATTTTCCCCCTTTTCTGACTACTAAATTCATAGTATTCCTCCATAATTACTTATGCCAGCTTCTTTTTTCCCCCTACATTTCTGTTAGTAAAAGAAACAGTGAAAACCAAACCTACACATCTCCTGCCTTTCTTTCCTCTGAGCTTAACTCACTTGTGTTATTCTTAGTACTCGGTCCAAGCAATAGTAAATAAATGGCAAAAGGAAGATTATTACATTATTATTCCAGGTGTTCTTATTTAAAWTTTTTCTGCTTCCCATCTTCTTCAWTTATTCRATTGTTCCAAGAATGTRTAGMATCCTGTTACATGTTCAAAATGCAATTAAAACAAATTKAAAATTGGAGGAAATATAACCAAAAATGCAGGAAAAAACTGTATGTCTTCAGGGTAAGAATCAATGTATATGGTAGTATGACACCAAATGCAAAAGCTCTTTATGGGATGAGGACTTAGGACATTATCGTTACTCAAGCAATTAAGATTTTGAGGAAAGAACTAAGTATCTACTTGATACTATTCTGAGCACTGCCAAATTTGAATAATCCCTTTGCTCTTGACCATAAATGCAATTTTTASTGTTTCTTGTGTTGTGACATATCTGTTCTACTGAATTATTACACTCCTTCCTTATGATGATAATAAGCTAACAGGAATTCTGTCTATGGCTAGACTCTAAAATGCATGTCTCAATATAGAGAAAAATATATCTTAGCCATTTCTAATAATACAGAGCTTTGCAATAAAGATATTCATGTGGACAATTAATTTGTTTTAGGAATGGAGCAGAATACGAGATTTCTGTGTTTAGTAAATTGGCACACAAAGGYGATCATAGCAGTCTACAGAACCATTGCAATCTCCTGCACACAGATGACTTAAAAAAGATCACCTTGGCTGAGTTTATTATATGAAGTGATCAACTGAAGAAAGAAACTGTCAAGAATTCTACTACTCTTCTTCAATCAGTAAGAATGGTTGMTTTATATTAGCATGATTTTGCAAATAATCCTGTTCGATTTCTTTTTTGGTTTGCTGTTATATCATGATGGGAGCTGATTATTACAGTAAGTAGTAATTTTGCTTCCCATCATGATTTAGCATTAATCTTATGATTACATACTTGGTTTCAATTATTAACCACAAAGGAAACCAACAATATATTATTTATGGTAATGGACATCAATTTGGATTTCAGGTGTGTTTTGCTTTTGACAACTTTACTGCGATGGAAATTAAAAATATATCCCCTTTGGCCAAGTATTCAAATTCATGGAATGACTAAATATGTTCTAAAAAATTGAATGCCAGCTACTACAATTGAACAAAAATACCAGGAAAACCATTATTATTACTTTTCATTACTATAGTGGGAGTGCCATTGGCAAATAAGATGAGTAAAGTCTCATTTTGAAACTTTTAATGTATGTAAACAAGAATATACCCAATCATGTTGGCTAGCYGTTAAATACTCTTACTGATTTTTACTTGTCTGAGTAAGACAAAAATAAATTCCAGAACAATGAAATATAAATATTTAGAATAATCATTTTCAGTGACAAGTCTACTAGACATTCGTGAGTGGAATAMAAAAGACACTCAGCAAGACTAAAAWGTAAGTCAGTTTAAGAAACATGAGAAAATGTGAGGGTTTGTGGGATCATTTTGCTCATACTTCTCTTATCCCAGTTCACAGAACAATATGAAAATTTGCATCACAGAGTGAATGAAGGAACTTGAACACAGTAATGAATATGCTAACTGTATTGTATCATTATAGGTGTAGGAAGGTTATGCCCATTTGAAACMTACTGAATAAAACATTGTACAGAAGTTACTAATCAAAATATTCTAATACTATTATACACCTTCTATTTTTAGTTTGTTTAAGTGCAGATGGATCATGTATGCTCTGATTATACTTGGTGATAGCTGCACAATTTCAGTGTGACCCTGACCTTGTTGTACACACAAGTTATCCACAACCAAATTTACTCTGGATGAAAGATGGGTGATGTAGGGAGATAAACATTACTTGAGACTTGATCTTTTCTGCTAAAAAATGTGACAGAGGAACTGTTAAAAAAAATTTAAAAAAAATTAAAAATCCAACATAACAAAATTCAACAAAGGAAGAATTTTAAAGTAAATGAGATTTAAGTGATACAAGTGAAACTTAACTCCAGAGAGGGAAAACTTATCTATAACAAGGTACCCCCATGAAGTCCAGGCAAACACACATCCTAGGACCCTAGACACCCATTATCTGGATTGCCACTGGAGCCAGAACTGGTGATCTTTGTTTTTCCCTTTCTTTCTCTCTTTCCCTCTCTAGCTTCCTTCTCTGTCTTATATTTCACCCTGCCCATTGTTTAAAACCCRCTACCATCAGATGTTTATGCTAGAAGACAAGAGACTAATACTGATTTCCATGCAATAATAAAAATCTTTACGCTTCTTTTGTAGACCCTTTGACTTTTTCATTCTTTTTCAAACACAAGCACCTGTGAATCTTGAGTGCTCCCTTCTTGAGTGCAGACTGTATTAATAGGAGCTTTGGAGCATTATTGCATCTCTCCTACCACTTCTGTAACACATGGCTTAAAGTTTCTTTCTCTCTTTCAAAACTGATTTGTACGTTTTCATTTTGACTATGTCAATCACTGCCCTTCATTATCCTGATAGTGCAAAAGTGAACACAGTTGCCTTGTTCAGATTTCATTATTGTTGTTAGAGTTTAAATATCACTTCATAAAAACGTCATTAAATGCTTTGAAAACAACAAAAAATAACCTCAACCCAAAATASAGTATCACCTCAAAGAATTGAGTGGAAGAGCAAGCCAGTTTTCCATCTTATATAGTGTCAGCAGGTTATGATGGCTAACAGCCTCACTCATGAGGGTTCAGCAATATGGATGTGAAAAGAGGGAATTGGAGAATAACAACATTTAAGAAGATGGTAATGCAGACAACTAGGGAAAGCAATCAAATACCACCTCACCGCTTTTATTTATTAGTTAACCAGTGACAGAGAAAGGCAAAAGACAACCTTATTGGAGGGAGGAAAACMAAGAACAAGTGGCTAGTTTTACAGGAATAAAAAGACAAGAAAAACACTTTTTAATCACTGAAATAATTTATTCTTGTACTTGCAGGTGTTGAAAAAGTTGCATAATTGTTTGAAGTACACATATCAAATTATACTTTTAAGTTATTTCAAAGAACAACTGCAATGTACATTTTCACCAATTTTACTCAGTACTGTGCAGTGTGTAAGCCACTTGTTTCCATTTAAAAGAGAACAAGAACCTTTTCTCCCTTGTTTAAGAAGATAAGAAAGGATAAGAACAATATTATTCTTTGGGAAAAACACAAAGTTTTCATTCCTCTGTCCCTTCCACCCCCAACAGAAAGTAGAAGGACTCTGTACTGAACAGTGGAGGGCAAGATCATAGCTCTTAGCAAAGTCASAGGCTCATTATTGCTTTGCATTTATGCCCCAGTACCATCTAATTAGCTTGCTTAGTGATTTACTGACCTAGCTTCATTTGGCATTTTGCATCACAGAGAAACAGAGGCCCCAGTGCTATTCTGCAACTGGCRACAGCAGTCTGCCATCTCCACAGGCTTTATTACACAGTAAGGAAGAACCTTCCGTGCATCAGATGGTATTATTAGAGAGGGCTGGTTATTTGCAAGCCATCTCCTTTGTGATAGATATTATCACCTCTGAGGGAAAAAGAAAAAAAAAAAAAAGAAGAAGAAAAGAAGAAAGAAAGAAAGAAAGAAAGAATTAAAAAACTAAATCAGCCAGTATTCCAGGTGGGGAAGCTTAGCTAATACACTGTCCATACACTCTTCTGATTTATAAGTTACAGCCCAGGTTACTTTGTCCATTTGCCTAAATGATGAAATCATAACAGTGAARTAATAACAGTAAGCTATAAATCCATTGAAGATTCCACATGAAAAAGAGCAGTGTAAGGAAATATGTAAGAAGGATATAAACTATAAAGTAATCAGCAACCCCACTTTGTGTTTCTCTCATTTGCATCACCTGTGGTCTCTTCCTAGCAAAACTGATCATCACAGAATCWCAGAATCAGTTGGGTTGGAAGGATCAAGGTTGGACCTTGATGAGAATCTAGTTCCAACCAGATGGCTTGTAAGGGGCACCTTCAACTAGACCAGATTGTGCAGACCCCCATCCAATCTGCTCTTAAACATTTCCAGGGATGGGGAACCCAGCACTTCTCTGGGTAACCTGTTGCTGTCTCTCACCATCCCCACAGCAAAAAAATTTTCCTAATAATCTAAACCAAACATATTCAGTTTGAACCYATTCCCCTTGTCCTGTCATTACATGGTCTTGCAAACAGTCTTTCCTCTTCCTCTTAGTTCCCTTCAGGTACTGGAAGACTGYAATTAGATCACCCTTTACAGTCCTACAATCCCAACTCTCTCAGCCTTTCCTAACAAGAGAGGTGCTCYATCCATCTTTCTGCACACAAAAACATTGTCTTTCATTTTGCCTAGACTAAATACATATTGCTCACCCTGTGAAAATATCCAAAAATACCCTACCACTCCCTCTGCCACCCTACTCCAACCAGGAATTGACCCCTCCCACTGTCCCTAGAAAATTATGACATGTGATGCAGAATAACATCTGTGTCCTGGCCATGCCCCACCTGGCTACTACAAAAATTAACTCTGGATCTAGGACACGTCTTAATCCAAAGTTCCAGGTAAAGTGTTCTGAACGTGGTACTTCTCTGTAACAGGCCTTAAAACCAAAAAAAAAAAAAAAAAAAATAAAAAAAAAAAAAAAAAAAAGAGAGAAAGGAAGCTGGGTCACAATGGGATAGTTATGAAGAGTGTGATAAGCAAAGATGACAGACCGCTGGAAGTAAAATTTTGACCTTATTGAAGTCAGTGAAAAAGCTCTCATTAACTTCTGCAGACTGAGGATTTCCCTCCAGGTGTTTAGCCACTGCCGTGTTCTGTACTCATCATCATATCAGTGTAATCATTTMCAAAACAAGTCTTTTACAAGCTATATGGATTCGGGTTACAGGATCTGTAGAATTTAAGGGATTTTCTTTTAATTAAGTAAACTGTATAAGAACCATAAACTGTATAAGAAAAATGCAACAACRTGTTTGTTTAAATTTTTTGAGACCTATAATAACAGAGAAAATAAATATGCACTGAAGGAAAGAGAAAATTTATTGTTATCCTGTATTATTTCCTGAAAGAAAAAAAAAACCAAACCTGTTTCCCTCTTCTCTTACATGGTGATAATTCTCCATCCATTCCCTTTTCACTGATGTTGGTATCAGAAATCCTGATCTCCAGATAGTCCTAACTAGAAGCCCCATCCAAACAATTGTAAGACCTCAATTGCACCACATGGTCCCAGATTTCTCTATTCGGGAGTGTAATAGAAAGGAAAAATCCTGGCCTTCCTTGCATGTGGGGTYATGTCCCATTTGAGTACAYGTACACGCCTTCTTCCCATTGAAAAAATGTCTGCCTTGTAATTCAGTGTTGGCCAATGTCAGCTTAATAGAGGGTCATCAAATAGCTCAGAGATGCTCTATTCAACCAAGGCACAGTCTTTTTCATTTTGTTACACAGAAAATAAACTCTTTATATGAACTGCCATGCTGGTAAATCATAATCTTAGAAATTTTTATTCTTAAACCGTTCTTCTAAGGAAATTAGTGGAATTTCTCTTTCTGTATCCTCTCACTTGCAAAACATTTATTATTATAGGGCAGTTCCAAGCAAATTTCATGAAGGAATAGAGATCTAAAAGAGATCATGTTTCAATCAATTTTTGAGAAAAAATTAGGAGATGGGTAAAGATAGAGAATCTATTAATGTCTTCCCTGAGGGACAACTGGGAACTGACCAGCTGCGCTCTTTGCTATCCAGACATGACAGCTGTAGCTCTTAACCAGATGTGAATGTGYTTTCATTTGCCCAATTAGCAGCAGACACAAAAAGAAACTCAGGATACAATTTGAAGGCTTGTGAGACCTCATGTGAAAAGAGATTGGACTATTGTAATGCATGCCAGAGACACAAAATGGACAGGAAAGCATTTTGGGTTTGGTGCAACTAAGGAAGCCAGAGAGACCACAATAAGTTTTCTTTCAAATKAACTAACAAGGAGTATGTCAGTAGTGGAGTAAAAATCTTTACAGAGACAGGAAGGATCTGTCCAGAGAACACAGATCCTCAAGGAAAAAGGTTTAGTTGGTCATTATGAGAAAACCGCTTTGAATGATAGTAGCTACCAGAGCTTGCTTGTTTAGATACTGTACAAGGCAAACAAAAACCAGACTGTACATAGCAAACAGCTTGAAATGGAATATTAGCAGAATATTTGCGAATTCTTCCTACATCTGTTTTCTGGAAAATGTTATTGATAGATTTACAAGTGATTATCTCAAGTGATAATTTGTCTCAAGTACATGATTGACAAYGGACCACTTAGCCCTCATCGCAGGACAGGGAGAGAGGTTCAGCRTTTGTGCATCTTCATTCCATGGAATTTTCAAGCAACAATTCATTTTAGTGTGATCAGTAATCTCATTTATTACCTGATAGTTCACTTTATCAGTGGGATTCTAATGAGAAATCCGTTGCTGATGCTTTAGAGTGACTTTAATAGGTTACAAACTAATGTGAAGATGACAGGGTACAAATGAAGACACAAGAAAAGTGAGGGCAATGTTTACAAATAGTTGTAGTGAGGCAAAATGAATCTTTAATGATCAATTTCTAATGGAAGTGCTAAATGGCTGTTAAATAGGACTGAAACGTTCAAGTAACTTTGTCTGTAGACTAATAAAATGCAGTTTTTAGAAAATCGCATTGATTTTATGATGAAAAAACCACTTAGTGTGTTAGATAATTTATATGAAAGTAAAACCATGCTTAAATTGGAAATCTATTACATGCTGGTCGTAACAAATCCAGGTCTTTTTGATTACCACTGTTACTGTTTATGCTAGCTAAAACTGATTTCAGAAATACATTGTATACATGTATTTKTTAATTCTCCTATCTACAGAAGGAGCTATGCCTGCTGAAACTGTTAACTTATGAAAATATTTAACAACGTKTCTATTTCATCAAACAATAGTTTTCAGACTTCATAAAAAGTGAGCCTCTATCTTTGTCCTTTTTCAATAAAAGGTTTAGTGGAAACATATGCAAATCAAAATGTGGCAGCTATCTCCTTTGTACCACAGAGCATATTAAGGCATTTTCACATTGTTCAAAAGATGTGCAGAAGACATATATTTTTYCTAGAACAGACTATTTAACTCTTAGGGATTACCTCCCATGAGGATTTTCTATGAGCTTTTTAAGTCAGACTGACAACATTTTATGCACAKCTAAATCTTTTAATTACCAGATGTCATTTTATTCAACATAATGGTAAATTTAAATCAGGTAGTTTACAATCTAATGCAAAGGTAAGGGTTATTTCAAAATATATAACAAAATCTAGCTTAAAGGAGAATGGTCATGTTATTTTCAAGGCAACTTGCAGAGCACAGTTTGGAAAAAAATTTAGCAATACATTTACTCTTAAAACAATTTTAAACAGAAGACACAAAAGGGCAAAGAATGTACAAATATGCAGAGAAATGAATACAAACATAAAGTAAAATATTTAGGATAGTATACTGATTCTTGTAGAAATTTATTTCCATGAATAAATTAAAGGGAATGCTTAAGTAATCTTCATGTCTCTCTTATGTGTATACAAGAATGTAAACAAATCTAAAACATGTAGGAGGCACTTTGAACTAAACTGAAGCACAGTGGGAAATTAAACTGAGGATGTTTAAAGCAGATGAGAATAAAACAGAAGAGGGTAATGTAGCTTTCTAAGAAAAAAGAATTACAGGAAAATAAACAAACATCAAGTCTCAAAGTATGATAACTAAGGGTATGATCTTTTAGAGTTCATCATATTATATTTCAAAACTCAGGCCATCAGAAGTACAGTTCTTCATAGCAAATATAGCTTGACCCCTCTCTAATATACTAAGAAAGGAGCAATCCCTTTATCAGGTTGAGGGTCTGGTGGGAGGATAAGGTYCTCTTTTAGATATTGCCCCTGCAAAGAGCCAGAGTTGTCTGAAGGGATATGAATGTCCCAGATTCAAACTGAATWTCAGCCTTTATAAACATCTTCCCTAGCTCTCTTCTCAAATGCAAATGTTGGAATTTTGTCCAGAATGGCCTGAAATCCTTCAGAGGATTTCAATGGCCTGATCCTTCAGATCAAGAAGCAAGAAAGATGTTATGCTCACTAGTGTGTTTCCCTCTTGGGGTTAAAGTAACAAAAGGAGTTTTAAAGGCTATGTTCCTGCTGGAAAATAAATGACAGATTATTCCCTGTCTCTGTTAGGAGTACTTCATGCAGATGCTTCTAAGAAAAGCCAGAGTCCAAGGGGCTGTTCTTAAGGACAAAGCGTAATCAAAGCCAGTGCCATTTTTCTCCTAGGCTACAGATCAGTTTCTCCTTCTTATTTAGCAGCTAGAGGCATTTCATATTAGAAGCATGACTGGATCAATAGYCTTGTGCACTGCACTATACATTGTTGCCTGGAATCACCATATGCATGCTAACTAATCCATAAATGCAGATGTACCAGAAGAAAGCAAAAGAATTCATCTTACTCTAAAAATCCAATAAAGAAGCCAACTTTGAGCTTGATCACAAGCTTATGGAAGAGAAAGGTAAAACTTTTCTACTGTGTATAGAGTAAAATGTATAAGGTGGAGAAATTCCTTGTTATCTAAAGAACAGGATCGTTATGCAGCAACATGAGTATAAGCATCAGCTGCAGGCTTTTTAAAGTAAACCCAGAAAGGAACATACTTGAGGACTAACACAGAAATAAGTGAGTGCAAACTGAAAAGGTAGCTCAAGCAAAGCCTAGATGTCACATTTGTGTGACTGAACCCTCAGGGCAGCTGGGCAATCAAGATATTTGCTCAAAATGGCTCCTTCCTGGAAACATCCACTGTCCTGCCTGACACTCAGGCAAGATTTTACCTACCAAGTCTATCAATATCTTATGAGTCGACCCAGAGTTTATCACTGAGAAGATCCTTGTTACACAAACAAAATGACACAGTTAAGAGTGCAGGGAATTCAAGGAGGCTGCCTACAAAAAAAGATGGACAAAATAGTAAATAACACACCCTGCAATAAGTATTTGTTTTTCATTTAAAGTCTGAAGTGCAAAGAAAGAAAGAAAGAAAGAAAGAAAGAAAGAAAGAAAGAAAGAAAGAAAGCAATCCAGCATTCATTAGAGAAAGCATAGTGAGTTTAATATATGTTGTTTCATATACAGAAAGCCAGCTTATTAAATCTGTGGCTATAGAAATAGTCTATAAGAAAAATGTGTTTATACTCAAATATGTATATTTTAWTTCAAAGACCATTAAAAAGTTAGCAGCATAGGGAATGAAACCTTGTCTAATTCCCTTAATTCAAAGACTGCATTCCAGTGATGTTCTCAGGATGTCTCCAGATGGGTACTTTGGCATAAATACAAGTTCTGCAACAGGGGACCAAAATCTTGGTATAAACTTAAATTATTATCATATTGGTAATATACAGTCATATAAAACAATGGGACATTCTAATTATGAAGTTATTCTAATTTGTGCATGGGAAACATCTATTTTTCAGTCATGTTATTCTATTAAAATTAAGCTGTCTGATGTATAACTAAGCTGGTCTGTTGACCTCTGTCTGGCTCATTTCTCATTTGTGACTCTTCTAACATGTCCCAGTTACTTAACCGTAACTAAAGTCAATCTGTTCTTATATTTCCTATCATTTTTATTATACTTTGCTATGCTTCTCTCTGTGTTGATGTAAAGTTATTTTTAAGGTTACCTTACACTAGGTAATATGCTGAGACCTACCAGATGAGCTGTAGCTATATGATACATCTTTAGGGTATTGGGGACTGTGGTCCATCTAATGATAGCAGCTAAACACAATAATCAAGAGGAAAAGTGTATTCCTTCATGTTCTGAAACTTTACCACCCCTGATTGTCACATGAAAGGGAGGTTTCCTTGAACCCTTTTTGTTTGATCAATCTGTCAACACCCCAGGAAAGCTGACACCCTTATGCCCAACCAGTCTGTCACCATCCCATTATTGGGACTCCACGGATCAGTCTGCTGTACTGGAGTGCAGTTCAACTAACTTGTTCTGGGACATGTGCCAACACCATATCGGAGTCAAATCCTTTAAAGAGAGGCCCCCTCCTGGATCTCTTCAGTTTTAGGTGAGCATGTCATGTGCTGCTGCTGAGTGCTGTCACCTTTGAAACACTCAGAATAAACAACAAAGAGAATTACATGCTTTAATAATAAACGCACTAATAATAGARAATTGTGACAGGTTAAGGTTCAAAGACTGCCAATCATTAAATCTGGCTGTGAAAATATAATTGAAATAATATACAGACAAGCTCTAATCACCAATGAAATCTAGCTCAAGACAATCATTCAGCACACATAGAGTATGATTTTTAATTAATAGGTATCACTATGGGGGAGAAGACAAGTTCAGTCCATTCACCTGATRTCTTAAGTTTTTATATTTTTCAGATCCTGTACTGCAATAGTATATAACTCTGAACTCCACTGACTGCTCAAGGTGTATCTACTGAAGGTCTTTAATGAATACCCACTTTATCCTCTATCCACTCTGTACAGCCATTTTACATAGTTGTTCCAAGGCATCAAACCAATCCCAGAAGTTACAACGGAGTCTCCCCCAACTTTTCCCCATCCCTAACTCATTCTTGTGTTATTTCTTTACATTCAAGTGGAGCTTGAGTGACTGYAGTCATACATACTTTTGTTACTGATTGGTGTAAAATTCTCTTGCTCCTCTCTTAAAGATACAGTTGATAAAATATATAGCTCTTGCTCAGTAGGAGGTGGTTGTACCTTGGAGAATGGTAACTTTGGAYTGGAGTTGTTAATACCATAATCAAACTATAGTGAACCAAATTCATCAACAATTGCTGGCTTGGCAGCAAGACATTTTCTCCTGTCTCCCTTGGCTGGCAGCTGCTGTGAGGTTTATCAGCTACCATTGAGTTCCCATCCTTGCAAAGATTTCARCATAGCCTGGACACAGTATGTTCACTTTGCTCTACCCTCCGTTTAGCCCCACTTACACGTACTTAAGATTGCAGTCTGTGTGTGGAGAATCATCATGCAATAGATTCTGTGTATTCCAACCGTGTTCCATCCAGAAAGCAGCAACTGTATTTCATCCTGTATTTTCTGTATTCTTATAATCTCTGTTATAATGTGAATAAAAATTCCAATTTTCTCTAATTTTACTGCCAGTCATCTTCCCACACTGTTTCAGTCCTSCAGCAAAAGATGTACCAAGGATGCTGAAAGATACCTCATTCCCTGGCATTTGGCTGAAGACATCTGAAAAATGCATGCTGGGATCAAATATTCACAAGCAACCATAAAGAAGAAAACAGTCAAATGAAACCTTGAAGTAATAAGAATGGTTGCAAAGTTGGCAGGACAAATATTTCTCTAGTGAACAAGGAGCTACAAGGCCACTGTCCAGAGTTAGGATCCTTAAACCAAATMTCTTTTCAAGTAAAGATGTAGCACATATTTTTTACAAAAAGCACTCCAGCACATTGCCAGGCAAAAGAAATMAGCCTCTTCAAAATTTTGGCAAGAGAAGTTTCCTTTAGCTATTACTTTGTTAGCCAAGAGGGGAGACAAATACTGAGATTCCTCTTCTAACGACTTATGATCTGAGGGAAATTTCATCACCTCCCTTTTCCTCCCCCCAGTCACTCCTTCTCCCCTGGATGCAGCTGTGTGATCAAAGAAAGCCTCACAAAAAGTGACCTTATCCTCCGCAGACGCTGCTGGATACAAGGCCCTGGGTCGCACTGGCTCAAACAAGACAACAGGCAGTAAAGTAACTGCCAGTGCCAAACTCAGAACATAAATCTTGTTTAAACACTGTGGGAAAAGCTTGGCTTTGGGTAGCTCAGAAGCTAAATGCTGGGGTGTTGGCTGAAATCACAGTATCTCCTCCTGTATGAAAGGACAAGAACAGCCTGCACTACACTCCCACTCAACACTAGCTCCAGAAATGATGCCAGAAGAAAACCAATTATCAGAGACACACGCTGGTTAAAGACAGTGAATTGCAAGGCATAAGACTGCAGATGAGGCTGTGAGGGAAATGTAATCATCAGTTATGTATTTATAAAACCCAGCTCAGTGATTTTGCTCAATATATGCCTGATCACTGAGTAGCGTAGCAAAAAAATCTGTCACAACCAAAGGGTGCAGTGCTGCAGTACAATGTATGTGAAACCATTGCCTGCAACAGCATTGCTTAATGTTAACAATAAGAGTCTTGGCTGTAATGTTGTAAATCAAATGCTAGTGAAGCCTTGTAATATATCAAGTTCAAGCAGCATAACAAAATAAAAAAAAAACCAACCAGCATTTTTTCATCTTAGAGAAAGGCATTCTTTGTTGTCAAATAAAGTCATGGTTTAGCTATTYGGTGCATGGGTTAATGGAGAAAAGGGCAAGTGTATACCACATCCAGTAGGTGAGAACACTATCAGTTATCAGTCTTGATCACAGAAGAGTTTCAGCACACTCCCAGCAGTGTASTGATAATGCAGTGAATGCAGACTCTTTAGCAGCTAAATGTTGGMATTCACCATGCATATGTCATAATAATTACTTAGGGTTCAGGGGCAGAAAAGTCAAACTGCAAATATCAAGCATAACACTAWGAGATATACAGTAATTCAGGGTTAAAGTGCAGGCAATGGATTAATGAACTTTTATTTCTTTCTATCACTTCTTCCATAATCTCCAACAGCCAAAAGTGTGATCCCTCTCAAGTAGTAGGRGGAAAATTATGGTCCTGTAAGCTCCTCCCCTATCTGCTTCTTTTCCTAAGTCTACATCCAGTCCTGCTGCATTAATTAGTTTATGGATGAGTTCCTATACATGGTCCACATGTTCCCTTTGGGGAAACAACCATAAAAACACACCACCACCACTCTCCCCAACACTTAGAATATTTTGTCATGGACCAGTGAGAAAGAAAGTTTTTGTGATTATAAAGCTGAATGTGGGAGAATGATCTCATATCATTAYRCACAAAATATATCAACAGGRCATAAAAGCATGTGAATCCAGCCAGCATAATGGGTARCACCAACAAAATGCCTCAAGCACTATCACATGGTAGCAAAGTGAATATCCATCAAGATTCTCCCAGGCTAACTGGGATTTCAGGTTTTTAAAAAATTTCTGAGAGAGGATTTTCATGTTACTTTTTCCCCTTTGAAGATAAAATATCACAAGTATGTTACCACATGCTCTAACCACATCTTCTGGCAGCTGTGTTGGCAAATTTTTAAAGACATGGAAAATAACATCTTTCTCCAAATTACATGCTGTGGAAAGTAATATCAGGGCAGCTTGTGGAATATGAAGCGCAGAAATGAAGCCATCCACATTGGTGTTCAGTGTCAAATCCCTAAAAGTCTGCTGAGCATCTCACAGCAGAAATAAATAATGTCTTGTGTCCCCAAGAGATTGTAATCCAAATTGTAGATGAGTTATTGGACTAAAAAATAAAAAATAAGAGTAAAGCATACGAGACATCTGTACCTCTGTAACAATTGTTATATATGTGTATAAATAYTTGTGTTAAAAAATAATTTCACTTATTAGCCTCCTCTCCACCTCCCTCGTTTTATTTTTCCCTTATCTCCTGTAAACCATGGCATTCTGCAGAAATGAGTTTTCAGAATTTATTTATATAAGCCTTTTAGGTTTTATCTGTTGATATATAAATATATGAAGCTATGTGCATATGCCTTTTGTTAGCCTACATATAACACAAGGTTTAAACAGGGAATGACCTTAGTTGAGACCCAATTATTAGATATGAGAATATATAGAAAAAGTAGGGACATGCAAGTATTTCAGTATCTGATTAATTTAGAGATATGCATATTAATAGGTATGAATATTTAGTCTTCAGTATATGAATAGACAGATCAGGGGAAGAAAACAGCTATAGGTAAAGATAAGTAGAATAAACCTTTATATTACACTGGAAAGAGTGATAGAACTGGGGAGGAAACAAATGGGTCTTGGGAAAAATGGAGTGTCTTTGGAGAATAAACTGATGCATTCACTAGAATTACATAACGATCTGTGCCTGAAGTGTGCCTCTATCAATATTTTCAATTAAGACACTTTATTTGTTTCAATAAAGAAAGCATATTTCCTTTATTTATTCTAGAAATTTTCTAAGTCCTAGAAGTAAAATTAAAGGCTTTTCATCAACATTATATGGTGTTTTTCTATAATTAAAACTGTAAAGAATAATTATATGACAGCTTTGGTTAGAGACAAAAATAGAGTAAGATGTTAATAGATGATGTGCAGAAATAGACTATATGCCTAGTCATTATCAGTCAGGGGGAAAAAATCTTAATATCAACTGGTCATTTAGAAATGCTATTGAAAACATTTTTTATACTGTTGTGAGCAAAGGACTCAAAAAAGAAAAGGARCAAAAGTGCCTTCATTTGCCTGTTTCCAACAGTGAGGACAAGCTGCAGTGTAAAAATACCTCTTGTTACCAGCTGCATGGAAATGCTCTGTCATCCTGGATTCAGACATTCTTGATTATACTAGTTAGGTGCTGAAAACTCATTGGATTTCAATAGCAACTGACAAAATCAAATAACATCACCTGCTCCTTCAGCTCTARCAATTTCAGTGTTCTCTCAACTGAATCTAGAACTTCAGTTTAATCTCCTTTGCTATTTGGAGTGATCAGAAAACAGGTATACATTTGAAACTATGGGTCACTTAAATGTAAGGATCGATTTCACTCATCCTTTCAGTCTGAAAGGGGAAAAAGTGYAGGCAAAGAGAAGGTCAATTGAGAGGTCCTTTGTTTTATGCTGAGTAAACCAAGTTGACTTCTTAATTAGAAAGGAGCAGTAAGAAAAGTCTTTCTAAATTCTGAAGTAGGAAGCTGACTACTGTTGTTAAGATTTTAATTGCTGGTGACTGRTGCTTTCTACTGATCCCATTACCTGATTAATGGTTGTTATTATTATTTGTTACTTGCAAAGAGCCTGGGGTGCTGGAGGCACTTCAAAGAGAAAATAAATGATGTGGTCCCTTCCCCAAGGAGCCTACAGTCTTGTAATATGAAAGATGACACAATAAGTAAGAGCAATAAAGAGCAGTGGCAATAGAGTGAGAATAATTACATGGTTACTTAGGTTCGTTTTATACACAACTTGATGGTGTTACTGTTTGCTTGATTTGTTTCTGCTTTTTTGAGTGGAAAGGAGTATATGGGTATAAGAGCATAGGGGAAATAAAACAGATTAGAGAAACAAGGTATTTTAATTCCCGTGTGTGCATTGTGTGCATGAACTTGTGATGTCTGTATGTGTAGAGGGTGAGGGGTACAGTAAATCAGAAATGAGAATGGACTGTAGCTGCTACAAAGAGAAAACAGGTGAGATAGATTGTGAAAATGAAGACTGAAATAAAAGAAGGTGAAGAAATAACAAAATGAAGATCACTGTCTTCTCAAGGTATCTTCAATGAGTGCTCATATCGCTTGGCCAAATGAATTCAACAGAAAGTCAGGATGGAGTCTTGCCTCTGATCTGGATAAGATGAAAGGTAGGCATAACATCCATTAGGGAATTTAAGGCTGGTTAAGATGCAAGTAATAGTTTCTCTAAARAACAACAGTGAAGGAGCACCAGAATTGATAACCTTCTGCTTACCGTTCTTTACTTTTTTTTGGTGAAACTTCAGCATGCTGGTAGTTAGGACAGGTAGCTTATTTAGCTGGACACTGTATCTACTTCATTATACTTACTGATTTTCAAGTGAATTTCTTGAATTTTTCAGTCGGTTTTGACTTCATGCCTCCTGTAGCAGTAAATTTCATATTTTATACCTGTGTTGAAAATAAACTTTTTTTTAAACATTGCTGATGTAGTAAGCTTTGCGTCCACCACAGTGCTTCTCTCAGGCTCAGCTCTGGTACTCCAACTAGGTATCAKAGAATCACAGAATCATAAAGTTTGGGAAAGAGCCCTACTATCACTRAGTAAAAGCATCAACCTGCACCAAAATGTTCACCACAAAAACATATCCCCAAATTCCACATTCATACACCTTTTGAATATTTCCATCTAATGTCGTTTGAAAGTCCACGGTTTATTCCACATAGCTGCTGCTCCACATTTTGTGTCAGCTGTCCTAGAGTTTCTTAAATTGCACTGCTCTTAAGTGTGGGTTAGGAGTGGCACTTCTAAAGGCTTTGGCCTTAAAAGCTCTCTAAGATCCATTCACTGCAGTGATTGAATCTCTATAGATCTCCATGGCAGCTTAGACAACTAGCTTATGTACAGAAATTTACATATAAACRCCTAAGTATAGGTTCTCTGCACTTAAAGGCTATATTGTAAGGTTCCTTTACTGCCTAAGTTTAGGTCTTCAAAGTATGGCACAAGATCCCACTTTTAAAAGCATAGCTTGCTTTTAAAAGGCAAATTTCAGTAAAGCAATTTTTAACCTTCTGTACCAGTTCACAATATCACTAATTATTGTGTATAATTTATGTTGGTAATTAAATTACAGAATRAAATAAAAGTTAATAAAACATTACTTGAAAATCCTACTTATTAGCAAACATGTTCAATATTTACTAATTAGTACTTTAACGTAGGGTAAAAAAAATTAAACAATTCGTGTGAAAATAATTATTCATTATAAAATATAGTAATCATGTTTTTTAATTATGGTTGAGACTGAATAATAAAGCTCACTTCCACTTTTATTTTAGAATGTGAATGCTCCCAAAATTTTATAACATTTAAGGTTTTATTTAATTTGTAACAATTTTGTATCATTATCTCTACTTAAGACCATTCTTCTTGAGGCACCAGTGTTTGCAAAAGTATTTTTACACATTGTCTCTGCAAGCACTGATTTCTACTTTCTTAAACTGGTTAAAGACCTCACTTCCTAAGAATGCCTATTTCTCTTTGCTGACTGGAAAAGGAGTTTGAGATGATCAATTCTGGCATAAATGTCTAAAATGTACCGTCCAAGAGTTGAACGAAATTTAACTCTGTACTAAGAAATAGGTAGCTTGAGTCTTTTGTAGTCTTCTTCTTTTTGAATTGAAAATCTCATAATTTGTAAGTGAAATCCAATTTTCATGTAATTTTGAGTAATGCTCTTAAATTTAACATGATATACTCCTCAAGATTACTCAGATTTTTCTGGTGCATTTAATTAGTCCTCTGTTTTCAGAATGGTTTCTGTACTTAGACTTGTCAAGTAATGCAATTCAATAAAAGGTAAAAAAAAAAATAACACTCCCCATATGTAAAAGCATTAAATAATAGCTGTCTGTCTTCTTAGTGTCAACTATTCCAAAGTTAGCCTCATTCAATTCTGAGAGTTTCCTCTCTGTCATACATATGGAGAAAAACATCTCAAACAGTTCTTTAAACAATCAATTATCCTAGTACAAATCTTCATTTTCTTCACATTGGCTAATAATTTCCATCTGGTACKGTTTCTATTGAAGCCCAGATACATGAATCCTAATACAATTCTCTTGTCTAGAAAATAATTTGTCAAAAAGAATGAGCTATCTTATTCTATTGCTTTAACATGTTTCAACAAACTTTAGCAAATCCATGCTGCATTCAACCCCATTTTTAGTTTAGGTTTTTTTTTTGGTTTTTTTTTT